>VXAX01006425.1:0-95241 GCA_013399835.1 Leptocoma aspasia
TTCCTTTCCCCAAGCAGCGGCTGCAATTGTCCTCCTCAGAAACTGAGAGAGCGAGCTAGGAACTGCTCCCAGCCCGTCTCTGGGTATCTCCGCCCCCACCAAGAGAAGAAACTCCAAAAGAACTGAGTTCACCGCTCCCTGCCAGTCTCAAGCAATCAGCCCCCATTAGGAACTCAGTGGGACAAAATTCCACAGGTGATAAGGAATGAACAGGAGAGAAAAACCAAAAACCGAACCCCCGACACATATCCAGTCTTTTTTTTAAACACATTCAGGGATGGTGACTCCACCACCTCCCTGGGCAGGCCATTCCAGTACTTGATCACTCTTTCTGTGAAAAACTTCTTCCTAATATCCAACCTTGTTTTACAGTGTGTATTTGGAGCTGTCTGTGTGCACAGGTTCATGAAAAATAATCTAGTGCATAGCTGAATAATGTATTTCACATATATCAAAACCAAACAAAAGGCTCTTCATCAAGCATCCTCCAAATAAATTAACTGTTGAGCTAAGACATTTTATCCTAAGAGTAATTTCCTTTTAATAATTTANCCATGTCATCAATAAAAACATGGAACAGAGCTGGCCCCAGCACAGAGCCCTGAGGGACACCACTGGTGACTGTCCCCAGCTGGGTGCAGCACCGTTCACCACCACTCTCTGGCCCGGCCATCCAGCCAGTTCCTAACCCAGCACAGAGAGCTCCTGTCCAAGCCGTGGGCTGCAGCTTTTCCAGGAGTGTGCTGTGGGAGACAGTGCCAAAGGCCTTGCTGGAATCCAAATAGACAACATCCACAGCCCTTCCTGCATCCACCAGGAGGGTCACCTGGTCATAAAAGGAGACCAGGTTGGTCAAACACAACCTACCCTTCCTAAACCCCTGCTGGCTGGGTCTGATGCCCTGGCCATCCTGTCAGTGCTGTGTGATGACACTCAGGATAAACTGTTCCATTGCCTTACCAGGTACTGAGGTCAGGCTGACCTGGAGGGTTAGGTCGTGTTTGACCAACCTGCCGGGACCATTCTCAGCAACACTGAAATGCTGGGATTTAGGAAGGCAGAGATCAGTGAGAATTTCCCAACAGAATCATCTCCAGACCCACTGGCATTCCTGTAAAATTGAAATTCAACTGTGGGATTATTGGAGAGCTGGGAAGCTGTGGCTGTTTCTGTGGGCTGGACATGGCTCTGCCCCTGTTCCCTGCTGTTTCCCCTTGAAGGTTTTCCTCAGACCCCAGCAAGGAGTCCTGAGGGGATGCTGGGAGCTGACAGAATAAAGCAGTGGGAGGAATCCTGAGCGCTTCCCAGGGAGGAGAGGGAATGGGGTGCTTGGGTCCTGTATTCCTTGTGCAGAGGGGTTCTCCAGGGGTTTTAGTACCTTCACTGGGGATTTTTAGTGCCTTCATCCTTGTTGTGCTGCAGGGGTTTCCTTGTCTCTCCACATTCTCTCATCCCTGGAATACCTTAGGAGGAGCTCTCCATTGCTGGGTATCCCTGTATCCCCTTGGGGCTGTCCTGAAATCCAGCCCTGCCCTGCCCTGTGTGCCCTGGAGCTCTGTGAGGGCTGGAACAGTGAAAAGCAGCTTCCAGGGACTGATGAGTGAGGGGGAAGCTGGGAATTGTGGCTGTGGGCTAAAACTGAGGCCCTTTCTCCAGCTTGCTCTCAGGCCCTGGGATGAAGATGCTTTGAGAAAGGTGACAGGTTATTTTCTTATTAAAAATTTTCCTAGAAGTTTTCCCTGTTTATCAGGCAGAGCCTGAGTCCACCTCAGCAGCTGCAGTCTCAGGATTTTCCCAGTTCCAGCTCTAGGACAGATCCACCTTCTCTCCAAAGGTTACATGTGAAATATCCCCTATTGAAGGAGGCCTTTGGATTCTCTCGATGCTTTCCTGCCTCATTACACCCAGACAATCAATTAAGCAACAGTGGCAGATAGGAAAAGGCAAAATGACTTGGAAGTAATTGGCCTTTCTAGAATCTGGGAGGAAGGAGCCACAATCCTGCCTGGCAGGGAGACATCCCTGTGTCTGTCTGGGCATCTGTCAGCCAGGGAACACACCACTGCTCACAAATCAGGGCCTTTTCATTGCAGAAAATACTCCAGAACAGCTCCTTGTCTGATGAAAAATGTTGCTAAGTTACAGAGGGGAAATTTTGGAACCGTTAAGTCCCTTTCTAAGGGAATATTGTCACTGTTTCTCCACACAGAGATGATTTTCCCAGGATAACCATGGGAAGTGTCCTGTGCTTAGGTGGGGTCTGGGCTGTTTGGTCCCCACTTTGCAGCTCTGCTGGCCCTCACAAGGTAGGGGCTGGATCTGGACAAAACATTCCCTTGGAAGAGCTGAATTCTTCCTAAAAGGTCATGGAATGAGACAGAGAGGTAAGGCCAGGGAAGCTGGAAAATGGCCTGGAAGTGTCATGAGAAGGAGGACAGGGAAAAATGTAAAATCTCGTTTCGGGAAGAAAAGGAAAATTGAAAAGAAAAATAATTACAGGAATTCAGTGGTTCCTACATCTCATCAAACAACCTGGGAATCCCAGCCCTGCATGTGGCTGTGCAGACTCAGCCTGGAGACTGATTTTAGAGATCTTGGATCGTGGAATGGTTTGGGTGGAAAGGGACCTTAAAGCCCATCCAGTGCCACCCCTGCATGGCAGGGACACCTTCCACTGTCCCAGGCTGTTCCAAGCCCTGCCCAGCCTGGCCTTGGGCACTTCCAGGGATCCAGGGGCAGCCACAGGTGCTCTGGGCACCCTGTGCCAGGGACTGCCCTCTGAGATTTGAGAGTTGAGGGGCCACTGGTTAGACTCTGGGCACTGGAATCCATCAGGGAACGTGTTCCTGTTGGAATGGCCCCCCTGGGCTCTGGGGGTCCTGACCCCAGTGAGATCCAGGTCCAAACCCCCTCCCAAACCCCCAGGGTGGGTGGATACCACTGGGACAGGTGAAAAGGGGGTCCTGGTCCTGCTGGAGCAGCTGCTGCCGCCAGAAACAGAGAAATGAACAATCCCAAAGCTGAGAACACAAAAGGTGATGGATTTTCTGGATCAGAGAGGGAAGGCAGGAGGGAAGAGGCTGAAGAAACAGAGCAGTGATATGGAGAGAAATGTAAGGAGTGTCTGAGCTGTGGGCACTGACAGCACAAATAAAAATGCTGGCAAGAGGAGAAGGAGTTGCTTCGGAGAGAGATGAAATTAATCCCTGCAGGAGGTGAGGAAGGATGCTTGGAACCACATCCCTGTGCTGGCTTTTGGACGGGGCTGGGTTTGGGCTGGGGGAAAAACAAACAAACAAACAAACAAAAAAAACCCAACAACAAACCTTTTGTTTTTCTACGTGAAAACCAAACATTTTACGCAAGTTTTTTAACATTGGAAATTCTGCCAAGAAAAGTTGCAGCTACTTTTTCTGGCAACTGAAGGCAAAACATCTTTTGCTGTTTTTTTATTATTTTCTAAATTATTTTCTATGAGAATTGTGACCAGCTCTGAGTTTCAGTGAGCAGGATGAGCAAGGGCACCTCTGCACAGGGATGGCCTTCGTTGTGATAATGGAGTGGGAGAGGAGGAGAACAGGATATTTCTGGAATTAAAGCTTCAGCCTCCCAGAGATCCAGCTCAGCTGTTCCCTGTCAAACTGAGACTCAGGTGTGAGGAGCATTAACAATTCCTGTGCATTTAGACAGGGGAACTCCTCCTAAATTAGAGCAGGATAAAATAAAGCAAATCCAAATAAAACCCTGTGTGGGTTTATTGGCATCTCCTGGGATGTGAAACCTGTGGAGTGGGAAGGTGGGACAGGGAAGGTGGCAGGGACCCAGGAAAGCATCTTCTCCCTCCTCCTGATGGCTCAGCACTGCATTCCCACCAGGCTGCTCAGGGCTGGATCCTAGGATCCTCCCAGAAGCACAGCTCCAAAGTAAGGGAGATTGGAATCAATGCAGGGCCAGGGCTGGTCCCTTCCAGCCACAAGATCCTGCAAAGGAACAGAGAGTTCTTAGTGTTGGGGGCTGTCTGGGGGCTGTTTGAGTATCCCTAGAAAACACCTCCTGGCAATTTTACTGAGGCAAATAATAATAAAAATGCTGGAAGTTAAAGCCACATCCTTTTAAAATAAATTTAAAAGGAGCTTGGATGTGATCCAGATCCGGCTGGACAGGCAGGACAAACCATCAGGAAAAGGAGCTATTAAAAAAGGAAAATCTCAGCCTACTGAGTGATCCTCTAGAGCGCAATAAAGCTGGAGAAGATTCCCCTATCCAACAGAGGGAGATTCCTGCCAAGATTCACAAAAGCTTGTTCAGCTTTAGCTGCCAAAGCCTAAGTTTGTGGCAGGTGAAAGTAAATGAGGACCAGGTCTGTGAGAGCTGCAACCTCCCAGCTCTGCCTGGACACCTTCCTGGTGCCCCAGGGAGTTGAACCCAGCCTGTGCTCAGAGCCCAGGCCCTGTTCCAGTCAGTCACGTTATGGACAATGGCAGCACATCACAGGAGGTTTGGGAGCACATAACCCTCTGAGCACCTCTGCAATTCCCTCCCAGATCAATTCCGTTTACACGGCAAAACATTCCCCAACCAGCAGCAAGGAAAGCTCTTCCTGAGATCAGAAAAATCACAGCAGCAGCTCTCAGTGCTTAGACAGCACTTAGGAGCCTGCCCAAGCCTCAATTAATGAACCCACATGTGCTGCTGCTCCTCGTGCCCCATTCCCAGCAGAAAATGCTCCAGGATTAGAAATCTGCTGACATGTTGGTGCTCAGGGTGCCCAAGGCACAGGGCTGGTGGCTCCGGAGCTCTGCTGCTTTTATGGTGCTGACAGGGGTAAAAAAAGGATCCCCATGTCAGCAGAGATAAGCAGGGCTTATCCTTCCCTTCNGAGGTTGGGATAAGCAGGGAAAATCCCTGAGGGATTCAGGCTCAATTCCAGCAGAAGTTGGCAGGGTTTGGCCATTTTCCCTGTTATCCTGGTGGGTTTCTGTGGGTTTGTGGCAGTTTTGCTCTCACTGTGACGGGACACGCCAAGGGCTGGCAGCAGTTCTGGAGATCCTCCCTGGCTTTTGGGATGCGGTGAGTGTTGTCCCATTGCTTTTAAGGCTCTGCCTTGCCTTGAACATCTCATCCCATCCTCTTCCCCTCTCCTTCCCAGCCTCTCCCAATGAAAAACTCCCCATCAGCAATGCAAAATGACAAGCACTAAACATCTTTATTGCTGGATCAATTCCAAGGATTTAGGAGGGCAGGATGCTGCTTCCAGAGCTTCCCCCAAACCAGAGGTTGACATTCCCTCCAAAATCCTGGGGCACAGCCCAGGGGAGAGAATGAAAAGGCAGAGCTGACTTGTAAATCTCTCTTTAATCCCATTAACTGGAGTGGTTTGGGGCTGAAGGGACTGGCTGGATTCACAGCACGATGAAAAGCCTGGATACAGAACAGCTGGGAAAAGGGCATGGTCTGGACACCGCTCAAGGGAGACAGTCGTTGGATTTGCCTCTTTCCCTTTGCTCCATTTTTCACTCCTCCAATTGCTGGAACAGAGAACAGCAATGCCAGGGCAGTGCCCTGCACCTCTCACAGCTCCGGGCTGCTACTGGGACAGATGAAGGGGCAAAAATACCCAAAAAATTGCAAAAACACCTCTAGAAACCTGCAGTGCTGATTCCAGGCTCTTTCCAGGAACTGCAGTTCCCTGCACTGTGCTGCAGGATTTACCTGTGTGGGAAGAAGCCTCATCTGGCTGGGCAGGTCTCACCTGTGGGCTCCTCCTGTTTGGCTGAAATGCTCCCAGGATGTCCTTTAGTATTAATGGATAACGTACAGAAAGAATTCCTGCTCAGGGTCATTCTTGTAAAGTGTTCCCAGCGATTGGCTGTGGTTGTGGCCACGTGCTCTTTGAATTTTAATTGGTGAAGGAAAAGAAGGAATTACATTTTATTGGGGGAGGGAGGCAGTTTTCCATCTGCTGTGGTTGGATGGCTGTGAACAAAAGCTCTGATTTGTGTGGTCAGGGAAGAAGTGTTCAGAAATTCCTCTGTCCAGCTTCTCCTTTGGCAGCAGCTCAGGGGAACCAGGTCTGGGTTTGTGGAGTCAAGGATTGTATGGAGACCTCCCCAAGGACCTGCACCTTCACCTGCAGCCCACTGACCGCTGACCCCACTGACTGCTGCCCCCACTGACCACTGACCATTGACCCCACTGACCGCTGACCCCACTGACTGCTGACCCCACTGACCACTGACCATTGACCCCAATGACCGCTGACCCCACTGACTGCTGACCCCACTGACCACTGACCATTGACCCCACTGACCGCTGACCCCACTGACTGCTGACCCCACTGACCACTGACCATTGACCCCACTGACCGCTGACCCCACTGACTGCTGACCCCACTGACCACTGACCATTGACCCCACTGACCGCTGACCCCACTGACTGCTGACCCCACTGACCACTGACCATTGACCCCACTGACCGCTGACCCCACTGACTGCTGACCCCACTGACCACTGACCATTGACCCCACTGACCGCTGACCCCACTGACTGCTGACCCCACTGACCACTGACCATTGACCCCACTGACCGCTGACCCCACTGACTGCTGACCCCACTGACCACTGACCATTGACCCCACTGACCGCTGACCCCACTGACTGCTGACCCCACTGACCACTGACCATTGACCCCACTGACCGCTGACCCCACTGACTGCTGACCCCACTGACCACTGACCATTGACCCCACTGACCGCTGACCCCACTGACTGCTGACCCCACTGACCACTGACCATTGACCCCACTGACCGCTGACCCCACTGACTGCTGACCCCACTGACCACTGACCATTGACCCCNTGACCACTGACTCACTGACCCACTCACCCCACTGACCCCACTGGCCCACTAACCCCACTGACCCCTGACCCCACTAACCACTGACCCCACTGACCACTCACCCCACTGACCCACTCTGGGCTCAGACCCTGCCCCAAACCAGAGAGGTAAAGTTTTAGGTACCTGTTTTGGTAGAGGTAAAATGGTGCAGGTAAAGCTATTAGTGCAGAACACAAACATCAGATTTTTAGGGGTCCTTGCAGTGACAAGGACAGGGAACAGTGACCAAGAGATTGACTCCAAAATGTCAGATAAAAATTAGTCTGAGCCATTCGCAAACCTGACAACTGAGATATTAATGAACTGAAGTTTCTCATTATTTCAGTTCAAAAGAGCTTTTCCCTCTAAAATTTGTTCCATCTTAATTAGGCCATAGTAAGCTTAAAAAATTAAACAAAACCACATTTTCAAGGGAATTCAGGTTTTGTTGAGACTGAAAAGGATTTATTTTTGTTTCCAATTTTCAAAAACAAATTTTAAAAATCCTAAAACACGAAAATAATTATTTTCACATTGCACAGAAAAAAACACAGGTTTTTTCTCTCTCTGTGTCTCCACTTTTGATCCACTTAATGGACTAAAATTCACACTGTTCACACAGCTCCATCCTCTCCATCTGCACAAGGTGCAGACAGAGAATTTGGACAGAGAGGAGCCTTTGGAAAGCACAGACAGCACAGGTGGCCATGGAGACAGCTGCAGTGGGGGACCTGCACCCAGGATCTGTCACCTGGGGTTCCTCTGCTCCCTGAGCCCGCACTGCCCATGGCAGGGGCAGAGTCCCCAGCCCTGGAAATCTTCAAAACCCACAGATTTTTCCCTGAGGGTGTGGTTTAGTGGTGACCGTGGTGCTGGGCTGGTGGTTGGATTTGATGATCTTGCCCCAGCCCTGGAAATGTCCCAGGCCAGGCTGGACAGGGCTTGGAGCAGCCTGGGACAGTGGAAGGTGCCCCTGCCCATGGGAGGGGTGGCTCTGGATGGGCTTTGAGGTCCCTTCCAACACAAAACCATCCTGGGACTGTGTGATTTTAAAGGTCTTTCCCAACCTGAACAATTCCCTGAATGGCCCAGCTGTTCCTCTCTGGGTATGTTACAGGCTCTGGGTCTCTCTTTTCCAGCCACTGCGGTTCCCTCTGCGCTGTGCCCCAGACAGAGGCAGTCCTGGGGCAGTGCCTGATATCTTCCATGGTCTGCTGCTCCCTGCTGCTCCCGGATCTCCCTGGCAGCAGAAATGTGCTGGCAGAGCTGCCGAGCACAGCTGGTGCCCAGGGCTGGGAGCACTGAGGTGGAAGTGCAGCAGAATTCCTGGGATCCGGGGGCTGGGACACTCCGGGCAGGGCACGGAACCTGCTGTGACAGAGACTGCAAAATGTGGCTTATTCCAGACCAGAGGGAGCAGGGATTTCTCTGAGGGATTGGGGTCAAATGTCAGCAAAGCTCCTGCCCTGTGGGAACACCTGGCAGGAGCTTGTGGTGTCCAGGTGTGGGACTGTGCCACTCCTGGCAGCTGCAAATGCCAGGGGCCTTTTGAGGTGAGGGGGGTCTGTTCCTCTGGAGCGTGTCTGTGCAGGGACAGCTGAGCTTGAGTTCAGCCCCATCCTAACACAAAAATGAGAATTTTGGTTCACTGGAGCCCTGCAACTCAGCCCAGGAGGCTGCCTGAGCTTGGATTTTGCCCTTATTGATCCCAGCTGGATTTATTTTATACAAAGGCTTTGATCAGGACACATAGTTTGCAGCACTTGCTGTGCCCCGAGTCCTGACTTGCTATAAGAGCTGCACGAGCTGCCAGAGTTCTTAATTCTTTTTCCACTGCATGGATTTGTTCCTCTGTTTGTTTCAAGATTTGAAACTAAGGTTTCTCTGACTAAATGCATTCAGCTGTACCCATCAGCTGTCTTGGTATTGGGCATTTCTTGGAAAATTTCCTCCCAAGGTTTGATACTTAGGGGCTCAAACATCCCAACCCAGAGCTTCCAAACAATTGCAAATAAAGCAATTTGTTACTCCTGCAGCCCTCTGAGTATGAGAGAGATCTGGGAAAGAAAACTGAGCAAAAAGTCTCTTCTAGCAAAATTCAGGGTTAAATTCTTCCTTGCTGAGCTGCAGAGGTGACATCAGAATTGTGACATCAGGGGTGTGAATTCTGTGTTGAGACCAACCTGTCCCTTCCAGGGGCTGCCCCAGGGCTCCTCTCACCCTTCAGGGTGGAATTCCCCCTTTCCCTGTGGAACAGCAGCTTTTCCTGTCACGTTTGCTCCTGACCACTCCACTCCCCTGCAGGGCCTTTAAATGCTGCAGACAAATATTCCAGGTGCCCCTGTAGGACACCTCCCTTCCCTCCCCCCTCTTCCAGGACCATTCATTGCATGGCTGCATTGCAATGAACATAAATTTCATTTCATTTGTCTGGAAATTATTCACATCCATACAAAAAATATCCTTCAGTGTGGCTATTTCCCTCTTTAGATTTATCCTTCTTCTTTGAAAGTAAATTGAAACAGCTTTACGACTCCATCCCATAGCATGGAAATAATTTTATTGGCTTTATGAGACCTTGTAATTCACCAGCTGAAAGTGTTTGATGGCACAAAAGCTGTGTCCCAAGGTTTCCAGAGCCTGGGAATGCACAAATGCCTGACTTTGCTTGTTTTCATCATTATTTTCAGTTGGGGAACTCCAGAATTCAGTTTCAATATTTTGTTCTCCCACCAAAGTAAGAACACTGGATTTTATCATGGAATCAGCTGATATCTGCCTGTTTGGGGAAGTTCTTTCTGTGGAACATCTAAACCTGGATTGTCGTTTTTTTTTTTACTGGAAATTAGTTTATTCTAAAGGTCAGCATCTCCCAAGGAATATAAATTAAATAATCCAGTGGACTCAGGTCCTTTTTGTTTCTTCTGAAAGTAAGAGAAATCTGATAGGAAATGTTTGACTGAAAATACTGAAAATGCTCTCCTGATAACCTGAACAAATTTCAATTCTCAGTTAAAAAGTTGACATTAATCTTGGCTTTTCTTCAACACTCAGTGCTTGTCTTCTATGCAAAACCTTTAATGTCTTCCTTGCCCATTAAATCTGAATTTTCCTTCAGAAAAGAGAACAAGAAGTGCCTGTTCTAGTTCTGGCTTTGAGCTGGTTTTAAGCTCCAGAAGAGAGCTGGTCCTGGGTAAGTCATTATCTACTCCTGATGTGAGAGTTGGCAATGGGAATAAATCCACGCCTGGGATGAAAAACCTCATGAGGACCAAATTCCTCGGTAGCTGAATTAAAAGATGGGGTTACAGATTGCAGTGGTGGATTGGAGAGCAGTTTGGGCTAACACTGTCCACATGCAGATTCCCCATTCCTGGGAGTGTCCCAGGCCAGGCTGGATGGGGCTTGGAGCACCCTGGGACAGGGGGAGATGTCCTGGGGTGGGATTGGAGGGGCTTTAAGGTCCCTTCCAACCCAAATCATTCCAGGATTCCATGATTCCATGACAATATTTAAACATTAATGGGCATTGCACATAAAAATCCAAAGGCAGTTTGGGCACAGCAAGGTGGCTGTGGGACAGGGGAGTCTCCTCCCAAGGCCTCCCTGCTCCCTGTCAGTGTGGGGAGAGGGGCTCAGGAGGGAAAAGGCCAAGGCTGTGCCAAGGATGTGCCAGGCAGGGCTTGGTCTGGGGGCCAAGGCACCTGTGCAGGGCAGGGATTCCTCTGGCAGCTGGGGCTGCCTGGAAAACAAACCTCGGGGAGCTCCTGCAGCTTCCCCAGCTGGGGGAAGTTCACTGCAGCTGTGCCCTTCACGGGACCCTCCTGGGCCCTCCTGGTCACCATCCCCACCCCTCCCCAGCCCCAGCCCCATCTGGCTGGCCCAGCTGTACCTGTCTCCTCCCATCAGTCAGATCCTGCTGCTCTTGTTGCAGCCCAGCCTTACCTTTTCCTCCTCAGAAATATTTACTGGAAGCACAGAAGGGAAGTCCTGAACAGAGAGTGGAAGTAGCATTTATTTGAAATACTTGGGTTAGCTTGAAAAATGAATGTGCAGCGACCTTTCCATGACCCCGAGCCGGAGTGTGGAGTTGTGGCAGGACTGTGCAGTGTTTATGGAAGTGGCAGCACCTCCAGTCCTCAGTCTAGGAGCAGAAACCCTCAAATAACATTCCTGCCCTCAGGCTTTGGAGCCATCCTCGCCCTCATTCCTCCTGATTCCCTCCTGCTCTCCCCAACCCTTGACAGATTGCACAGGATAGTGAGGAGGGGAGGAATGGGATTTTTAGCTGCATAAACAGAAGGAAAAGAGGAGAAATCTGATGAAAGAATGAGTTCCCAGAAATGGGAACGCAGGAGGAAGCTGGATTCCCTCCCACAGAACTGTGCCTCTTTGTTGTGTTCTTCTCATGTCTTTGTTGTGCTTCGAGCACTTGCTCTGATGGGCTCGATGGATTGATTTTTTGAAATGTTCCCACTGGCAGAACAGAAACTCCTGAGGAGGAATATCTTTGGGAGCCTGAGGGTTGGGTCATTCCCTAAGCTCAGAACTTGGCTAGGATGGGGAATTCCATCCCATGGAGATGGAGCTGGAGGACACTGAGGTGAGGGTGAGCATGGCTGGGAGAGGAGGAAGAACAGTGGGAAAATGGTCACTTCCAATGACCTCAGAAGCAGGAGGTGAGATCTCATTGGAAGCAGATCCAGGGAGGAAGAAACTACAGGGAGGGCTTGGCATTGTTGCTTTGATAGCAACGGTGAACTAAAAACATCCCAGTTTCCAGGGAGAATGGAAGGTTCCAGAACAGGCACCTCGACAAAATGGAACCTTCCCATTTTACTGTGTCTGCAGAAAATGGGAGATGGGTTAGAGGGGAAATGCTGAACTCCAGGAACAGTCCAGGAATGTGTGCAGGGACTTGCTCAGAATAGGCAGCACCAAATAACACCCAGGAAGGGAGACAATTCCTGGGCAAAATGGGATCAATGAGCACCAGAAGAGGCCATGGAAAACCCTTCCCAGATGAGCCTCAGATGTTGTCTGAGAGAAAGAGTTGGTTTGACCTGCACAGCAGCGGAGCCCAGCACAAGGAGGGGTCAGAGAGAAGCAATTTGGGTCAAACCAACTGCTCCTCAGGAAATCCATCCAGGGAGGAGGAAGGAGTTGATAGGAGGATGGGAACATCTGGAAGTGAGTGGGAACACCTGGAAATGCCTGGGAACACCTGGCAGTGACAGCAGCTAAGGCAATTACTGGGTTATACTTTAACCCAACCTCAAGTCACAGGGCAGAGTCTTCCAACAGCTCGGGACAGAGATTTCCAACACCAGGAGAAGCTGTGGCAGAGGAACAGCACCCCTGGGCAGGGATTAGTGCCCTGGATAGCTGGTTACAGCTCCAGAAGTGCCAGATCAGTCAGCAACAGCCCAGCCTCAGGCACTCATTCCCTGCCTTCCAGCCCCTGGATCTTGGCATTCATGAGAATCAATCTGGTCTGTGTGGAAAGTTCAGTTTCCAGCACTTCCTTGCATAAATCCTTTCTCACTCTCCTTAGATTCAATTCCTGGTGTATATCAGGGCCTAATGAATCAAGAGAAATTTTTATGGAATTGTAGAATCCCAGAATGGTTTTGGTGGGAAGGAACCTCAGAGACCATCCAGTGCTACCCCCTGCCATGGGCAGGGGCACCTTCCACTAGCCTAGGTTGCTCCAAGCTCTGTCCAACCTGGCCTTGGATACTGCCAGGGATGAAGCAGCAGGATCTTCTCTAGTCTTTTTGTGTTCTTCAAAGGAAAAAATTCCTTTTCCTGCCCCTGCTTCCCTGGACAATCTGCAATCACTTTGCACACCGGTGAGACTTTTCCATGCTCTGAACTGTGGTCCCTGGGATGATCCTGACCAGTTTTCTCCTCATTAACACAGCAAATCGCTTTGCCCTGGTGCCTTTTGCAGACACAGCAGCTGCTCCGGGTGCAGCTCGGGGCTGTCAGGAGCTGGGAACTCACTCTGCCCTGGAGACACCCAGATCTTCTGGAAACTGCTCCTGGGCCTTGTTTCCATCTATTTTTGCACAAGTTAAGACAGTCTACTGTTTGCACAGTGGAGCAATTATGTTAATAATACTGCAAAGCCACGCTTTATTTTTCCTATTGATTTTAGTGAATTGGATCCAGCAGGAATTTCAGTGTCTGGATGACTAAAAAAGGCAAAATGTTTATAGGAGAGCATAAACCTCATTTCATGCACTCCATTTTACAAGAGCTTGAAATGGGTTTTTAATAAGCATTTAAAGTGATGTATTCTCATCAATAGAAGTTGTCATGTCTCATCTGAGGAAAAGTGATTTTAAATGGCTCTTGTAATTTTTAATAATTTTATTAATTTATTAATTTAGTAATTATTTTTATTTATTTTTGTTAATAAATATTTTATTAATTTATTAATTTAATAGAACTATTTNTTTATTATTAGTCAATTATTTACAGAGCTCTGTTAGGGGAAGTTTGGTGTATGAGAGCCTGCCCAGTGCTCCAGAGGGGGCTGGAGGGGCTGGGGCAGGACCTGCTGGGGAAGGGCTCTGCATTCAGCTCATGCTCTTCCTTCCATGGAATCACAGGGTCACTGAGGTTGGAAAAGACCTCCAAAGTCATCAAGTTCATCCTTTGACCAAATCCCTCCATTCCCACTAAACCATATCATGAAGTGCCACATCCATAGGTTTTTTGAACATCTCCAGGGACGGAGATTCCACCCCTGCCCTGGGCAGTCCCTCCCAATGCCTGACCACCCTTTCCAGGAGGATATTTTCCCAGTATTCAACCTGAGCCTCCCCTGGCCCAGCCTGAGGCCGTTCCCTCTCCTCCTGTCCCTGTTCCCTGGGAGCAGAGCCCGACCCCCCCGGCTGTCCCCTCCTGGCAGGGAGTTGTGCAGAGCCACAAGGTCCCCCCTGAGCCTCCTTTTCTCCAGGCTGAGCCCCTTTCCAGCTCCCTCAGCCTCTCCTGGGGCTCCAGCCCCTTCCCAGCTCCGTTCCCTGCCCTGGACACGCTCCAGCCCCTCCAGGTCCTTCTTCAGTCCTCCCAACCCTGACCCCAGGATTCGAGGTGGGACCTCATCTTCTCTTTGGGAAAGGCAAACAAGGCTTTGATTGGGGTGAAATCCACAGATTGTGGGCCTGGCCTGGCTGTGCTGCTATCAGATTTCCTTATTCCAGAAAGACCTAAAAACAATGACACTTCCCAAACCTGCATCAGCTTCTTTCTCTGCTCGGCCCAGAGCAGGTTCGCATCCCTGGATTTAATTCAGACCATTAGGTGGCTGCTGCCATCAATTCAAACCCAGGTCTGGAAGGGATCTCCAGAGGTCCTTTAAACTCATCTAGTTTGCTCCCAATTCAGATTGATGACAGCAGTTAAGGATATTAATTGATATTTAGTCTTTTAAAAGATCTTAAAATCGAGACTGAATGGTTGACTGCATTCTCAGGCAGGGGATGGTTTTCGCAGCAGTTTCCTCCTGACCTGCTGAGGACAAATCTCTGAGGAATCCAAAGAGGAGGAGCTGGAGCAGGGATTGACTTTCCAGCCCTGTCTCCACTGGGAAGGGGAAGGATTTGTTTCGTTGAAATCTCTCTGTATTTTGTAGTCACAAAAGAAGCACAGTAAACCTGAGGGAGACGCTGGGGAGGATGGAAAGCTCCTTTGACAGGGAGTTCTGGCTGCTTCCAGTGCTCCCACTCTCAGGACTCTGCTGTGCTTCGAGCACTTGCTCTGATGGGCTCGATGGATTGATTTTTTGAAATGTTCCCACTGGCAGAACAGAAACTCCTGAGGAGGAATATCTTTGGGAGCCTGAGGGTTGGGTCATTCCCTAAGCTCAGAACTTGGCTAGGATGGGGAATTCCATCCCATAGCGAATCAGGGGGAAGGCAGAGGCTGAGCTGCACATCCCCGAGATCAGGGGCAGATCCTCAGCTGCCAGCCCAGCAGCAGGATGACAGCAGCAGGTCTCCCTGCTCTGTAATTCCACATCCCACGCTGCCAGCAGGGGCGGGCAGGGAAGGCACGCAGGGAATGGTGCAGTTCTTGAACCTGGAGTGCGTTGGCTGAGGTGTTCTCACCATCAGCTCCTCTCCCACCTCCCTGTCTTGCCAGGAATCCTTGGAATTCCAATTTCGGAGTTCTGCTAAGGCTCTCTGAGCAAATTGCACCCTCTAGGGTTCGAGAGGAGATGCAGGACGGGATCTGTGCAGCTGCTACAGGGACAGAAGGAAAGCAGGTGAAAGGAACCTGCCTGGCAACAAAAATGCTGGAAATGGAACAGTTGGAGGTTAGGGCAGTTCTTTGGAGTTTCAAAGGAGCTGCGCGTGCTGGGGCAAACTGGGAGTCAGTGCCGTGGGTAACTGGGCACACTGTGGTACCTGAAATAACTGAACTGAGGGAGTGTTTGTGTGCAGCACTCCCTGTCCTGCCCCTGCAGCTTCTCCTGGAGGATTTCCACCCCTCAGCACCACCCCAGCCTTGGGTTCCACAGCATTTGATGCAATCCTGAGTGTCTTCTGGCCCTGATCCCTCATTCCCTTTCCCTCACACACTGCAGAGAAGCAGGGAATGGATCTGCAGGTGCTGGGTGGGAGCTCAGTGCTGTGTTTGAGTGAGGATTTGGGGTTAATCAGAGAATTCCCCACTGGAGCAGCTCCTGTCTCGCTGGCAGGAGGCTCCAAGCCCCAGGCAAGGTTGATGGGAACTGATCTAAATGGAGGAGGCTGGGACCAGCTCCCACTGGGACACATCCCAGCCATCCCCAGCAGCAGCCAGAGGGAAATGGGAGCCAACAGCACCAAATGCACCAAGGTGACAGGGCTGAACTGCCTGGGAGAGGGGTCAGACACAGAGAGCCAGATCATGGAATCCTGAAATATTCTGAGTTGGAAAGGACCCACAGAGATCATCCCACCCCTGGCCCTGCACAGACACTCCAGCAATCCCACCCTGTCCATCCCTGGCAGTGCTGCCCAAACCCTCCTGGAGCTCTGGCAGCCTCGGGGCTGGGACCATTCCCTGGGGAGCCTGGGCAGTGCCCAGCACCCTCTGGGGGAAGAACCTTTCTCTGAGATCCAGCCTCATCCTCCCTGGCCCAGCTCCAGCTGTTCCCTCAGGAGCTCCTGCCACAGCAATTCCCAGGTGAATCTCTGCAGAGGGCACTTGGTCAGAAGGTCCCCAGAATAATCCCCCAAACCTGAGAAGCAGCTGGGAGAAGGGCCAGATAAAAAGCCAGGTTTATGCCTGGATGCACCAGGAGGGTCATTCCTTCAAATCCATGAGATCTTACTCCTGCAGTTCCTTATCAAAGTGCCACAGAAAAGCAAGGAAGGGGCTGTTCCTTACAGAGCTCTCCAAGGCAGCTTTAAAGCATCCCCTGGGATGTTCCCAGCTTGGAGATGTGCCTTCAGAGGATGGATGGATGGATGGATGGATGGATGGATGGATGGATGGATGGATGGATGGATGGATGGATGGAGAGGAATGGAATCAGATACCTTTGTTCTGCTCAGCTGCTAAACACACAGGAGCAATGATCCATTAAAGAACTCCACACTCAGGTCCTGGGAAAACTGAGGAGCAGTTCAGGGCTTGATTCTTTTCTTCCAATCTGGAATAAATTATTCCCTGGACTGAAAGAAGACCCTCCCAGCTGAGTTTGTGAGCTCCAGGTTTAATGAGAGCACAAACCTCTCTCTCCTGCTGTGCAGAATTGCAGATCTGATTAACATCCAGCACTAATCACAGGAGGCTGCAGGGAACTGGCTGGGACTGGAAGTTTTATCCCCTGGAAGTGTTCACAAAACAAGCAGATGTGTGATGTGCGTTTGTGGGAATGGTGGGATTTGGTCAGAGGTTGGACTTGATGATCCTAGAGGTCTTTCCCAACCTAAATGATGCTGTGATTCCATGGACCCAGGAGCTGGATGGCAGTGCCCAACTGCCACAACCCCTGTGCTGCTCAGCAGCAGCAGGAGAGGCACTGCCAGACCTGCATTTTAAGGATATTTATCTTTTTTCCTCACTTTTCCCTGTGCTCTCCCCTTTGTGCCACGTGTGCAGCCGATTGGGCAGTTCCAGGTGCGGATGGCTGCAGGAGGGAGGCTGAGGCTGACTGAATCCCTGCAGCTGCAGGAATCGGTGCTGGAGCAGGGGTGGAGCCCTTGGACGTGCTGCAGGTGTGGGAAGAGCTCCGTGCTTGTTCCGTGTGCCAAAGCAGAGGCTGAGCTCTCCCAGCTCAGCACACTGGGGGAGAAGGCTCCAATCCCAGCTCTCTCTGGCTGATAACAGAACCAGAGGATCAGGCAGCAGTGGAAACCAGGCCTGGCAGTTTTCCAACAGAATATTCCACCCTGCAAATCCGATCTTTTCACACAATGAGGCTGTTCCGTTGTAAACTTGGTGTTTTGGGAGGAGAAATGGAAAATATTAGTTCTGTGGGCTTGGAGGTCAAAGTCAGCATTGTCCAGAGGGAACACGGAGAAGCAAATGAACCCTTTCTGATCATTGGGAGTTGTCTCTTGGAGATCATGGAATCATGGATTGGTTTGGGTTGGAGGGACCTTAAAAGCCCCTCCAGTGCCACCCCTGCCATGGCAGGGACACCTTCCACTGCCCCAGGCTGCTCCCAGCCCCAGTGTCCAGCCTGGCCTTGGGCACTGCCAGGGATCCAGGGGCAGCCACAGCTGCTCTGGGCACCCTGTGCCAGGTTGGGTACAGCCAGGGGTTCCGGTACCCAAATCTTCAGCACTGTCAGCTGTGCCTGTGCCAAGCCCCATTCACTGCTCTGTCACCTATTTTACACTAAAACTGGGTAAATATTCTCCTTCCTTAGCTGCCTTCTGACATGAAATGGAGACGTGATTAAATTTCTGAGTGTCTGCCATAGAATTTTAAAATATGTGAACATTTTTCAAGTGAACACTGCACAAACCCCAGTTATCTCTGGCTCAGTGCCTGGGTGTGTGTCACTTGTCTGCCCAGTGCCCCACACTCCTGCCCTGCTGGCTCCTGCCCATCAATAACTGGGGCCAAGGACAATGCCAGGAATGCAGGAGGCAAATGGCCTGAGCAGAATTGCAGCCTGTGGGTGCTGATTCATCCACTCCCTGTTTCCTACTGTAGATGAGAAACCCCCTCAGGATCCAAGGAGCAAGAGCAGCTTTGCTTTCAATACATTGAATTTTTCTGGTGAAGAAACAAAACAAACAAACAGAAACCCAAACCCAAACCCCACCTCCTGCCTGAGGTGTAAAGGGCAGCAGTGAGGTGCAGGTGAGGTGAGTCAGGGCTGACTCATCCTAGGCTTACTCACCCCAAAACTCAGCTGCATTTTTAGTGATGCACAGAGAAACAGAGATGCTAAGCAGACCTTTGAATATGTCACTGTATCTCCCGTGGAAAGACTTCCATTATCTCTGTCACATCCTGGATCAGTGAACAATAACTCTGATGGATCTGGGGATTGGTGCTCCTGAGCTGCTACCCAAATAAGCAATTACTCACTTAATTAAGATTCAAGTCAGGAAATTAAAAGCAAAACTTAGAAGTGTGTGTGTGTGAAGATTGGAAATTCTGTTCAAAACTGATTTTGAATCATGGAAAGGAAACAGGATAAAATAGGAGTGAAGTCACGGGTGGGGGTTGGGCTCTGCTCCCAGGGAACAAGGGAAAGCCTCAAGCTGTGCCAGGAGAGATTTGAGTGGGATTTAGGGAAAGTTTCTCCACAGAAAGGGTTGTCAGGCACTGGAAGAGGCTGCCCAGGGCCTCTGACTGAGAATTCCATTATTTTAGCTTTCATTTCTGGCTGCAAGTTGGATCAGCCCCCAAAATACCAACACTGCAGTGGCACTCAGGAAAGTGTTGATTTGGAAACAGCAACCTGAAAATCCCTGTCTGTTTTGAGCAAAACACAAACCTACTTTCAAAGCAATGTCAGCTTTTGACAGATTGAAATTTCAAAATGTTGATTCAGAAGCTTCAGTTTGGAGTCTCCTTAAAAGAATGCCCGTTTTGACAAGATCTGTGTTTTGTCATGTAAACTTGTCAGATTTTACATGGGAGTCCCATGGGATCTCCTGCTTTCCCGGGGTGTTCCCGGCTGTGCAGCTCTCCATGGACAGCATCACTCACAGTACAAGCTCACAAAAGGATTTGGAAAGGCTCTGGCTCCCTGTTTGTCCTGTCCAGAGCCCGGATTTGGGATGTAGCCATGGAAATCCAGATTTGATGGGTTAGCAAGCCTTTCAGAGAGCAGCAAATCAAAGGGAAAATGGTATTGCAAGGTAAAAGCAGCAGCTGGAAGTTCCATATTCTGGCCTTGAATGGGTCTCTGTGGGAGCTGACACTTGGTGGGGGGGCTGCTTCTGCCTCAGCTCCCAACCCTACCCCAGTCCAGACTTTTTTTGTTCTCCTCCATCTGCCTGGAATAGTGGAAGGCTCTCTGCCTGTGGTGGGGGTTGGAACTGAATGATTTTTAGGTCCCTTCTAACCCAAAGCATTCCAGGATTCTGGGATTGGATGATTTGCTGACCTGGTGAAGTTTTCTGGAGATCTGGATCCTTCCTCGTGGGGCATTTACAGTCGGAGCACCAACGTTCCACACTGGTCAGGGAGTGAAGTTGGGCTCAATTTAGGGCTAAAACTGCTTTGGGACTGGAGTTTTCCACAGGAAAAAAATCAGTCACAGAATCATGGAATGGTTTATGCTGGAAGGGATCCCAAAGCCCACCCAGTGCCACCCCTGCCATGGGCAGGAACACCTTCCACTGTCCCAGGCTGCTCCAAGCCCTGTCCAGCCTGGCCTTGGACACTTCCAGGGATCCAGGGGCAGCCACAGCTGCTCTGGGCACTCTGTGCCAGGGCCTGCCCACCCTCCCAGGGAACAATTCCTTCCCAAGATCCCATCCATCCCTGCCCTCCTTCAACTTAGGGTCATTCCCCCTTGTCCTGTCCCTCCAGGCCTTTGTCCACATTCCCTCTCCAGCCCCCTTGTAGGCCTCCAAATACACCCTTATATTTTACTTCCAATCTTTATTTCCTTTTATTTTTCATAAGTTTCTTGCTTTTCTCCCTGCAAATTCACAATAAACCCTGGACATTTTCCTTTTCCCTCAGTTTCCATCCCAGCCCCTCAGCCGAAGATGATTTTCTGTTTCCACAAACTGAGGGTATTTTTCTCATGACCTTCCTCACCTGTGTTTAACGAGAGGTGCAGAAATGTTGCTCTCAGGTGAGACAGCACCACCTGGTATCTTCTCAGCAATCAACTCATGCTGATGTGTTTTACCCAAACCTCCCACTAGATGGTAGGAGGGGATTGGAAAGGGAATTCACTCCAAAATGGAAGGAAAATTCAGTCTAAACCCTCCCCCCACCACCAACCCCCAGCCTCAGAAATATTGGAATAACAGCCAAGGATGGCAGAAATAAGAGGTGGTGCTGGCCAGTGAAGGTCAGGACAGGGATTGGTCCTGTGCCATGTTCACTAAAGGTGTCACAGGGAGGGTGTTGGATGCACTCTAGGAATTCCCAGCTCCAGAGGTTGTCTCAGTGTAAAGAGAAGGTTTTCCCTCAGTTTCAGCTCTCTTGGAAAATCAAACATCTGCTCTGTAAATTCTTCTACAAAGCCAGGCTGGGAGAGCTGGTGGGGCTCACCTGGAGAGGAGAAGCTCCAGGGAGAGCTCAGAGCCCTTCCAGTGCCCACAGGGGCTCCAGGAGAGCTGGAGAGGGACTGGGGACCAGGGATAGAGGGACAGGACAAGGGGTTAATCCCACTGGGGACACATCCAGAAAAGAAGAAAAGAAAAAAAAAGTAATCTGAGACAAGAGGAAGAGAAAATTCTCCCTCTGACTCTGCGTGGAAAGGTGTAGGAGCATCAGTCAGCCCCAGCTCCTCTCATTCATTCCTTTTTCCCTCAAAAAAGGAGGAGAAGGTGGAAACACACAAGGTGGGGGCAGGGACAGTTTGAAGGAAAGCAAATGAAGAAGGGAAAAGGAGTGGGATTTTAGAATGAAGTGTTTGGTTCTGAAATACTCCAAGAGCAGAGAGAAACCTGAAGTGAGAGAATTCAATTTCTTCCCACTGAACACATTCCCAGCACTGGTGTCCAGGGCAGGGAGAACTCCTTGTGCCACATCCACAGCATGTCCTGTGTCACACCCAGTGCCACATCCCCAGCACATCCCAGAGCCTCACTGGTACAAATCGTTTGTGAAGTCAGGAATTTGTCACATCCCCGCGGGGCCTCGGGGCCATCTGGTGACTGAGCTGTCCAAGCCTGTGGCTCATCCTGGCTCCTGCCGGATTCCTCCCTGGCTGTGGAGCTGCAGAAGCCCCAGCTGGGTTTGCCCCACGAGCAGGGGTGTGCTGGTCCCTCCCCAGCTGGAAGAAGGCCATGGATCATCTTCCCCCCTCCCTGCTCCTCTGCACAGCGCCAGCCGCACAGTGCCGGGCTGGGCTCCTGCAGGATGGCAGGAAGGTGCTGGGCTCTTCCCTCCTGGCACAGAGCTTTCAGTGGCACTGACAGAGCCTTTCATTCCCTCACACCCTCCTCATCCTCCCTGAAAGCCTCCTCTGGAGGAGGGAAAGCACCTGTTCACGGGAAATTCAGGAAATTGCCTTGGGAAGCTGCAGTGACCCTCCTGGTGCATCCAAGCGTACACCTGGCTTCTTTTTCTGGCTCTATTCCCTTTTCCCAGCTGCTTCCCAGGTTTGGGGGATTATTCTGGGGACCTTCTGACCAAGTGCCCTCTGCAGAGATTCACCTGGGAATTCCCATGGCAGGAGTTCCCGAGGGAACAGCTGGAGCTGGGCCAGGGGGATCTGGGATGGAGATCAGGGAAAGGTTCTTCCCCAGAGGGTGCTGGGCACTGCCCAGGCTCCCCAGGGAATGGTCCCAGCCCCGAGGCTGCAAGAGCTCCAGGAGGGTTTGCCAGCACTGCCAGGGATGGACAGGGTGGGATTGTGGGGGTGTCTGGGCAGGGCCAGGGGTGGGATGATCTCTGTGGGTCCTTTCTAGGCCAGGATATTCTGTGATCCCAGACTGATGGATGGTGTTACCAAAAATCCATAAAAACAAAACTCCTTCGCACCAATGCAGCATTAAGAAGCAGAAATCCTTTAATTAGATGGATGCACAAAGGGATGTCATCTCCAAAATATCTTGACTGCTGAGTACAGAGAAAGCTCCTGGTTTAGATTATATTTTACATACATATCCATTGATTTTCCTGGAATAAACATCCATATGATAATCTTTTCCCCAAAATCATTTCCATATTTTCACTCTGCGCAGGTGCTCTGCAGTCCTGGGGTCTCTCTGTGGTCCCTGATGGTTGGTGACCCCAAAGTCACACCTGGCCCCCTGGTGAACTGGTTAAACTGGGCACAGCTGGGCTGGGTTTTGCTCTCTTTTCCTTTTTCTTTTCCTACAGAATGGGCATTGTGGGTTCCATGGGCCAGTGGTTTGAAGAATGAGCATTGTATGAACCCACTGGGGGCAAACAATTCCTCATCTGGCACCACTGGGGCTGTGAGCCCCTTCCTCTGCAGGCTCAGAGCCCACCACAAGTATAGAATCCAGAATGTTTGGGAATTTTCTCCAGGAAAATGCCCACTCTGCTGGGCAGTTAACTCCTCTCTGCCTGAGCCCTCTATTCCCAGGTAAATAAAGTCAGTGACTGCTTTGTCTCCCACAGAGAGGTCTCACTCCAACAAAACCCGGTGCAAACCTCTCCCTGTTGTCACTGCAGGGGAGGAGAGTTCTGCTCCCCAGGGCTGCAGTAACTTCAATCACCAAAGGTGCTTGCAGGGAAAAAACCCAATAAAGAGAATTTGTTCCGTGCTTCAGAGCAAGCCAGAACTACATGATGACAATCCTCCTCTGCCTGGTGGCTTTTCTGCCTGTGTGGGGTTGCCTCCCTTTGATCCTTGGAGGGAGTTATTATGAAATGAGAATTTGGGAGATAGAGCTGGCGCTGCTTCCCTCAGAACCTGCCCAGGGAGGTCACGGAGCCAGGATTAGACACATTCCCTGTGGGAGCAGGCACGGCTTAAATAAAGGTTTTTCATGGCCCTTGACATTCCTGTAGCTTTGAGGCACTGATGTCATTCTCTCACAAAAGAAAAGGAAAGGAAAAAGAAGGGAATGAAAAATACATCTCCACCAGAGAAACTTAGTGCCTGTCTCTATGTGAAAATTTATTCCAATTAAGTTGACTTAAATATTAAATAAAATGCTACAGGACCATATTTCCAGGCTTGGATGATTGACATCCAGCTCAAGACTATGTCTGGACAATTAATAACACATCCACTTAAATTTGGCTTTTGATCCCTAATTCCCTCTCTTCTCTCTCCTTTTCGTCCACAAAATTCATGGAAAATTGTAACAATCTTTGTTATTTTTGTGCATTTTGTTGTCACATTTCCTCACTGGTGGCAGCAGGACTCACCTTGAGGCTGTTTGGACTCAGGACAGGTAAAACACCTCACAAGAGCCCCCAAACCTGCAAGGCCCAACTAAAACTGTCAAAATGTCCTTGATTCCTGGAGGGAAGGAATCAATGCACGCATTTTTCAGATTTATTTTCTCCAGATAAAAGATGTTATTTACACCCTACTTTTATGAGGCTTCCCTGAGCCTAAAATTAATGGAAAAAGTTTCAATCACAGTCCTTCACAGCTACAAGTTACAATTTTATTATTGTGATAAATCTTTTAACATGAAAAGGGTGCTTGCTTTGTTGGTTTTCCACTCCATATCTTTTAATTCCAGGGTTTGGGGGACTCTCCCCTTCCCCACATTTCCAAATGCCAGTGGAGACAATGGGAAATATAAACTCTCTAAAGAGCCAGGAATCAGACTGGACCCTAAAATGTGTTTTTAAAAATCCCCTGAGCCCTAGGGATTTTCCAGCGGTGTCCTGATTGCTGGGCAGGCCAGATTCTATGTGTTTATGTTTGGTTCTCAAACCCAACCACAACAACTCCCAGACATCATTTAGTCCCTATAGCCAGGTACTTACCTCATTTTCCTCTGAATTCTCAGAGTGTGTTTTTGCCCCTCAGGATCAGTAATTGCCCTTTAGAGCCCAGGAACAGCTTTTCCAGCTCTCTCCTCCTGCAATCTGCACTGGCCAGCTGGGGAAGGAGCTGCAATCGATGAGATCCATCGGCAGCTCCTGCTGGGAGCAGTGCCCGGTGCCAGCCCTGCCCAGGGAATCCCGGAGTGTCACTGTCCCCGTGACCAGGAGCACACACCAAGCACTCCTTAGATGGGTCATTCTGTGGAGCAGGGAACAGGCAAATAAATAAAGGTAGATCCCAGAGCAGGAGAGCCAACATCATCCATCGTTCCCGACATTAACATCCCTTATCTCCGGGGTGGGAGCCCTGCCAGCGAGCCAGCAGCTCTGGGGCCTGGAACAGCTCCTGAGGATTGATGGGAACTGGGGGAAAAAATCATATCTGAGCAGAGAGTGCTGTGCCAGCCTGGAAAATGGGCTGGGGATGAGAGCAGTGGGATCTCTGCAGGAGGGTTTGCTTGGAGACTCCAGGCCCTGAACTGCCCCAGAGCCTGGAGCTCTGGGAAGGACTGAATCCACAGGCAAGGACTGACACCCTGCTCTTCCAGGGCTGGGTGTGATCCCTCGGGATGCCCCAGGCATTCAGATCCTCCTGCAGCAGCTGAGCCCCTTCCACTGAGCACAGCCCGGGCAGGGACACGGGCAGGGAGAGACAGGGGGGCATGGGTGGCCCCGGAAAGGCACAGAGGGCACGGAGGGTTGGGATTTATCCCCACACTGGTGCTGTCTGTCCACGCCAAGGTCTGCATTCCCTGCACAATCCTAGAGAGGAGGCTCAGCCCCAAGCACAGCTGGGTTTGGGGCCTGGGAGGGGCCGGTGCTGCCCCAGGGTCAGGAGGGGACCTGGGGGTGTTTGGGTCCTGCAGCTGGTGAATTGTCTGAGAATTGTCTGAAAATTGTCTGGGCTGGGAGGGCTTGTGTGAGTGGAAAAGAGGGAATTTGCCTCTTCTCTGCAACCCGAAGGGGTTTGTGACAGTCCCAAGGGAGGGTGGCACTAAATGCAAGGGGAGGTGATGAGTGGGGCATTCATCCACCACTGGTTGTCTGGGTTTGTTTGAAAGCTGAAGGAAACAGGCACGACTTTGTTCTTCTCCTGGGATCAGGATTGAAATGTGTGAAGCAAATCAGGCTTTGGAGCTGCCTGTCTGTTCCAGACACTGCAGGTAATGAGCTCAGAAGGGAACATTGCCAGTTTTGGACCACCACACTGATGAGTGAAGGATCCCATTTGAACCAGCTCTGAGGATACTCCCTGAACTTGATTTTGTCATGAGTGATTTGACATTTTTTCCCTAAGTAGATAAATAAACACATCAAATATATCACACATTTTAACAGTGATCATAGAATCAGAGAATCCTAGACTGGTCTGGGTGGGGAGGGACCTTAAACCCCATCCAGTGCCAGCCCTGCCACGGGCAGGGCCACCTCCCACTGTCCCAGGTGAGCTCATCTGTTGTTTAAACCTGGCTGTGCACCCACAGGCCTGCATTAAATTAAATGTAAGCAAGAGTGAGGGAGGGTCATTTATCAGCATGACAAATTGAACTGAAACATTTCAGTCCAGCAGGCCAAGGCTGCATTTCACAAATGAAGTCAAACAATTCTGCTCTGGGATGATGGATCTGCCTGGGCTGTAAACAGCAAAGCTTCCAGCTTGGATGGCAAAGGGGTCTCTTTTCTCTTCCCAGTCTGTTCTGGAACTTGTGGAACATCTGGAACATGAGCTGGAGAATGCTCCAGGGAGACCTCAGGGCCCCTTCCAGTGCCCAAAGGAGCTTCAGGAGAGCTGGAGAGGGACTGGGGACAAGGGATGGAGGGACAGGACACAGGGAATGGCTTCCCACTGCCAGAGGGCAGGGATGGATGGGATATTGGGAATTGGGAATTGTTCCCTGTGAGGGTGGGCAGGCCCTGGCAGAGGGTGCCCAGAGCAGCTGTGGCTGCCCCTGGATCCCTGGAAGTGTCCAAGGCCAGGTTGGACATTGGAGCTTGGAGCAGCCTGGGACAGTGGAAGGTGTCCCTGCCATGGCAGGGGTGGCACTGGATGGGCTTTAAGGTCCCTTCCAAGCTGAAACATCCTGAGATTCTATAATTCTGTCTCTGTCACTATTTTATCTCTTTCTCCTGTTCCCATTGTGGATCCAATAAAACCTCAGCCCAAGATCCTGACACAGTCTGGCAGAAACATTCCCTGTCTTCCCATTTTCCCCAAGGCTCTGAGCAGAACAGCCCCAGGACTTTCTCTCCCAGGCAGTTCCAAGGCCTGGCAGGGCCAGCCCTGGAGGGCAGGAGCTGCTCACAGCAGTGAGCACAGGCTCCAGGAGGGGGGAAGCGCTGGGGGCTGTGGCACCTCTTACCATCTTCATGCCAGTAAAACTCATGGAGTGTTCAACAGCCTTGTTCTTCCTGTCAGTTCTGCTCTCTCCCTCATCACTCCTGGACCACGGAGAGGCCAAAATATTAATGAGGACATTGATGAATCTGAGGCTGAATTCCTTTAATTTGTTCCTGGCTGAGTTCCCACTTGCATCCACAACTCCACTCCAGTTAATTCAGAGAATTGATGGCTTCAGCTCTGTCAGGTGCTTTGTAAAATCTCTATTGGTGGCTCATTAATGGGACATTTTCCCCTTTTGGAATTCTATCAGCTAAGGAAGATTTTTTTAATAGGGAAATATAAATATCTATGAGTAGAGGAATGAATGGGAGCCCTCAGTGCCTCCCTCCAGCCTCTGCCAGTGGTGGCCCAGCAGAGAAACCTCCTGCAAGCCGAGGGGGACTGAGGCAGTGTGACAGTGTCCTGCCAGCCCTTGGCACGTGGCTCTGTGTCACTCAGGGTGAGCAGGGAACATTTTTAGAGTCACCTCCACTCCTTCAGAGAGCTTATCTGAACAAGCCTTGTTCCTTTAATCTCCCCTTCTTCCCATGCTCAGGGACCAGGTAGGATATTGTTACATGAACATATTATAAGTTTTTCTGCATGTAGGTTTGCAGAAAATATCTTCTTATGGGAAAGCATCTTTTTACTGTTTTTTATTCTGTACAAGTTTTTATAAACAAAATCTCTGATGTGTGTTCAAAGACATTTGGATTTCTTTGCTTGTTTCCTAATAATAAAAGATAGAGGTTTTCTTCTTTTCAACTTATGAGGTGAAAAGTTGTTATCTCTGATTGTGTAAGCTATTCTAGCATTCTTTGGACGGAGCTGGAAGCAAGAGCTTCAGATGCTCCAGACTGGGCAGATAATAGCCCAAATCCTTTATATTATAGAGTTTTGTTAATAAATCGTATTTAGCCTTCTGATATTATTGTCAAGAGTCTTCTGTCAATGCACGGACCATGGCAGTAGGGTATTGGGGAAATCCTTCCTGGAAAGGGTTGTCAGCATCTGGCACAGCTGCCCAGGGCAGGGGTTGCATCCCTTCCCTGGAAGTGCTCAAAAAACAAGCAGAGGTGGCACTTTGTGCTGTTGTTTATTGGAAAGGGGGGAACTCAGAAGTTGGATTTGATGATCCTGGAGGTCTTTTCCAACCTTAATGATGCTGTGATTCTCCAGGCTGGGTCTGTGGTGTCTCTGGTGTCCCACTGCAGGGAGGGGTGGCTTTAACCAGGCAGGGCTGGGTGGCTCTGCTGAAACAGCTCCAGCTCCTTTCACACCAGGAGCTCCTTTCCAATGAAAACCTCAAAGGAAAAGGAACTGGGCCTTGGGCCAGCACTGCTGGGATGAGCAGCTGCCTCCTCTCCAAGGGGGAAGGTGGAGAGACTGGAGAAAGGTCCCCAGGTCCTGTAGCTGAGGACAGATAATTGGCCAGAGTCTCCAGCCAGGGGAAAAAAGGGAATCTTACGTCCAAGGTCCTTCCTTGTGGCACCACCTTGCCTCGTCACTGGAATGAAATGTTCCATTTTACTGTTTAAGTTTTTTTTTTTTTATAGGAGACATGTCTGTGCTGAGGATTGGGGTTTTGAAAGCAAAGGAGAGGAGAAAGAAAACTATAAAAAATGTATGTGGGAAGCAGAGTCTGTTTGTGAAGGTTTTCTTTAAACACTTCCAAACAAATATTTCCAGGCATACTGAAAAAGAAGTTGGGAAAAAAATAGAACTGCTTGAAAAACAAAAGAGAGAATTTCCTGCATTATTTGAATCTGAAGCAATCGGGAATCTCTGCTCCCACTGAACAGCTCCGGGGAGGCTCATGTTAATTTTCAGGTGCAAAGCCCCCAGACTCTGTATTGGTTTTTTCCAGCCTCCTCCATGGAAGATCAAGGAATTGATCCCCCCTATCCAGACTCTGCTGAGGTATCTCAGTCCTGGGGTCAGGGTTGGGGCCCTCGTGACCAGAAAGACCTGGAGGGGCTGGAGCGTGTCCAGAGAAGGGAACGGAGCTGGGAAGGGGCTGGAGCCCCAGGAGAGGCTGAGGGAGCTGGAAAGGGGCTCAGCCTGGAGAAAAGGAGGCTCAGGGGGGCCCTTGTGGCTCTGCACAACTCCCTGCCAGGAGGGGACAGCCGGGGGGGTCGGGCTCTGCTCCCAGGGAACAGGGACAGGAGGAGAGGGAACGGCCTCAGGCTGGGCCAGGGGAGGCTCAGGGTGGACATGGGGAAAATTTCTACATTGGCCCAGGCTGCCCAGGGCAGAGGTGCAGTTCCCATCCCTGGAAGTGCTCATAAAACGTGGGGAGGTGGCACTTGGGGATGTGCATTAGTGGTGAATGAGGTGGTTCTGGTTCATGGTTGGACTTGATGACCTTAAAGGTCTTTTCCAACCTGAACAATTCCATGGTTCTGTGATTCTTTGTACAACACCCACACCCCCACACCCCACACCCCAATTCTGTGTCCGTGTTTTCCAACCTTTCCAACTTCCTCCATGGTAAGATCCCACTTCTCCAAAGGGAACAGGTCCTGTCATCCCTGGCTCCTGCCTGAAGCAGAGGGGTCTGGCTGCTGTCACCCACCAGTGACTGGGGACTTGTCCTTACTGGGCTGGCACAGACTGAACCCAGCCAGGAATTGGCTCTAGCCTGTCCTGGTTATTCCGTTTCCCAGAGGGAATCTGCGAGCCCAGCAATCCCGGCATCATTCTAGGAGACTGGAGCTGCAGGAGTAGATCAGCTGCAGGAAATCTGATGGAGACAAAGGAATCAACAGCAAGGAGAGGAAGAGAAACCCAAATCAGCTCATCCCAGCCTCCCTTCCCTCCCGGGAATGGGCCTCCCAGGAGCAGTGGGGAGGGAGCTGGGCAAGGTCTGACTCTCAGCAGAAGTGTCTTTAGAGAGATTTTTCCTTGCTTCTGGTGATTGGCTGGGTCACTAAAATGAGAAATTCTGGTTTGATTCCTGTCAAAACAAAAGGTTCCTCCTTGATTTGGCTTTATTTATTTATTTATGCCCTTCCTTCCCTGCTCTTTAGAAATCCAGTGGATCACACAGGTATGGGGAGTTTAATGGATGGACAAGGGACCAGTTTCTTAATTAAGAAGATTGAAATTGAAATCCCTGTGACTGGGAGAGGAAAGGGAAGCAAAATTTCACTTCCTTCAAGATGTGGAGTGAGAAAAAAATCTGGCTTTTCCTCCCAGCTGATTCTGACTTTGGAAATTGATGGGGAAAACCTCTTTGGGCTCTAATTGGGGTTTTTGTCAGGGCAGAAACCAGAGCTGGTGCTGTCCCCAAACCTGGTCAGTCCCAGTAGCCCCTGGCTCTTGGTGGGATGAGGGCGGGTCACACACTGGCACCTGCAGGGAGAGCTTTGATTTCTTTTAATTTAAGCACTTCCAGCTTTGCAGAAATTCTGTAACTTCCGCTCCCAATTCCTTAAGAGGGCTCCTGAATTCCATGCTGGAAATCTCCAAGGGCAGTAGCAGTTCTGGACCATGATACCACCAGTTTAATGTTCATTAAACAGTGGGAGTTCCTATTTGAAATCCATATCCTCACTGCCAGGCCCTGCTGATCCACTCTGGCTGAAATCCACCCTGAGGAGAACAAGGCCAAAGCATCATTTCAGCTCCACTAAACACTTGGAAAAACAACTCCCCCAGTTGTGAGCACATCAATTTTATTTCCATGGAAGATAAAAGCCTAACAAATGGGAACAGGGCTTCCATGAGCATAAATCCCCTCCCATATTAAAGGCTGCTTTTTGCAGCTCTGCCGACGGTCAGCCTGGAAATGGACTGTGAATGGAACAGAAATAGGGAAGTAAATAAATGCTGAAGGATTAACATAGAGAGAGCACTGAAATCTTGAGTTCATGGAATCACAGAGTGGTTTGGGTCTGGAGACATCTTAAAGCCCATCCAAATCCACTCCCTGCCTTGGGCAGGGACACCTTCAGCTCTCCCAGGGTGCTCAGAGGTGACAGACACGGGTTTGTAGGTGACAGGAACTCTGGGTTTGTGGGTGACAGGAGCTCTGAGAGGAGATCAGTGACATTGTCCCTGTTTTATTGTAGAGACGGGAAACAGGAAAGCACCATGACTTCCCCAAAGTCACGTGGGAATGCAGTGACTTGGATCCACATCACCATTCCTGGAGAGACAAGGCACAAGGAATGGCTTCCCACTGCCCAGGTCAGGATTAGATGGGATATTGGGAAGGAATTGTTCCCTGTGAGGGTGGGCAGGCCCTGGCATAGGGTGCCCAGAGCAGCTGTGGCTGCCCCTGGATCCCTGGCAGTGCCCAAGGCCAGGCGGGACAGGGCTTGGAGCAGCCTGGGACAGTGGAAGGTGTCCCTGCCATGGCAGGGGTGGCACTGGATGGGCTTTAAGGTCCCTTCCTACCCATCCATCCTTGCATTCTGATTCCAGGATCTGTCCCCTGTGTCTGCTGCCAGGGAGCTCCCCAGGGATTCAGAAGAGCACTCAATTCACTGCTTCCCTCTGGTTAGAAAAGGGAAGCAGGTTCAGGGTGTGAACTGACCAGAGTGAGCTGGGGCCTGCAGGACATGACAGAGAGCCAGAGACGTGGAAATCCCTGCAAGCCTTGTGACAGACACAGAGGCCGGTTCGGGGATTTGGCAGCTCAGATTTGGTAGCTGAAGCCCTGCTGGTGCTGAGGCCGCTGCTTTCCCAGCTGAACTCCACGCCCCTGCCCCCAGCCACTGGGAGAGGGAGCCTCCCGAACTGGTTTGGAGTGGGAGCCTCATTCAGGAGCGGGGAATGTTCACCCGTGCAGGTCAGGCTCTCGTTAGTGACAAGCGGAATCGGGGAAATGACCCCTGCCATGACCGTGAGAGTGGGCTGAGCCCTGCCACGGCTCCAGAGAGCGGGAATGGAGCGGGAATGGAGCGGGAAAGGAGCGGGAANGAGCAGCAGCGGGAATGGAGCGGGAGCAGCAGCGGGAATGGAGCGGGAGCGGGAATGGAGCGGGAATGGAGCGGGAGCAGCAGCGGGAATGGAGCGGGAGCAGCAGCGGGAATGGAGCGGGAGCGGGAATGGAGCGGGAATGGAGCGGGAGCAGCAGCGGGAATGGAGCGGGAGCAGCAGCGGGAATGGAGCGGGAGCGGGAATGGAGCGGGAATGGAGCGGGAGCAGCAGCGGGAATGGAGCGGGAGCAGCAGCGGGAATGGAGCGGGAGCGGGAATGGAGCGGGAATGGAGCGGGAGCAGCAGCGGGAATGGAGCGGGAGCAGCAGCGGGAATGGAGCGGGAGCGGGAATGGAGCGGGAATGGAGCGGGAGCAGCAGCGGGAATGGAGCGGGAGCAGCAGCGGGAATGGAGCGGGAGCGGGAATGGAGCGGGAATGGAGCGGGAGCAGCAGCGGGAATGGAGCGGGAGCAGCAGCGGGAATGGAGCGGGAGCGGGAATGGAGCGGGAATGGAGCGGGAGCAGCAGCGGGAATGGAGCGGAAACGGGAGCGGGAATGGAGCGGGAGCGGGAGCAGCGGCAGCGGGAGCAGCTCTCCAGAACCAAAGGATTGTTTTCCGAGGGGCTTTGTGCCGTGCAGGCTTCCCAGACTGACACACCTGGATTTGCCCCACGCTGGAATTTGTGTCTGTGCCTGTGAGCAGAACGAGGAACTGAGGAGTCACAGAGCAGCGCCTTTCACCCCTTCACTCCTTCCTTGTCAGATCATGCTCTGATATTTCTATCAGCAGCAGAAATGCACCCTGTGGTTAGAAAGACCAATCTTTACTCATAAATTTGAATTAGTCCCTTTCCCAGGCTAATTTTAGAATCCAATTATGATCAAGAGAAGATTGTGAAAGAAAAATATCAGGAAAAATTCACTCCAGATCTCTCACTGTGATAGAGCCTGAGCAGTCTGCACCAGCCTTGGCTTAATTGGGAAAAAACCCCGAGTTTATCGTGATTTGTTTTATGTGAAGACTGGGGGATAAGGATGAAGAAACTTTAGTTTTTGTACAAGATCTAACAACTCTGACAAGTACATGGAAAACAGATCAGAGGGAAGATCTTACTGTGCCCAGATGGAACAGGAGGGGAATTAGCAAATGGCACATTACCATATTTCTGATGGCATTCCAGTCTTCCTGAGAAAGGAAAGGTTTGGAGAGATTCATTAATTGTGGAGTTTACAAGACACCTCCTCTTGCTCGGAGCTGGAGACAATGAAGTGCTGCTGCATCTGAGCCAGTATCCTGCCAAGAAAAGGATGGAGCCCTTCCCCTTTCACGGGACTTGAAGCCTGAATTTCAGGCTGGTTTTGTATGCTGTGTTTAGAGTCCTGCCTGTGGCCTCTGGAGAAAATGTCCCAGGAATTGGGTGGGAAGTGGTGTTCACAATCTGGCCAAGTCCCACGTTTCCCCCATGGAGCAGTTTGTGTCCTGTACAAAGTGCACAGAAAAAGAGGCCCCTGCGGAGCTGATCTGGGGCTCTCACAGGGAAAAGGGCAAAGTTTTCTCCAACCTGCAGCCCTAAATCCTGGGCTGGGGAGCAGCCAGGAGGCTGGGGAACCCAGAAGGCTTCAATTCCAAGCAACTTTTAGTCAAAGAGCTCCTTGGAGCTGAGGGAGACCTGAGGGCCCTGCCTGGGTGCAGAATTCATTGGTCTCACCCCATCCTGGAGAGCTGTTCCCACCCCTCTCTATAAACCCCAAAGGATCAGGGGAATTTTAAGATCAGACAAACACACCCCTGACAGGGCCAGTCTGGTGCGAACAACCTGAACATTTTTATTGCCTGTTCAAGGCTCTGCCTATTTGGAATTTTAACCAATAAACCCATAGAGTGCTTGGGAAACATTCTCCCAGAAAAAAAGAATATGTGGAAAGCTCAGTTTTGCCATGATGGCTTCTCTAAAAAAACCCTATTTTTAAAGTGTATCAAAAATACTTAAAGAATTCTGAGAGAGAAGGTCCCCCTGAGCCTCCTTTTCTCCAGCTGAGCCCTCCCAGCTCCCTCAGCTGCTCCTCATCCCACTTGTGCTCCAAAACAATCCATACTTGCTTCCAGAGTCCTCAATTCCACATATATTTATGAGTAGCTGGCTTGGGGAAGCAGAGAAAGATGGACTTGAAGTACAATTGTTGAAACTGAGGTATGTTTTCCAAACTATTTCAGGGATCTACAATCCTTAATAATCAAAGGAATATGAACAGCATCCTCACGCAGCAGCACGGACAGAACCTCCCAGCACAGGGAATTCAGCTGGGAGTTTGCTCCAAAGGAGATGGAATAATCCCTGAATTAAAGATGCACATTTCCTCCTCTTGGATTACAGGTGGAGTTTGTCTCTTGGGGATAAACCAAATGAAAACCAAACAAAAGTGCTGCTTCCCAGAAATCCAGGCTATTGGGAAACTGGACGAGCTGGAGGAGGACCCTTGACCTGAGGGGGCTCAGGTGTGGCTTTTGAAGGCACCCCAGGGCACAGAAGATGCTGATTGCTAAAATCACCTTTTGTTCCATCCAGTTCTGCCCGGGCCAGGCTTTGCCCAGCTCCTGCTCCTGCCTGTGCCCTGTATTTTTAATTTTGCAGTGCCGAACTTTCAGGTCAGTGGAAGAGAAAGTAGTTGACGTGTCAGAAGATGAACCTTGCCCCGCTCAGCTCAGAGTGTGATGTTCTCATTAACCCTTAATGGGAGCAAAGTCCTGGACAATTAAATCCCACAGCCCCAAATCCGGGGCTGATCGAACTCCCCAGAGCAACCAAGGGAGAGGCACCTGGGCTGCCCTGCAGCCTCTCAGTGAAAACTGAAAATAAAAGTGCATCACAATTAGTGCCTTTCACAGGAAAAGGTCATTTGTGTCTTTGGTGAGGAAGGAAAGGAAAAAAGTATTAAAAAATCAACAGAGTTCTCCAACCAAAGGGCAGCTTCTCCATTCCAAACGGCTTTTTGCTCAGATGTGGGTGTTACATGAACACACAAAGCTTTTCAGAATGTTAACAGGGAAATGAAGCTCTTCGAAATCATTGGTATTAAATACTTTATTTATGCCTGGGTAATATTTGGACATTTTGGAGAGACACTTCAGTTTCCCCAGTGAATCTGTGAATTCTTCACTTCTCCTTTCTGTTTTGAAGAAGGATTTGTATTTTTCTTTTAATCTTGACATACTTTTTTTCCATTAAATTAAAAAACCCCAAACTTAATTTTGAGTGGCATCTTCCTCATCTTTTATATGAGTGAGGATTGCAAGGCATGTTTTAATCTCTGGTTTCATGGCACCAGACTCAGTGCTGGGGTAAGTGGGTGCTCCCAGAACCTGAATACAGCACAAGCTCCTGCCAGGACCTTAAAATTCCATAAATGCATTAAAAATCCAGCAGTCAGAGCTGGAATGGGGGATCTAGCAGGAGTGAACTAGTGCTGCCAATTTTATATCTTCATTTTACACTTCATTTCTCAATGTCTTTGTGCATTCACCAAATCACTCTAATCACTGCTTGACTGGCTGCGATGCATTGAGGCATCCATGTCCCTTTGTCACCACAGGCTCGCAGGTGGTGACAGTGCCCAGCTGTAGGGGACAGGCTCCTCCTTGTCCCCATCCCTGACTGCACTGTCAGGACCACCTTCAGTGGTTCCCTCCAGGAATGTGGCAGCAGCTCCCAAGAGAATTAGTGTTGGTATTTCCCTCCCTCCTCAGTGAGATTTCCGGGTGTTCAGGGCCCATTCAGTGCAGACCTCCTTGGATAATCCTGCTTTGTGCAAAGCCTCGCTCTGTTAATTCCATGTTTAACTCAAACTTCAGGACTAAACTCCCTGAACACCCCACTGTGACCTTGGCATGGAGGGCTTGGAGGGGTGGAAACCTCTGTGAGGAGAGGCCCAGGCCCAGGTGCCCAGAGAGGTTGTGGGATCCCAATCCCTGGAAGTGCCCAAGGCCAGGCTGAACGGAGCTTGGAGCCACCTGAGACAGTGGAAGGTGTCCCTGACCACATCAGGAGTGGCACTGGGTTGGCTTTGAGGGCCTTTTGAACCCAAACTAATTTCTTTTTCTTTTAATGGTGACAGGAACTCACTGAGCCCAAAAGAGAGGAAATTTCTCTGAGACGTGGAAAGTAAAAACACCCAGAAACGCAGCATATGAACAACACTTGGCCCCTGCAGGGTTAAGTTTTGGTCAGTGGTGCCTCTTCTGTCTGAGGCAGGGTCCAGCCCTTCCTAAACCTGTTTGGGTGATGGAGGGGAGAGACACAAAAAGTGACAAAAAGTCAGAAAGGCAGAAGGGCTGAGCCAGCGTTGCTCCAGTAGAGCCAAACACCTCCTAATCAGGGCATTCCCTTAGAAGACCAAAATTCCAGCCTTAAAGCTGCCTTAAGCCTGACTCAAACATCCTGCTAACCGTTTCTCCACAGCTGTGACAAGTTCTGGAATGTTCCTGGATAGCTGCTCTTAATCCTCCTCCATGCAGATGATGTGAAACTTCAGGTTTAAACTGTTTGACTTGAGGATTTGATGTTTAACAAGCTCTTTAATTCTATTGAATTCCGTCTGTGCAATCAAACATTGCTTTGGGGCACTGCAACGTGAAGGATTTCATTATCCTTGTAGGATATGGAGGCATCATCCAAATGATTTCCAACTACAGAGCTGAAATATTTATTAACTTCTACTTGTTCTGTGTTGCTGGGCTGGTTTTCCATCCTGGCTGGTCCTAGAGTCACTGAAACTGATTCAGTCTGAAATGTTTAGGATAAAGTTAATGTGCTATCAGCAGCAAAACAAATTATTTTGATCTCTGCACTTCCTTCCTGAGGAATCAAATCAGGTTGGGAACCCCCAAGATTTCCCCTATGGATATTTTTTATCATTTTACTGAAAATCCTGAGCTCTAAATTAATTTGTTTTCTCAGAGGGGGTGTGGAGGAAGATGTTTGAGGAGTCTTTATCACCAAAAAAAAAGTGAATTTAACAAAAATCCTCTTGAGAGTGCTTGGAGGGAAGTGTGAAGGTCCTGGGGAAGGGAGGATAGAAGGAAGGACAGAAGGACAGAAGGAAGGAGAGCCGGACGGAAGGAAGGCCTATGGTTTTTTGCCTAAAAGGAATTTTCTGCTGGAGGGAAGATGTTTAAAGGGAAATATTTAACACAGCCTTAACCAGAAGCTCCCTCTCCTAAGCAGACCTGGAGGATCCCCTTTGAGCAGAGCACTCCAAGAGCCACTCCTGTGATTTCCTTCTGAAGCTGTTCTGCAGATGTCAAGCATGTCATTCCCATCAGAATGATGGGAGAAGGAGAGGAGAGTTGTTCCAGCCTCTGGCTGTTGATATGAGAGGGTTTTAGGGAAAACTCCAGTGGAACTCACCCTGTGTGTGTGTGATCTTGCTGTTCCCTGAGGGCTTTGGCTCCCATTTGCCTGGAAAACAGGAACCATTCAGACATTTCGCTCTGTAAATCACCAACTGCTTTGGGGTGGCTTTGCCTCCTTCTTTAACTGTTGATTTTCCTTCTCATTGCTTCAGCGTGGCCCCTCTCCCCCTCTCCAGAATGGGAAGAGAAAAACAAACATTTGTGTGTTTGGTGCCTGGTTGACACTCGTTTCATGGGGGGCAGGGGCTGTGGCAGCGGTAAATGAGCATCGAGTTTCCCTGGAATGGAACTGCAGCCTTTGTGTCGTGCTGAGCCGGGGGTTTGAAGTGTAAATGTGCAGTTAAATCAAAGTTGCGTTTCTGAGGCAGCAGTACAGGGACAGGTGTCCAAATGCTCAGTGACAACAGTTCTGCAGTCCTGGTGGGCAAGCTGGACATGGACCAGCACAGGATCATGGAATGGTTTGGGTTAAAAGGGACCTTAAAGCCCATCCAGTGCCACCCCTGCCATGGGCAGGGACACCTCCCACTGTCCCAGGTCGCTCCAAGCCCCAATGTCCAACCTGGCCTTGGACACTTCCAGGGATCCAGGGGCAGCCACAGCTGCTCTGGGCACCCTGTGCCAGGGCCTGCCCACCCTCACAGGAAACAATTCCTGCCCAATATCCCATCCATCCCTGCCCTCTGGCAGTGGGAAGCCATTCCCTGTGTCCTGTCCCTCCATCCCTTGTCCCCAGTCCCTCTCCAGCTCTCCTGGAGCCCCTTTGGGCCCTGGAAGGGCTCTGAGGTCTCTCTCGAGCTTCTCCTCTNTCGCTCCAAGCCCCAATGTCCAACCTGGCCTTGGACACTTCCAGGGATCCAGGGGCAGCCACAGCTGCTCTGGGCACCCTGTGCCAGGGCCTGCCCACCCTCACAGGGAACAATTCCTGCCCAATATCCCATCCATCCCTGCCCTCTGGCAGTGGAAGCCATTCCCTGTGTCCTGTCCCCCCATGCCTCGTCCCCAGTCCCTCTCCAGCTCTCCTGGAGCCCCTTTGGGCCCTGGAAGGGCTCTGAGGTCTCTCTCGAGCTTCTCCTCTCCAGGTGAATATCCCCAGTATTCCCAGCCTGGCTCCAAGGAAAGTTTTGGATGTGACCTTGAAGCTTTCTGCTTTTCTCACAGAATGCAGAAATTCCTGGTTTGGCCTGGGAAGCTGCAGTTTTCCCAAGGCCTGGGATGAAATCCATCTCACCAGGGTAACAGCACAGAAGGTGAATGTTCAAACAGTCCCATGTCCCTCTGGCTCTGCCCACAGACATCCTCCCCACATCCTGCCCTATGAGGGGCTCGGGCAGCCCTGGTGACACTGAGGGAACGCTGTGGCTGGAGTGTAAAGAGAGGGAGAATGTGGTGAGGAATTGCAGGTGTTTGGCTGAAAGGAGATTTATTTCCTCATCCTGGCACTGAATTTGCATCTCTGCTGGGCAAGGTCCTGCTCCTGACAGGAATCTGCTCCTGCAGCTGGCTCCTGGCATGGGGGACACTGAGCATCAAACCCTCTTCTCTAAATGCTGCTCCATTATTTAAAAGCCTTTTACTTCAGGTAATTGTTTCAGTCAGATGCTTTTTAAAGCCTTTTTCTAAGAGGAACAAGTCCTGAATTAGAAGCAATCCCCAGCTAATAACAGTGATTGCTGCAAGGCTCTCCATGAAGGAGCTGCTGAGGAGTTCATGGCTCCTGCCCCATCCCAGGTCAGCCCATTCCTCTGGGCACTGTCCCTGCTGCCACCCCGACTGATCCCACCCACAGCTCCATCCACTCACCCTTCCTGCTGCCAGCCTCGGGACACGGGCTCTGTCCCTGTTGTCACCCTCTCCCTGGGCCCTGATTCATCTCATGGCCACAGTCCCTTCCCATTCTTTTAATTAGTGTTCAGAGTAATTAATGTCCAGAGGAACCACTGGGCAAGGAATCAGGCTTGTGAGAGGCACTCAAACACTCCAGGAATGCTCAGTGAGGAATTGCAAGTTATCTCACTGTCATTATGGGCTGGTGCAGCTCCAGTGACACCAGGAACTGCCCTGGGGTTACACTGGGAGAGCTCCTGCAGGACCTCAGCACGTTTGGCCCCTGCAGAGTTTGGGAGGCTGGCTTGGAACTGAGCCCAGGGTGATTTGGGCATGGATTATCCCTGTCCTGAGCTCACCTGGATCTCAGCGCTGTGTCCACCTCGGGGCTGGGACAGCAGAGCTCGACCACCTTGAGCACAAACCCTGTCCCCATCGAAGTCAGGGTGGAGCTGTGAGGGTTTGCAGTCAAACACAGCAATTTTGTCCTTTCAAAAATGGCCCGAAGTGTCTCTGATCAACTGCAGGGGTGGCTTTGGCCCAGGGGGAGTGTTTGGAAATGAAACATTTAATCCAGGGTTCAATAAAAACAGAATGACAAAGTGTCATTAGGGACAGGGAGTGCATGTAGGGCTGTGAGTGCTTTCCTTCCCTCTCTCTGGTTAACTGCTGAGGCTGGAAATCCATCACACATCCCAGGAACAGCTGTAGGAGACACCTGATAAGGTAGAACAGCAAAGCCATTAACCTGAAGTCACAGATTGCTGTTCTCCTCCTGCTGAAGCTGCTCGGAGCAGGTGACAGGAGGCACAGACAGCTCCTGGCTGCAGCCTCTGATCCCACAGAGGGGAAATGTCACTGCACAGCTCCAGGAGGCTGTTCCAGGAGAACCAGGCATAGAGAATGTCTCTGGCAGCCTGCAATCCATGTGAGGCTCCATCAGGGTGATCCCTTTGCTGCTCCCAGCCCTGTGGGGCTGAGCCGGGCTGGCAGTGCTCCACCAGGGCAGGGATGAAGGAGCCTGAGCCCCTTCAAACTCCTTCTGGCCCCCTGTGCTGAATGTGCACATTCCCAGTCTGGTAGCTGCTCCAGGCAGAGCTGAGTGGGAGAGCTGGGAAGTGTCACCTGAGGTGTCACCTGAGGTGTCACCAGGGAGCTCTACCCGAGGGAAGCTTTGAGGGCAGGGGATGAGGATGGAGGTTCCACCCTGGACTGACCTCTGTCTCTGTGTCCCGGGTGCCACCTGCCCAGGGCAGGATGTGCCCTGCAGGGACAGCACATTCCATGGGGGCTCCAGGGCTCCCGCCTGTCCCGTTCCTCTGCCAGCCCAGTGAGCCTCACCTCCTGCTGGAAAAGAGATTTCAGAAGGTAAAATTGAGCAGCTAAGGAGGGAGTGTTCCTTGCCATCCCTCAGGAGCACCAAGCCCTCTGTCCCCACAGAAACTGTGCAGATTTTCCCTCTCCCTTCTCCTTTCCATCTGGCATTTCCAACCAAGGGCACGAGCCACCCCTCCCCTGGCCCTGCAAGGGCAGATGATCACCTGGCTCTTCGGGAGCTGTCTCCTTGCATCAGCTGAGACTCTGCCCCGTGGGCAGCACACGAATCCACCCCTGTGTCTGTCTGCACAGAGAATAACAAACATTCCTCTCCCATCAGTGTCAGTGTGACTGCACGGCCTATCCAGGAAACTCATTGCCACTTTAAAGCCCCTCACAGGATTTCTGAGCACTGGATTTTACCCCTGTAGGATATTGCCATAGCAACTAATTATTAATAACAGCCTGTAGTGGAGGCTGACAGTTGTTTCTGGAGGGGGGGAATGTTGTGTAGCTTTGGGATCCATCTATGCTCGTATTTAGCAACACAACTGGGGTCTCTTGATCAGCCCCTTTCAGCCTGGAGTAAAGCAGGGATATCAGAGAATCCCAGGATGGTTTGGGGTGGAAAGGAATTTAAAGCCCATCCAGTCCCACCCCCTGCCATGAGCAGGGACACCTTCTACTATTCCAGGGTGCTCCAAGCTCCATCCAGCCTGGTCTTGACACTTTCAGGGATCCAGGGGCAGCCACAGCTGCTTTAGGCACCCTGTGCCAGGTTCTCCTCACCCTCACAGAGAAGGATTTTTTTCCCAATATCCCATCTAAACCTGCTCCCCTTCTGGAGGGTTCAGGAGTTTCACCACTTCTTTGTTCCTCTTCCTCACTGGCTTTCCATGGCAGGGGTTGAGGCAGTGCCCTAAAATGCCTTCAGTGTCAGAGGCCTTTTCCTGTGACTCTGACATGTCCAGTTTGCTCTGTCACTCACCTGGGCACAAAGAATCCTTGAAACATAAATCCATCCATGAAATCCCTCGTGATGCAAGATTGTGGAGGACTGAGAGGGATCCTGTTCCCCACTGACCAGTGGAGGGAATCTGTTCCTTGGACTCCTGATGATCAGGGTGAGAGCAGGAGATGCTTTTGGAGATGTAAGGATCCAGCAGGATTTGGAGCTGAACTATTGCAAACAGTTCCAGGGCTGGAAGGAAACACCTCTGGGGAGGGTGATCAAGGTGCTGCTGGTCAAAGGTACTGGCTTTAATTCCACTCCTGACTCTCTGTCCTCTCCCTTTCCCCCCCGAACCACATCCAGGCTTGGCTGGCTGCGGGAGCTGAGCCTGTCCTGTCACAGCGAGCCCATGATGTGACACAGGGGAACAGGAGGTGACAGGGCAGGAGCAGCCTGATGGGCTGGAGGCTGAAACAGAGGTGGAGGGAGTTATTTTGGGATGGGATGCCAGGAATTTATGGGGGATGTAAAGCAGAGCTGACAGATGAAAGGGCCAAGCTGCTGCTCCCAGCCTTGGCAGAGGAACATGGTGACCTTTGAAGCTGCTTTGGCTCGTGCCCAGAGCTGAGCCACACGGTACAGAAGGGGTTCATGTCCCTGGGCACAAGTGCTGGTGTTGGGACACGGTGCTGGAGCAATGGATCCCAGCTGGGAGGGCTGTGGCCTGGGACAGCCCAGGAGCAGCTCTGGGCTGAGTCCCCTGAGCCCCAGCTGCTGAGAGATGTCCCAGGCAGTCATTCCAGCTCCTCTGCATGAGGAGAGGCAGGGCTGGCTGGGGGGAACAGCCCATCCCAGACCCCTGAGACACCTGGGGATGGGATGGGGCTGGGCTCCCACCTGCAGCCTCCACAGCGGGTCTGGGCAGGGACAGTGACCTGCAGAGAGGGGACCTTGGACAATCAGGGGTCCTGTGTTGGGGGAGGTGACTCCCACCCTTTGTGTACCTGAATGTCACTCCAAAAGGGGTGTATAAACTCTTCTGGTCCAATTTATGGTGAAAAACCTTTAAAACCTGCACTGTTGTGGTGGAGCTGGCGAGGGAAGGGTCATGGTCAGGCACAGGTAGGACATGGTGGTCACGGGGATGGTTGTGGTGGATTCATTGATAAATAAAGTATAAATGTTCCCAGTGCAGTGTCCCAGTAACAACTCCATCACCTGTTCCAATGGATTATTGGATCATCCTGTCCATCCTGTAGGATCAGGGATGTCAGTGAGACCCCTTTGCTCACTCAGCTTCCCTGAGGAGAACCTGGTCCACTCAGTCTCAGATCTGGTCTCAGTCTGGGTCTAAAGGATCATAAATGAGCAGCTTTGGGCAGGTTTGTGGCCTTTGGCCTTGCAGGATCTGCAATTCCAAAGCAACAAAGCACCTGTGGAGCGGCTTTGGGATTTTATCTCAGTATTAGAGCAGAGCTTGGCACTTCCCACTCAGCTGTCCAACAGTGAGTCACCTCTGTGCCCACTCACCTCTCCCACAAATGGCATTCCACGGGTTGGAAGTGCAGGTGTTCATGGTGGGGGTGGCTGGCTGTGACCAGGCTGCTCCTCAGGTGAGATCCCGTACTCCCCCCTGCTCTGTAAATACCCAGCGCTGCCCAGGTGTGTTCTGTGCATCCCAAATCTGTCCCAGTGCTGCCCAGGTGTGTTCTNAGCGTGGCTGAGCAGTTCTGCAGGACTGGGAATGCTGCTGGCAGGAGGAACCCAAGAGCAGCAGGAACTGCCAGGGGGTGTTGAACATTTTGAGATTAACCTTTAGGGTGATGCAAAGTGATGGGTGGAAAAAGAGGAGGACTTTCAGCAGAGGCTTCTGTGCATCCTCAAATCCCAGAGGATTCCCATGACAGGAAACAAGCAGGGTGCTGCTGAGGGCAGGAAATGGAAAATTGGGTTTTAGTGGCAGCTCTGGCTGTGACCTCTCCTGGTGACCGTGGGTCAGGGAGGACTCTGCTTATGGACAGCAGGGAGGGCAGTTCTGCTTTGCAATGAGCTGGAGTAGAAATCCCTGGAACAGAGGCCTTGGGAAGGATCCTCCTTGAATTCCCAGGCAACAAATCCCATTTCCAGTTCCTCAGTGGTGCGAGACCTGCAGAACCGGTGCTGCATTGTCAGAACAGACTCCTAGCTGAGCCAGGGAAGTGTCACTGCTCCCAGCTCCACCCTCTCCCACTGAAGGTGACAAGAACCTTTCAGCAGAAGAGTTTCCTCCTCACACTTCATTTCCAATTTCATTTCCATGCAGGGAGGGACAAGTGGGAAGTGACTTTGCAGCTGGAGCAGCTCCTGCACAGGGGTGGGGAAGGTCCCTGCACTGGCAGAACAAGCTGGAAACCTCAGCCCAGAGTGTGGGGCTGAAACAAAGGGAGAATATTCCTTAGAGAGCACAAATACTTAAAATATTTATTAGAGTACTTACAAATACCCTTTTATCCCAGATTTTCTTTTTTTTTTTCTTGCTTTACACTTTCTTTGTTTACATTAGCCTCAAAAATTAAATGAATAGGAAAAAACCCCACATTTTTCTTTTTTCCCCAAATTCTCTTTTATTCTTGCTTTATGTTTTCTTTTTTTTTCCAAAGTTCTACAAATGTAAGTGGATTTCACTGGTTTCATTTTGCAATGAGAGAGCAAAGCAATTCCACTTAATTTAAAGGAAGCAGCAGTTGGGGTAATGATCACAGAAAGAGGCTGGAATTAGTCAATGAATAAAGTGGAATGTCTCATCCTTCTTCCACTTCCATTATATTTGGGACACTTTGGGGATGACTTCCTAGGGATAACATGAGTTACAGGGGCCTGGAGTGGAGCATCCTCATCGTGGTTCTGGCAGAGATGTCCTGCCACAAATCCTGAATCTGTGGAGAGACTCTTCAGGACTTTATTCCAGCAAAATCATTCTGCTCACAGGCAAAATACCCTGGAATAAAATTAACTCCACTCCCCTCTGCACTTGGCACAAGCAAACAAAATTGTGTCTAATTCCTTGTTTGCAATTCCAGGGGACAGGTGGAAGGGGTTTGTGGGAGCAATGATGCCCTGAGCTGGGTAGGGTGCAAGGAATTCTGCATTAGGAACCAGGACACCTGGAATTCCCGGGAGCCCCTCTCTGCTCTCACGCCTGATGGAGACAATTCCTGTGGGGTGGGGAAGGGATGCCTGAGAAATGTTCTGTCACAAATGGGTTCAGTGGGTTTTTTTGCTTTTTGGGGTCTCAGTTTTCCTCAATTCCAAACTCTGGCCAGGGATGGAAGTGGTCCTTGCCCAGGGGGATACTGCTCCAGCTGTGCTGCTCCAGAACAGAAATTCCAGTGGGATTTGGGACAGGCTGAGCTGGGGCCTGTGTTCCCAAGTAATTTGCTCAGATTTAATTTCCCACACAGCTCTATCTCTCTCCTGAGAAGTTTTGGCCCCATTTCTGTGACCTCTGAGATGAATTCCTGGAACAATTTGGACATTTTTGTTCAGACACAGCAACGCTGACATTGTTCCAGCCCTTCCAGTGGTCAAACAACAGCTCTGGAGGGCTCAGCCAAGGCATTTCCCAGCTCCTGCCAAATGTGCTTCTCACAAATATGTTCCTCCCTCACTCCTGCACCTGGGATGCTGCTAGGCATGGAAGGAAATATTTTTAAGTCCTGTGTCTCACTGCAGGTAAATTCACCAGGAATACAGGGATAATTCCCTGTGAGGGACAAGGGGTCCAATTTAGTGGCTGCTAAAATTCCTGCTGGTCCCCTCCCTATGGATACAGGACTGGGATCCCACATGCTTGGGGACAGCTTCTTTGTGCTTGTGCAGCCCTACAAAATCAGCAGCACAATCATATGGAAAGTTACAGGAGGAGTCCTGACCAACACTCAGGCTCTGTGAGGAAGGTGAGATGTTCATCAAGGCTTTCATCCTTCTGCCTCCCCCAGTCCTGCCCAGCAGAGCTGTGACCCCGGCTTGGGGAGGGCTGGTTCCTGAACCCCAGAGCCCTGGGAATGGTGTGGGAAGTGTGGAAGGTTTTGGCAGCACCCTGTGGGATTTGTCCCCACCAAAGGTGGCTCCTGGGGAGGCCCAGCATCCTCAGGTGAGGTTGAGGGCCAGCACGACCTGGAGAATTGCAGTTTAGCTCGTAGAGAGGTCTGATCCAGGGTTTGTCTGCCCAGGGGAATAAAAGCATTTCATGTTTGCTGAGCCCAGCTCCTTAAAATGTTTTTGGGCTCTGGGGATGTTTGCTGCACTCCAGGGCTCAGGAGGGAGCCAAAGCTGACAGGTGGGTGAACACAGGTGGGTGAGGTGTGTGACCACAGAGGGATGAGCTCAGGTGTGTTCCCAACCAGGCAGGAGCAGCAGCTCTGTAATTATCCCCACTCCACCTGTGCCCACATCATCTCTTCCCTGTTTCCATGGGGAGGAGAGAAAATTCCCAGGAAAGGAGAGAAAATTCCCAGCACTTCCCCTGGCCCACCTGAGCTGGCTGCTCGTTCTCTCTGGGACAATCCCCTGGAATTTGTTTCCTTAATTTTGTCCAATCCCTCAGTGCCTCCTCATGCCTGTGGGAGCCATACACAGTAGAGAACACAGCCAGAGAGGGCTCAGGATTTGGGTCCAAAGGGAGAACCAGGATCCCGGTGCTGGCTGGGATGAAGGTGCTCTCCCTGCCTGGTCCCAGTGGTGCCAGTGCCCCCCAGCTCTTTTGGGGACACTGTGTTTGATCTTCAGCCTCAGGCAGCTGAGAACAAACCTCAAAACATTTCGTTTAAGGCCTTCAGGTGCAGGGGTTTGGCCTTGAGTTAATTAATAAGCAATTAACTCCAGATCATTAGTAACAGATTTGTGAATATTGGTTGGAGCACAACCCTTCCCCAAACCCCATTCCAGGTCAGGCACATCCCAGTCTGTGTAGGGCAGAGTGCTCCCATTTGTATCCTGCTCTTAATGTGCAGGGAGTGCCCAGGCTTGGGAGTTAATTGGAATTAATTAACTGCAGGTTAGGAAAAGACTGAGCATTAAAAGACTCCTTTGCTGGGTGGTGGGGCCCTTCCCTGAGGGAGTTCTGCAGTTCCTGGGGGCTCTTTTGGGAGAGACAAAACCCTGTGGGTGATGCACACTCTGGGCTGTGGCATTCCAGTGATCTTGGTGGATCCAACCACAAAACCAGAGCCCTGAGCTGATGAGGCCACCTTTTCATAGTGACAAACTCAGTGAACTGGTAGAAACTGTAATTTTTAATTTTTTTCCTACTGTTGAGTGAATTAACCCTGGGATGACAGACAGGAGAGCCCAGGGGATCTGCTCAGGTGAGACCCCACCTGCAGAGCTGCCCCAGCCCTGGGGCACAGCACAGGAGGGACCTGGAGCTGCTGGAGAGAGCCCAGAGGAGGCTCCAGGATGATCCCAGGGATGGAGCAGCTCTGCTGGGGGCAAGGCTGGGAGAGCTGGGATTGTTCACCTGGAGAAGAGACCAGGGGTGACCTCATTGTGGCCTTCCAGGGCCTGAGGGAGCCAACAGGAAACATGGAGAGAGAGAAAACCATCCTGGAATTCTGTGATCCTCTGAGACTCCTGAAAGGAGGCAGCAGCTGATCTCAGCTCTCAGTAGGGAATCCTGGGCAGGTCCTAGGGATGCTGGGGCTGAGTCTGTGCCTCCCTCACTGCTGAGCTCTGCTCGGCTCACAGACTGCAGCAGCTCAGCCCAAATCCCTTTGATCAGGACTTGCCTGAAGTCTCCTCACAGCAGGAGAACTTCCCTGGCTCAGAGGTGTTCCTGGGACTGTCACTGTGAGCAGTCAGGGCACAGCTCTGCCTCCAGGCTGAGCTTCCCTTGCCTTCCCTTGCCTTCCCTTGCCTTCCCTTGCCTTCCCTTGCCTTCCCTTGCCTTCCCTTGCCTTCCCTTGCCTTCCCTTGCCTTCCCTTGCCCTCCCCAGTGTGAGGCCCAGAACCAGTTGTGGGAGCAGACTGGGCACAGGAGCCGCAGGGAGGTGTCACAAGGCAGGCTCAGAGCCATCCTGGCTGTCCCCAGGGACATCCCCTGAGTGTGACCTGCCTGCTGAGGGCCTCCTGCCACCTCCAGGAGCCAACTGCTAAATGCAACACGAGGGTTTTGTGCACAAAACTCTTCCTGTGTCTCTAAACTCCCATTTCCAAGTCATTACCTGGATCGATGGACAAGGGTTTATCTTTAACCTGAATTTCTGCTGGCTCTATCATTTGTTTTCTGTTACCCTCCCTCTGTTCCTGCTGAGGGAATGGAAATATGGAAATGGTGGGAAAATCAGCTTTGGGTACCAAATTATTCCTCCCCCTCCAGAGCAGTGAGGAAAGGTGACAGAATCCAGAATTTTTGAAGGGATGACTTTATTGAGCTATTTGGTCTGAATTCAGCTCTCTTTTGAGTGAGGGAAGGGCTGGAGCTGGGCCAGGGCAGGCTCAGGCTGGATTGTAGGAAAATGTTCTTCCCCCCGAGGGTGCTGGGCACTGCCCAGGCTCCCCAGGGAATGGTCCCAGCCCCGAGGCTGCCAGAGCTCCAGGAGGGTTTGGGCAGCACTGCCAGGGATGTGCAGGGTGGGATTGCTGGAGTGTCTGTGCAGGGCCAGGGATGGGAATGGATGATCCTTGGATTCCTCCCAGCTCAGGATATTCCACGGCTTTATGGATTCAGACCAAGAGGTAAGGAGCCGTAGCCCTTCCAGCATCTGCCTTTTCTTTTAAACCTCTCCAGACTGACTCCAGCAGTTTCCAGCTGGGTGAGAAGATCGACTCCATAAATATATTTGTGGGCAGCCTCCAGGGGGGCAGAAAAATCCTCTCCTTCCAGGCCAGACTTGCCACAGAAAAAAACCCAACACCCTGGAAAATGAGGAGAAGGCTGTGGAAAAGTGACCCAGCCACAGCAGCAGGGATTAAGGAATACCTCTAATTTTAAAATTAATTTCAGATTCATAAAATGGTGTTAATGGTCCTGAGGGTGCAGTGGGCTGGAGTGTCCTTCCCAGTCCTACATAAATCATCTTGTGTGCTCTCCTGGGACAGAGGGGCCCTAGAACAGCTGCTTTAGTTATGATCTTTTATTGTACTGGAATTATGGCAGAGTCTGGAGAAGTCCAGGCTCTGAGCCAAGGAGGAGTCACACAGGGCTGAGCATCTCCCACCCAACTTAAGGCTCCTTAGTTGGAGCCTTCCAACTCCTGAGGGAAAAGCCTGGGAAAAGCAGGAAGGAATAAATCCCTGGAGCACCCAGGGACAGAGGTGAGCCCTCCAAATAAAGCCACACCTGAAGGGTTCCTGCTTCAGCCAGGGCAAGGCAGGCAGAGAAGAGGCTCTGTGGAAAAGCAGAACCCCAATCCAGGGACAGAGGGTGGCTCCCTGTGTACAGGCTGGAATCCCTCTGGAAGAACCTCCCTCCCTGCTGCCTCTGGATGTGAAATCTAAACAGGGCTCCTAATTAAGCACTCCAGTTAAGGGTCTGGAGCTCTGCAGGATGTGCTGAGATCAAAATCCCCTTCGTCCTCAGCTGGAGCATCCATGTGGTGGTTCCTTTGTGCCTTTTCCCAGCTCTCATGGCCACAGGTTCCCTTCAAAGCATCTTTAATTCACTGTACTCTCGTTCTATGGCTGGATTTAAAATTCTTCCCACATGCCCAGTTCCAGCCTCAGAAGTTTTCCAGAAGGTTCATGGGCTCAATCTGTTGCTGCAGCCTCATTTGCATATGTTTTGCATTTTGCCTGGGGTGTTTTAAGCCACCAGCTCATTAGCAGGACTAATTTGGGGTTGGCTGTGTCAGGTTTTTATGCAGAGATGCCACCCTGGGCCTGGCAGGTTGGAAAATCCCTGCCCAGCGAAGGGACACCCAGTAGGTACCATGGACATGGGGGATTGGAGTGGATGGAGAGCATTTAGAGAGGGTCAGCACAAGGTCTGGGAACCTGGGAATGTTCAGGGGTTTCCAGGGAACCCAGAGAGGTTTTAGACTTCCTTTTCCCATTCCAGGCAGGGTTTCCTGGGCTCAATCACTGTGCATTTCTCCAGGCTCTGTTTATGGCTCTAATGGAGCCTCAGCACCACCCTGGACCCTCCAGAGCTCCTGGGGATCTCATTTAAGGTTTTTAACATTTCCTCTGTTCTTGCCAGATGTGACTCCTTGTCCTGGTCATGGAGCACACTCTGTCCCTGTCCCTCTGCAGCAGCTCCTGTGTATTTGCAGATTTTTCTCTCTGTCCTTCTCTCCCTAATATTCCAAACTCACTCTCTGGCAGTGGGAAGCCTTTCCCTGTGTCCTGGCACTCCATCCCTTGTCCCAAGTCCCTCTCCATGTTTCTTAGAGCCCCTTCAGGCACTGGAAGGCCACAATTAAGTCACAAATCTTCTTTTGTCCAGGCCCTGCCTTGATTTCCTCCACACCATTTTCCAGCTGCTTTGTGGCACACAGGAAAGCATTGCAGGAATTAGTTCTGGGAAATGTTCTTATCCAGGGGTTTGGAGAACAAAGCTGTGTTGTCCATGAGGGACATGATCCCAGGGTCAAATAATAGAGAAGAATTGTGAGGGCTGGGGAGTTTTCCTCCATTCAGGAGGAGTTTCCTGCGAGTGTGGAGTGCTCTGAAGACAACGGGGTCACATCAGCAGGGAAACTCACAATGGAAGTGGGAAATGGGGTTCCATCAGCAATTCCCAAAGGGCTGGGGCTATCCCTTTAAAAAGAAATAATGCTTAAATTCCCTTAGGATGCAGAAGTTGAAATGATGCTGCTGCTTCTTTCCTTCTTTCTTGTGCTCTGTTCCAAATGAGTTCATGTCCCATAAAATAAAGGCACTGATGGAATCCCAGCAGCTGCTGAGAGCTGATCTGGACAGTCCTGCCAAAGGGCCTGGCAGTAATTGCCTTGTTACTGCTCCAAAGCAGGAGAAGCATCTTGGTGTGAGAAACAGCTTAAATCGCTGGGCCTCCAATCCCTTCAGGCAGCTTCAGTTTAAACTTTTGATTTGAACACACACAAAGTCTCAAAAGTTAAAAAAAGACAATAAAAAAAGCAGGTTTGTGGCATGGGAAGTGTCACAGGGCTCTGCTGGAATCTTTGTTCTGAGAGCTTCCCCTTCCCTGCCAACTCTGGTTCATAAACCCTTGGCTCTAAATCAGCTGAACACAACAAATGATTTCAAAATGGCAATATTGGCCCATTGCTCACTGTCCCACCATGGCCAGCCACAGCTGGTGCCAGGGAGCCCTCCCAGGGACATGGGAGCTGAGGGTCACTTCAGCTGCACCTCAGACAGTTGGGTGGCACCAGAAGGACAGGATCTTTTCCCATGGGATCTGCCCAAACCTTCATTTCTGACAGAGGTGAGGCAGCAGGAAACATCTGGAATTAACATAAAATAATTGCATTCATAAAAAGGGACCAGATGGGCTCAGGTCCTGTGGCCTCACAGTCCAAAGAACAGCTCTGTGGGGACACGGCTGTGGAAAAACAGGGTGATCCCAATAAAAACAGGGTGATCCCAAGTCCCAGAAACCTCACAGAGATCAGCTTTCACTCCCTCAAACACCCCCAACATGCAAAATTTCTCATGAAACGTTCGCTTAGAACATTTCCTAAGTCCAGATTGATTCTGGATTTTCCTTACAATGTCTGAAGCAGACAGGGTTAGTTACTAATTAGTCAGGCACCCCCTCACCCCAAGGCCAGCATTTCCACAGGGTGCCTCTGTTCCACAGTGCTGATGGAATTCAGCTGGATGTAACCCCGGGTGCTGCAGCTGAGGGGACACTGAGCAGCTCTGGCTCCTGCTCACCTGTGGGGCCAGGCAAGGATCCAGGTGAGCCCTCCAAATAAAGCCACACCTGAAGGGTTCCTGCTTCAGCCAGGGCAAGGCAGGCAGAGAAGAGGCTCTGTGGAAAAGCAGAACCCCAATCCAGGGAATGTTTTGTTTGTGCACTGCTGAGCACAAGCAGCCGTGACAAGGCTCCCCAGAAGCAGGAGTTAAATATAGCCCCTGGATTTTCTCATTATCAGAATTGGGAGCTGAGCTAAAGACAATCAAATCTCATGCTCGGATGCAAGAGCTGCTGCAGGCAGCTGGAATGGGCCTCTTCCTCTTCTATGGCTCTGCAATCCATCAGAAGAGTTGGAACACCATTAGTAAAACCATTAGTAACCAGTAACTATTCCTGATAATTAAATTCAGGACACTTGGCTTCAGTTTCTGGGCCATGACTAATCCTGTCTGGCCACGGGCAGCTCTTTTTCCTTCTCCATTCCTGAATTTCTCCCTCTTAGGAAAGGAGGCAGAGGAACTTGTCTTGGAAGCAGCATCGGGAGCTGTGGGTTGGTGAGGCCCGGTGCTCATTAGTAAGGGATTATGAGGCTTTAGGATTTGCTTCCTGGGAAGTCTGTCCAGCACTGCAGGCCCTTGGAGCAGTGCAGGGGCCTGGCATCGTGAGATCCAAATTCATGGAAGGAGGAATTCACCTGGAGCAGCCTCTTCCCCACAGTTCTGCCACAGCCTCTGTGCCTGGAACCAAATCCATCCACCCAAAGTGGCTGTAAATTGAGAAAAGGGAGAGAAGCCCAGAGTGAATAAATTGCACTGGTTTGGTGCTGGCTAATCCTGTTCTCGTCCCTCAGGGAAGGCTGACACTGAGGTTTGCCCTCTCCAGCTGAAGTTGTACCACTGAGAGCCCTCAGTGACTCCTCTCTCTCTGCTCCTCCCCAGTCACAAACGGTGCCCGCTGTGATGGCACCAGCAGGCCAGAGCCCGGCTGGGGACAGCAATTTGCTCCTCATTAGGGCTGAAACTGCAAATTCCTTCCTGCAGTGTGCCCCAGGAGATGTCAGGTGCCATTACTGCACTTCCAAAGAGAATTAATGCAATCAGCAGAGGCTGGAATACTCAAGGCAAGGGCATAGGGAGGAGAGAGCCTTCTGCAGCTCCCTGCTTTAGGTGACTGCAATAAAGGGATGTTGGTGTGTACCCGATCCTGGTCTGGGAGCACTGGAGGGAGCAGTCCTGGATCCAGGAGCTGGATCAGAGCATCCCCACACCAGGCTGTGTTTAGGGGCACAGCAGAGACAGGAATTATTATCCCTGCACAGCAAACTCCTCTGGATGTCTGCCCTCTCCTGCTCCCCTTGGCACTGCTTAGATGGGCTCCTGGGGAATCCCTGTCCCTTGGAGCTGTGCTGGCATTGGGATCTCCCAGTGCTGCCTGCAGGGTGTCACTGAAGGCAGCAGGGATCCAGGGCTCCCTGGAGTCACTGGGAATCCTTCACGAGGGGTCTGAGCACCAAAAGTGCCCAGAAATCCTTATTCCCTGTGCTTGAATGGCAGATTGGAACAGTGGGGTTCCCAGCAGCCCTCCTGCAGGAAGGAATGAACAGGGACAGGCAGGGATTGGGATCCACGGCTGGCAGGGACGCACGAGGGAGGGAATCGAGTTCTGGAGGATCTTTCTCCAGAGGTGGGAGATTCATTACAGAAAATTCTCTGTGAGCAATTGGAAGCGGCTGATGGAGTTGGGAGGAAGCTGCTGGCCTGGCATGGAGTGTGTGGGAATAACACTCGTGTTCCACGGGCATCCCTTGTGTTCCAGGGGTGATCCAGGACTGCAGAGGGCTGGAGGAGTCACCGATTGGAGTGAGCCAAGACACGTGAAGAGGAGAAACTTTGCAGTGTGATTGCAGGGAAAGTAACTCCCTGGCAGAGGAATTGCAGCGAGTTAGGCTGACAGGGAAAGGCAGGAGCTGGGATGATCCACAAGGGAGCTCTGGAGAAGAAGCTCTGTGATCCCATCCTGCACAGCTGGGCAAGGACTGTCCCTCCTGCCATTCCCCTGGGAAAGCCCTGCTGGCCAAGCCTGGAGAGGCACAGCCCTGAGCAGAAGTTAATTAATTTACAAATTGCTTTGTTCCATTGTTGCTTTGCCCAGCCATGGATCCCTGGTGGCGATTGTGACAGGGTGGGTGCAGTGGCTGCTGGCCACACTCAGGGTGAGCAGATTTCACATCAACATCACCAAAACAGGCAGAGCTCTGGGCTTTGGGGGCTCCTGGCCTTTGGAGCTGCTCCCGTTTACCAGAAGGATTCTGGATCCAAAGGGGATCAGTGCACTGAGAGCTTCCAGAACACCTTGAGGGACACAAGAGGGGCACCAGGCTCCTAAGCCAGGTTTTCCCAGCCTCGTTCTCCTCTTCCACACCCCCCACACCACCAGCACTGGGGTTTGCCTCTAGCACAAGGACATTTCCCCACAGCTGGAAGCCCCAGGGACAATGGGGCAGTTTGAAGTCTTCTCTCCCCTTGCTGAGAGCTTTCCTTTAGGACTTTCCTGACCTTCCCTTTTCCCCTGTTGCTGTTTCTGTGTCCAGTTCCCCATTTTTAGCTCTATGCCCCTCTGGCTGAGGATGAGCTGAATCCCAGAGCCCTCTAAATCAGCCCTCTGGTTTCTGGCCCCTGGATCCTCCTAACAGCTTCAGCCTGGAGCAGATGCTGGACATACGGATACTGGGCAAGCTCAGAGCCCCAAGCAGCTCTCACAGCTCCCTGGCTTCTGCTTTGGGATTGATTGAGCCAAATTCAGCAGAATCCGGATGTCTTTAGGCACGGGGGAGTGGCAGCAGCTCAGAGTAGATCAGCTTTGTCTAAGCCACACTGAGCTTTGATCTGAGCAACTCCTTGAGGTCTGAGGGCTCCAGTGAAATCCCTGGGAGCACAAACCTGTGAACGCCTCAGAGCAGAAAATGTTGGTCCCCCTACAGTGACCACCCAGGCAAATCCCATTGCCAGGTAGATTTTCACAGGAACAATACCCCTGAACCCACAGGGACAACCAGAATTCCCTTTTTAGGAAAGGTTGGATTTTCTCCAATCAGACCAGGCTTTGAGGCAGCAGCGTTATCCTTCATAAGATCAAGGGGAGTTGGGAAAAGGAGAGGAGCTTTCAGGCACACTTGCCATTATTCAGGAATAGAAGCATCAGATTTGAAAGCTGAATCGAGCTGGGGATGATTGCTCAGAGTTTAATTAGAGATGTATCAGTTGGTTCATCTCCCAAGGAAGGCGGAGGTGGCAGGGATGCAGGGAGACGATGTTGGTTGAAGGGAGAGATGTGATCACACGTTCATCTCCCAGGAGGAGAATGGATTATGGATTGAGTCAGTTTAGAGCCTGGATAGCACAGGGAGCTCCTGCTGGGATCACTATTTCCATGTGATCCAAGCTTAGTCAAATCCCCGCTGCTGGAGGGGACAAGAGACTGGATTCCCTGGGGAAAGGAGAGCCCCATCCCGGCCCTGGCCACTCCCGTGCTGGTGTCGGGTTCTTCGCAGGGAAGGATTCCACCACTGTCTCCAGGCTGCCTGAAATCCCTTTTATCCCTGCACACTTTCACAGCCTCGCCCCTGCCTTTCTCAGCTTGCCAGGGAAGACAATACCCTTCCCACTCCCTGTGTGCCAGCACGGATTATTTTGGGAATGTGCACCACGGAACGGAGCGGGAAATTATGGACTGCCTGAAGAAAGAGTGACATTTCCTTAAATCTTCCAAAATGTTTCATAAGAATTCCCAAATGCTCTGTTCAAACCAGCACAGGCTGATTGTTGTTAATACTCCACAGAGAAACCCCACATTTATCTGTGTGTGCCATTATGGGGCTTCTGTAGGAAGTTTTTCCATAGGAAGAGAAGGTGACACAGGTCACCAAAAATCCAATTTTCAATTTAAAAGGATTAAATTCAGTCTGAACTTTGAGCAGGACCAGCTGGGGCAGCAGCAGGGGTGACCTGCCCTGAGATGGTCGGGTGATGTTTCCCTGGGCTTTCGCCCTGAGACTGCTTTGGGCACATTCCCAATCCCCTTCAAATCACAGCTCGAATCCTCGGATTCCCAGAGTAATCATGAGGAAAGGACCCCATGGGCACTTGAAGCAAGACTCTTCCTTGTAAAGCAATTTTGGTTGGAATAAAGCGCCACATTTCCTTGCCATTGGCTGTTTCCGTCAGGTTTGCTTTTCTTCCTTATTTTCCCACAAAGCTTCAGGATCTGCTGTGAAAAATCAAAGTACTCTGATGCATTTTTTAGCACAATTATGAATCTTGTGCTAAATTAAAAGTGACTCTGGTGTTGCTGCCTTCCCTCCTGCCTGGCACATTAGAACAGTAACCTGGATGTTGTTAATGTTTTCTTATTCCTAATTTTGTTCCTGGTTTTTAGCCGCTGCCTCACCTTTTGTTCCCTGATTTCTCTTCCATCACCTCTCCAGCAGACAATCAACCTCCTTGGGAGCTCCCTCCCTGACGAATCCGTCTCTTCATCACTCCCTGAACCCAAAATCCCAGTCTGGGTTTGCCCCTGGAAGACAAAGCCCAGCTCCAGCAGCTCCTCATCAGGGAGGGTTCTGGGCAAATGTCTCATTTTTAGTTTTGATTTTGTTCTTGTTCTTTCATTACCTTAAGAGCACTTTCCCAGCTTGACACCCTTTAACTTGACTGCTCAGAATATTCCTGGTATTTAACTTCAGCTCAGAGCAGAGCAGCTTTTTTTCCTCTTCTACATCTTATTTTTCCTCCCAGACTTGCCTTGAGCTGGGAGTTGCTGTGAAACCTGGGGGTCAGACCACACATCCGAGGCACACGTGCCCCAGGTCCGCACTCCAGGAGCTGTGGGGCAATGCCAGCTGTCCATTCCTGGGCAGATTTCCAGCTCTTGGCATTTCAGTGCTCTCACTGGGTCCTTCCCCAGCCTCCTGTGGCCCTGTGGAATCCATCCTGGATTCCCATTCCCTGCTCGGCTGTTGCCTCTCGTTCTGCCATGGAAGGAAATGGCAAAGGTCAAGCAGGATCACACAGGACTGGGGTTCCTGAGGGCTCTTCCAACCAAATCTGACATTTTGTGCTTACATCCATGTTGGATAGTCCAGGCTGACATGATCATGGAATCACAGAATCCTGGAATGGGTTGGGTTGGAAGAGCCCTTAAAGCCCAGACAGTGCCACCCCTGCCCTGGGCAGGGACACCTCCCTCTGGTTTGGTGAAGCCCCAGGGTGACAGATCAGGGTTGCAGAGGTATCCCAGTGAAAGCCTCAGGATGGGGAGCACGGAGCAGCTCCCTGGCAGCTCAGCAATCCATCAATCAATTCAATCAATCCATCCATCAACTCAATCAACTTCATCCGACACATATGGTCAGGATATAAAAATTTCCAAGCCTGTGTGCAGGAGCTGAGATTCCTGAAAAGTTAAGCAGGGCTAAATAACAGCCAAAAATAAAATAAAATTTTAAAAAAACAAACCAGAAATTAAAAACTAAGTAAGTGATGGTCCAGCTTTCTCCATGGTTTAATTACAGCCCTTTCTCCTGGCCCCAGCCTGTGTCTGAAACATTTATCAGGGCTTGATGATGGTTTGCAGTTTTCATTTGTGCTTTATTTCCCCCAGGAAAGCTCAGCTGTGAGCCTAGCTGTTTGAGGGGCTGGGAGAGGTTTCCAGCTGGGCTCACAAACAGATGAGACAGGAAATGTTTTGTTTAAGGTCACCCAGTGAACCAGGGCCCTTCATGGGGACAAAGCTCAGTGGGCTTGGCGGGGGAATGTGGTTTCATCCTGCAAGGCAAAGCTTTGCCAGGCTCCAGTTCCCTGTCTGCCTGCTGGGAACTGGAAATGGAGGCTGGAGACCAAATGAATGGGATGGGCTTGGCCACAAGTCTGCTTTGAGCAGGCTCACCCTTTAGAAACCCAGAGGAATGTCCCCATCAAAGCCTGCTCTGCCATTAAAGGCCACATTCGCTTGGCACTGCAGTCAGGCAGTCAAAATTCACCCTCTAAAGGATTCCAGGGAATCCCAGAATCTCCTGAGCTGGGAGGGACCCACAGGGATCATCAACTGCACCTCCTGCCTCCGCACAGAAACGCCAAAATCTTGCCCTGTCCCTACCCAAGCTCCTCCTGCCCCCTGGCAGCCTCGGGGCTGTGACCAAGGACAGGAACAAACAGGACAAAGCAGGCACGGGGCTGGTCAATATTCCAAGGAAACCCAGGGAATTCCTGCACTGTGAGGCTGCCCCGAGCTCACTGAGATCAGCCTGAAAAAGCTGCTGGTGGGGCCATCGTTCCTCTGCTTGGCAGAGGCACATTTAGGGCTGAAGGAATTATTTAGGAGTGGATTTATCCGATTTCATCACTCCTCCAGGCTGCTTGGTGCATCCTGAGGTGAAACCCTTCATGTAGGAATATAAATAATTATGGAATTTAACAGAGCTCAGCCAAAAATGAAGGCAAAGAAAAAAAGCATAACTGGAATGTTTTGTTTCGTAACAATTACAGAATTGAAATGATTTGTTACATTTCCACATTCATGTTCAATTCATTTGATTATTGCTGTGGAAAGGAAACTTGAAATTTCCCATTTCAGCCTTTTCTAAACAATATTTTGAGTGGGTGTCCAAGATCCTCCCATTCACACATGAGGAAACAAAAAGCTAAGCAGGAAGATGCAATATGAAAGTTAAATGAAATCATTCCTTGAAGACAGTACAGAACATTTCACTTGACCTGAAAGAAATGTTGTTGGAGAGTTTATCCTGCCAGGAAGGCAAAAGGGAAAGGAAGAGACAAAAAAGAACCTTTTTTCTCCATTTGGGTGGTTTTCAGTGACCTGAACCAGGAGTTATTTCTGCAGCTCTGACCACAGAATTACAAATGTCTCCTGGTCTCAGTCCCAGGATTCACTCCTATTCACTGGAGCTGTTCCTCCTTTGGATGGAAGAGTGATCCCTTCACCAGCCCAGTGTTGAGCAGATGTGGGTAAATCCTGCTGCCAAGTGGGAATAATGAGACCCCTCTCAAAGGCAGCAGTGACTCCTCTCACCGGAAAAAAAGATCCTTTGGATTGGATTTGCTGTTTCTGTTATTGCCCAATTACTGCAATCCCAGCTCCTCTTGGAAAGGTCATCTCTGTCCTGTATTGCAGCTCCAGGAGGGCCTGGAGGGAGTTTTTCCACATGGAATCAGGGCCCTGTCCTGGTCACTGCTCAGGACCCAGCTTCTGTCCCCTCCAGCTGGGCTGTGCCAGGGAAGGCTTCACTCTGCTCCCTGTGCTGCCTCTGAGATTGAACAGGGAATAAAGGCTCCCAGAGCACCTGGAATTGGGGATTCTGGGCTTGAACAGGGAATAAAGGCTCCCAGAGCACCTGGAATTGGGGCAGGTCAGGCAGCAGAGCCAGATTGCTGCTTTGCTCCCATTCCTTGGCCCAGCAAATTCCCCTTGAGTGGCAGCCAGGGGAGCTCAGCAGAGTTCTGGGAGATCCTTGAGTGGTTTGGGTTGGAAAAGGACTTTGGGACCATCGAGTCCAGATGTTAAGCTGGGTTTAAGTGCTCTGGTGATGTGGCACAGCAGGAGGGGAGGGCAGGGGCTGTCCAGCACAGCCCACAGCGGGGTGATGCTCCTGGGACCCACTGGGATTTGCCACTGGGGACGGCGTTCCCTGAGCCACTGCCACACGGCCAGGGAATGTCCTGGGCTGAACCTGGCTGGGCCTGGGCATCCTGAGCTCTGCTCCAATCTCTCTGGTTCCCTGACTGCAGCACCCCTGGTGCACAAGGAGCCAGGGTGTCCCCAGCCAGGGTGTCCCCAGCTGTGCTGCTGTGGCAAGGGTGAGGAAAAGAGGCAGAGCTGGGGTTGTGTCACAGGCTCTGTTTGATGAACTCCTGGAACAGCAGCCCTGGGCAATGGCCCAGCCCTGATTCCCCCATCCCATCCCTGATGCTGGGCTGGACAGACCTCACACAGTTCTGGATGTGCTGCCTGCTCTGAAATGATTCAGCTGAAACATTGCAGCATTCACAGGGCTGTGCATTTATCTCCTAAAACACCCAGCAAAAACTTCCATAATTCACAGAACTCATCGGGTTTGGCAACTGAAAGAAAGGCTCTGCAGCAGGGGAAAGAGAGAGAAAATCACTCAGAAATTATTGCAGCAATGTGGCTCTTTAGAGGAGTTGACAATAATATGGGTTTGATTATTTCTGAAGGAGTTTAACTGACCTTTACAGCCAGATTCCATTAAAAATGAATAATTTTCCATTTAAAAACATATTTTCCCCAGCAGTGAGTAGGAAATGTAACCAGACAACTTTGCACCCTTCAAAAAAAGTGTTATCCATATAATCTTTGGGGGGAATTAAAGAAAGGAACCAATCTCTTGGCAGCAGTGAAATTTCAAAGCCTCCTTTTACTGCGACGCTTTAAAATAAAGAGACAATTTCATTCCTGTGCTGTAGCAGCCTTGCTTGGTCCTTGCTCCAGCTCAGGAGCTTCTGAATGGCTCTGGGAAATAATGATCCTGTTCTGTCTTGGCCACATAAATCAGGCTGTGCTCGGCAGCAGCATTTGGGACTGCAAACAGAGGAGCTGAGGGAGGATCTCCAGCCCCAGCCCTTGGCAGTGGAGCCTCGCTCAGGTGGTGCCTTGGCCACGTCCTGCAGCTTCTCCCTCCTGCACTTCGTGTCTTCTGCCCCTCACCAGGGGCCAGAGCTGACTGGAGGATGCTTCAGGGAGGATTTCCCAGCAAGGCAGAGGAAATCCCCCTGTGCTCTGGGATGTGTCAGGGTTGTTGGGAATGGCAGGAAGGGACCTGCAGGGCTGAGTGCTCTGGGACAGAACAGCCCAGGTGAGCCCAGGCTGAGCTCAGGTGAGCAGAGTTCAGCATCAGCCACAGCACCCCCCAGCTCCCACGGAAAGGGTTCAGCAGCAGAGAAAGTCACATTAAAACAAAATATGAAAAGCAGAAAAATTGCCCCTATTCCCATGAAATGTGTATTCCCTGCTGCTTCAGGAGTAAGGAATCTAGATTTTGCAGGCTTTGTTTATTTATATCTGTTAATGCATGAGATACGAGGAAGATTAGAAACTGGGAAGGAATTCCTGGCTGTGAGGGTGGGGAGGCCCCATCCCTGGAAGGGTTCAGGGTTGAGCAGACTTTGGAGCACCCTAGGATAGTGGAAGCTGTCCCTGCCCGTGGCAGGGATGGCACTGGATGAGCTTTTTGGTCCCTCCCAACTTAAAACCATTCTGGGATTCTGTGATTTTATTCCAGTTTGACCAGTACCAAAGAATAATTTTTTACCCAGGGGTGTATCAGCCAACAGCGCTGTTGTCCCCATAGATTCCAGGGAAACTGATTTCTCCCTGTTTCCTCTGGCACAAGGGAGGCAGGAACTGATCTGGTGAAATCCCCCACAGCTGATCCTGACCCACAGGGGTACACCAAGGTCAGAGACAAACATGGGATGAGATCTGCCACCCTGGCCATGGGCACTGCCAGGGATCCAGGGGCAGCCACAGCTGCTCTGGGCACCCTGTGCCAGGGGCTGCCCTCCCTCCCAGCCAGGAATTCCTTCCCAATATCCCATCCATCCCTGCCCTCTGGCAGTGGGAAGCCATTCCCTGTGTCCTGTCTCTCCATGCCTTGTCCCCAGTCCCTCTCCAGCTCTCCTGGAGCCCCTTTAGGCCCTGGAAGGGGCTCTGAGCTCTCCCTGGAGCTTCTCCTCTCCAGGTGAGCACCCCCAGCTCTCCCAGCCTGGCTCCAGAGGGGCTCCAGCCCTGGAGCAGCTCCACATCCTTCCTGTCCTGCCCGTGCTGAGACCCTAGTGCTGGATGCAGTTGCAGAAAATCTGGGAGAAGGTTTTGAATCAGAGTCCTAGGGGCTCTGTAGGAGCAATACGGGGCCAGGTTTAAGAGCAGTGGCCTTGGAATGTCACATTCCAGAGCTCCAGCTGGATTTGGGCTCTGAGGAGCTCCTGCCTGGTGAGTCAGAGCAGAGATAATGTGTCAGTGTTTTCTCTTTCTGCTGCAATAACTGAGTTTAGTTCTATTCTCCCCAGTTCAGAGCAGCAAATTGCTTTTAGGCCTTTCATGTCCTAATCCTATGCTCCATTCATGGAGTTACTGGAAAAACCTTGAAGAGAAAACACATCTTTAGGGCTGCTCTGCCCAGGGTTCCTCCTCGTCACTCGCAGAATTTTGGCCTCGCAGCTGTTTGTTCTGAGCCTGCTTTTACCGAGTCCAGCCAGGCACAAAACCCTGCGAGCCACAACAGCTCAGCTCCACTTGGAATTTTACTCACACAAAGAATTTAATCAGTAATCCCAAGGAATGAAAAACCTCAGCGAGGGCAGAGCTGAACACGGATCAAGCAGAGGCTGTAAAAAAGCTTTACATGGGCAGACTGCAGGAAGAGAAGAGAAAACTTCACTTTTGGACTATGGCTAAGCTATGATGTTCTGCTGATACCCCCAGATCTCTCCCAGCCTGGGAATGGTCTCACTCCAAGCTGCAGCTCCGGGCATTGTTTGGGTTTGTTTGCCGCTGTTTCAGCCTCACAGAGAGCTCATTAGCGAGAGCTGAGTGGTTCCCAGGCTGGGCAGGGACTCGGAGCCAGATCTGGCTCCCATTTAGAGCTCCTGGCCCTCGGGACACGCTTTGTTCATTGCTGCCCTTTAAAGGGCCTTTGGTTTGCCAGACAATGGAGGAATGGTTGCACTGGAGCGATTTCCGCGGCTCACCACATCCGAACACATTTTTATTGGCGTGGAATGGGATCAAAGCTTCCTCCACACCCTTGGCTGCAGGTTTGGCTTCCCCAGTGCTGGCACATCCCTGGGTTCAAAATTCCGGAGAGTTTTGTGGCCTCTGCCAGTCCCGGACAGCCCAGAGGGGGCTGGAGGCTGATCCCTCTGTGCAGTCCATGCCCAGGTGGGGCCTGGGCGAGCAGGGAGTGCTCCCAGTGCCCCCTGCCCTCCCTGGCACTCCGGGAGCAGACTGACCATGGCCAGTGCTGCTGCTGTGGCTTCTCCTGGACAGGAAGATTGCTGATCTGGAAAAGCTCCACCCAGACAATTCCCGGTGTCCTTAGTGGCATCTCTGCTGTGATATTCCTGTCCTTGTCCCTTTGTCACCTTTGTTTTCCTGCTGCCCTTTCACTGCTGCCTCAGCTGAGGCTGCTCCTTTCAGTGCCGCCGCCTCCCAAACAGCTTTTCTAGAGTTAAACCTGTCCTGGAGGGTGAAATCCTCCCCTGAGGCCTCGGGCACCCGGGGCCTCAGGGACGGTTCCCATTTGTCCCCAAGCCCAGCTCAGCCTTGGCTGCTCCCCAGCTCCGGAGCAGCTGGGATACAATTAATGGCACTTGGAATACAATTAATGGCACTTGGAATACAATTAATGGCAACTGGGATACAATTAATGGCAGCTCCAGCACGAGGCTCAGAACAGCCTGACTGGGCTCATTTAACATTCCAAGTCTCCTCTCCTTCTTTGCAGAGACACAACTGAACTGATTCTTGTTCTTTTGTCTGGAACGGATCAATCCAGATCTTTGGGGCTGATTTATGCCTCATGTTCCTTTCTGAAAGAGCTCATCCTCCCCAAGGCAATTATAAAATCTCAGTAAGAGGGAACGTGGAGGGCTGAGGCTGCTTTTACTGAGCTGCCGACTGAGATTCCATCAGGGGGTTGATCCTTTCCATCCCTGAATTCACAAGGGATGGAATTCACCTCAGGGACTGAGTGTATCCAAGTGAGTGAGTTGTCAGGGGTTCCTGGAGGTGCCTGGATTCAGGCACTGGATGACAGAACACGATCCATCCACGGAAAAACAGGTGTGATTTTTAGGAACCCTGTGTGTGCATCTCCTGGGAATTTATTGTGCTGTCTCCTAAACCTGGATGAGGAGAATTGAAACTTCCCCTTTCTGCTTTTGTATTTCCTTTTGGAAACTTGTTGGGAAGAGACAGGATCAGCCCCCAAAGAGGACAAGAGTATGTGTTGGCCAAGGGCCAGGTGGGAGGGACATCATGCCTGGAAGTGTCCCAGGGCAGGGGGATTGGTGTACCCTGGACAGTGGAAGGTGTCCCTGCCCATGGCAGAGGTGGCACTGGATGGGCTTTAAGGTTCCTTCCCACCCAAACCATTCCAGGATTCCATGATCTGGCTGTCAGTCGTGTCCCAAAACCTGGAGGTCACCCAGAGGGGTGCTGGTATCAGGGGTGACACTGACCATTCCCAAGGGGATGCTCAGGCCCAGCAGTCCAGCCAGGCCTCTCCCTCCTTTGATTCCATTGGCATTTGAGTGTTTCAACCTCCAGCACATCCCAAACACTCCCAGTGTTTTGTGGGTGCTCAGGGCATGATGGCCCTGAGCTGTGCTCAGTGACAGGGAGATGTAGAGGGTGCTGCAGTACCAGTGATAAATCCCAGTTAACCCACTGGAAAACTGGAATTGAGACTCTGGATTCCAGTGCAGCCAGGGTAGGATGATGCCATTGCTCTTGGAATCTCTATCCCTGCCAAGAGAACATGGTGGAAAGTTGGGACTATCCCTTGGATGTGATTGGTCTGCAAGTTTTGGTTGGGTTTTTTCCCCCCTGTTCTGATCACCTTTGCTCTGACGGACACTTGAAGGTTCTGTTCTTGTTGGGATTTTTTCTCTGTTATGGTTTATTCACTGAAATATCGATTCCTCATCAAAAATTCATCAGTGTTTTTGGCCCTAGCCCACCACTTTCCAGCCAAGAAATGGTTTTTCTGCCTCAGAAAAAAACCTTTTGCTCAGGTACAACTCATATTTTGTGAACTTGTCTTTTCTCCTGAAAAACCCCCAGCTGCATGCAAACAAAAATTCCTTTTGATGGATAATCTTTGTCCAGTCCCATTGGGAACATCAATGCGGTGTCTAAACTCTTCTGGCAACTTTTTTTTTCGGGAAGGGGTGGATTTTTGGAAACACCATTGCTTCTTCTTCCAGCCTGAGTGAGAGCATGGAGGAGGCACAGCTGGAGCAGGCAGAGCCTTTCCTCTGCTTGTCAGACACAAAAATATGAACCTCTGTCTCTTCAAAAGCTTTTAGGGACTCCAGCTCTGGAAAAGCTGTGAATTCCCACCTGGCTTTCTGCACTCGTCCCTCCCAGAGTGAAAAGTGTCCTTATTCCCAGTTTATAGAGAAAGTAATTGGGAAATGGGGGAATTAAAGTAAAAGCAGTGGTGGACATGAGGCACCCCCAGACCAGGCCCTGCTCCGTCTCGTGCTTTCCTTGGGGGATGGAGCTCAGTGATCTCCAGGTCCCTTTTAGGGATCCTTTCCAGCATGCCCTGGGAACGGGACTCTGGCACCCTCTGGTCCCTGCCAGCCCTGCTGTCACACTTTGGGGTCAGAGCCACATGACCTGCCTGCTGAGACCAGACTGTGAACCCGGGACTAAAGATGTGCCACGAACAGTCAGGGAGAGAGGGAAGAGTTCCAGGAAGTCTGTTCCGACCCGGTGCAACTCAGCCAAGGAGCCTCTGACTGAAGAGACTTTTGGGTTTAATGATATTTTAAGGTTTCTTTTGTCTTTTGCTCCCAGCTTTACCAGAGCTTTGGTCTGGAGCTGCAAGATTTCAACTTCTGGTTTGTTTAATGCTCCCTGAGGCTCTTTCAGGGCTGAGGAACTGAGGTTTAATATTCCCGCATTCCTTAGGAAATTGTGGGAGCCTGCAGAGCTGGGAGCTGCCTGAGACCCGGGCTGGGCTTTCTGCTGCTTTTTGTCTTCCTCGCAACAAAGGTCTTTGGTCTTCTGCTTCCCTTCACTCCGAGCCCTTCCCAAGGCCTCTCTATCCCTGAGCTTTGTCTGACCCAAAGATGCAAAGCCCCAGAAATGAAATGTTCCGAGCCTCAAACCGAGGTTCTGCTGCCCCCAGCTCAGAATCCAGCCCGGGATGCGGAGGATGAAGCCAAACCCGGGGAGATTCAGCCCAGCCTAAAAGGGGAGGGTTTGTACCTCCCTCATTAACGGGAGCCCTTCGCAGGGTCATTAGCGAGTCCCTAATTGTTTGATTACCCCAAACTGGCTGGGCTAAGGAAACAAAGCGGGAGGAAATCGGCCCGCGGGGGCTCTGGAATTCAGCCAGCGACGCCCCGGCTGTGTTATTTGTGTGTTGTGTTTAGTAGGAGGTTTAAGGCAGCCAGGTGGGAAACGTTGGATGCAGAAGCAGGGCTGGATCGAGCAGCATGGAATTCACGTGTCCGTGGCAGAAAGTAGAATAACACGGGACAGGATAATTGGGAATAAACGGTAATAGTGGGAGATGGAGGGAAAAGCTAATCAGATCTTCCTCTCCTCCTTCGGGGTGCTGTGGAGGTCTCCAGGAGGGCGCTGCAGCTCTGGTTGGGAATCCTGTGCTGTTGCTGGGATTTGAATCCCTCCTTTTGAAAACCTGTCCCTCTCTGCCCTCCCAGAGCAGCCTCGTCTGAGCATTCCGCCTCTGCTCAGCCTGGATTCCTGGCTATTCCCTCCATCCCGTCCAGTTTCCAGCTCTGATATGGTCCAGGACCAGCAGAACTCCAATCCAGCCCCTGCCCAGATGTTCCTGGGGAAGAAGAGCCAGCGTGACTGATTCCAGGTGATGGGTATCAGACGTCAGGAATAAAATAAAACCAAGCAAAAATCAGATTTTCAATCAGGCCAGATCGCCGGGAACTATGAGCACTCACACTCTGTCACAGTGTCTGGAGCAATAAACCTCGGATTCTCCCAAAGCGTGCAGACCAAGTTAATTTGGATGTGGACAGGACCATTGTGAGGGGTCAGCTGGGTGTTAACAGCAGAATCAGGGTTTTATTTTGCTGCTCTACACGGGCTTCATTATCCCTTCGTACAGGAACTGAGTTTAATCACATCTGGCAGACCTGCTGCCTGTAATGTGTCCCAGTATCCCATTAGATTTTCAATTTACATGTATTACCTTTCCCTGGAAAAGTTCCCTGCACTTCTGTCCGCGGAATTAAATGGCCATTATGAAAACAGAGCAGGACATTTCAGCGATTTGCGTGTTTGATCTCACCCTGGGAGGCAATTAGTGCTAATAAGTCCTGTAGCCAGTATCTACCTCTGATTTGACTCAAAAATAGAGCAGCTAAAAGGCCTCAAGCGGGACGGCAATTCCAGAGGGTGATTCCCTTCCCACAAAACGGCCAATAATGGAGAGAGGAGCTGTGGGCAGGGGAGATCAGAGCCAAATCCGTGTCTTTTAGACCAGAACGTGTCTGCAGTGACTCCCGGGGAAGGAAGGAGCAGCATCCCAAATCAAGGCTGGGTTAGGCTGAGCCTAAACACAAACACACACCCAGGAGCCAGTAACGATGCTGAGATAAAGAATTAAAGCAGGAGGTGTTTAAAGCAGGTGTTAAAGGCGCAGCAGAAGGAGAAGGGAACACATTCCAGAGCAGGTTTAGGAGGAGATGAGAGTTTGGTGCCGATAATCTCCATTGATCAGGGCGTTTCCAACCTGCTCCTCTCTGTCAGAGAAGGGAAAGAGGAGAGAGCCATTGATCACATGGAGTCATTAATCACAGTCGTTAATGACAGTCATTAATCACCTGGAGCTGTGCCTGAGGGTCCCTCAATCCCTTCCCTCTGCAGGGACACACACCCTGCAGGGACAATGGACATTCCAGGATGTGTTTTACAGGCAGGATCAGCAGCCTCTGGGATTTACCATTCCCAGCCTGAAGCTCAGGAAAAGGGCAGTGATCCAACAGGAACGGAGCATCCAGAGGGATCTGCAAGGAAACCCCAGCCCAGGAGAGGGATGAGGCAGCAGAAGGGTGGTGAGCAGGGAGAGGGAGGGAAAACGTGGGAGCTGGAGCAGGTCCATGGGGCTGAAACCAGGAATGTGCCCAGCACATCCCACGTGGGAGCTGCTGGCTTGGAAATGGGCACGAGGTGTGGACACGGGAAGGGGGATCTGGAATAACAGGAGCCATCCCTGCCAGCTGCAAAGCAGCCATGAGAAATTCCAGCTTTTTACAAGGACATGCAATGACGGGACAAGACATGCTTGTTTTAAACTGAGGGAGGGAGGATTTGGACTGGATTTAAGGGAAAAGATTTTCCTGTCAGGGGAGTGAGGCCCTGGCACAGAGCAGCTGTGGCTGCCCCTGGATCTCTGGAAGGGTCCCAGGCCAGGTTGGATGGGGTTTGGAGCACCCTGGGACAGTGGAAGGTGTCCCTGCCCATGGCAGGGGGTGGGAACTGGAAGGTCTTCAAGTTCCCTTCCCACCCAAAGCATTCCTTGATTCCATGGCCTGTGACCTCTGTGAGGATGGTTCTGCTCAGGACCCTTGCACTGGATTTAACAGATGAAAATATTCCCACATTTTTAATGAATAAACACATCAGTCCCAGTGGTTTATTCCTCATCTGCAGCTTTTATAAACTTTACAGCTCCTGAACGTGTTGGGACCCCGGGGCCAGGAGCAATAAAGCCCTTATGTAATGCAAATATGGGCAGCAAGGAGAACAGCAATAATGAGGAAGAAAAATCAAAGGAATGGGTGAATATTCCACAGTGCAACATTGCCCTGAGCTCCCTGCAGGACCTGGTGGGATTTAGGGTTTGGGAGAGCAAGAAATGAGAGACAGAACGTGGCTGTGCCTGGAGTTTTATTTCCAAATGCAGGAGTTGGAGCCCAGAGGTGTAAAAGCCCAGAGAAGCTGGTTTAGGGTTTCAGGTCCTTAAGGAGCAGGATAGGTGGATATGGAGTAAAGACATCTTCTAGGACTAGTTTTGAGGGAGTTCACTGGCTTTTGTAACAATTCCTCCAGGAAACCCTGACATCAATTCCTAATGTGTTGTAAAATCCCCAAGCTTTGGCTTTGGAAGCATTTTAAATGAAATTAGGATTTGTTTAACCAGAGGGAAGTCCAAAGGTGACAGAAGCAGTTGAGATGGAACAGAACTTTGTGGAACAGTAACAGCAAATTCAGACCAGGGAAAATGAGCAGATAAAAGGGGGATACTCAAGGGATACTCTGGGGATAGCAGAGGGACACTGGAGGGAGTGCACTCCCTCTTGACTTCACTTACAAACACCACCCACTCCCCTCCTCTCAGGACAGGCTCCTGTTCCCTCTCCAGCCTTGCAGTGCCTCACGAATGGCTGCAGGAATGTAAGGATTCAGCAGTTCTGGGGCTGCAGATAAAAATTAAAGGCAGCACAGGGAGAATTTTCCTGGCACAGTGGAAATCATCCCCCCTTCCCTTTCTGTGAGGATGAGGCCACACCTTTGGCCACACCTTGAGTGCTGTGTCCAGTTCTGGCCCCTCAGTTTGGGAAGGACGTTGAGATCCTTGAGTGTGTCCAGAGGAGGCAACGAGGCTGGTGAGGGGCTGGGAACACAAGCCCTGTGAGGAACCACTGAGGGAGCTGGGGGTGTTTAGTCTGGAGAAAAGGAGACTCAGAGGTGACCTAATCACTCCCTACAGCTCCCTGAAAGGTGCCTGTGCTCAGCTGGGGTTGGGCTCTTTCTCCAGATAGCACTGACAGAACCAGAGGACACAGCCTCGAGCTGCACCAAGGGAAATTTAGGTTAGATATAAGAAAAAAGTTTTTTACAGAAAGAGTGATCAAGAACTGGAATAGCCTGCCCGGGGAGGTGGTGGAGTCACCATCTCTGAATGTGTTTAAAAAAAGACTGGATGTGACACTCAGTGCCATGGTTTAGTTGAAGTGTTAGGGCTGGGTTGGACTCGATGATCTTATAGGTCTCTTCCAACCTTGAGATTCTGTGATTCTGTGTGATTCTGAGGGAATTCTTCTGGAAGCAAGAGAAAGCAAAGGGATGTAACAGACCAAGAGCCTTGGAGATAACGGTGTGCATCTTCCTCCAGTTACAGACATGGATCATGGAATCCCAGACTGGCTTGGGATGGAAGAGATCTTAGAGCCACCCCTGCCATGGGCAGGGACACCTTCCACTGTCCCAGGCTGCTCCAAGCCCTGTCCAGCCTGGCCTTGGGCACTGCCAGGGATCCAGGGGCAGCCACAGCTGCTCTGGGCACCCTGTGCCAGGGCCTGCCCGCCCTCACAGGGAACAATTCCTTCCCAATATCCCCTCTAACCCTCCTGTCTGGCAGTGGGAAGCCATTCCCCATGTCCTGGCACCCCATCCCTCTCTGTGTTCCTTGTAGGCTCCCTTTGGCCATCCTCAGGTCCCTGTGGAGAGCTGTCCCCAACCCCCATCGTCCCCAGGAGGTTTCCAGAAAGGGATTTTTGTGCTGCCTCCCAAAGCTGCTCCTTACTCACACCATTAATTCTCTGCAGGCGAAATCAGAGCCCTCCCAAGCCCTCCTTTCCCAAAATCCTTCCCCTGTCTCCTGTGGAATCATTTGTGAGGAAACATTGCCCAGCACAGCCATCGCTGCCTCGGAGCAGCTTCTGTCCAGCTGTTGGAGTGAAGCCTTCCCACGTTCCCATCCCTCCTCTGTGTTTGGTACCACGCCAGGCATAGCTGGCTCAGAGACTCCCTTGATCCCAAAAATAACAAGCAGCTGGAATACAATACCCACAGCTCCCAGGCACGCGCTGCTTTTCCAGGAAAACTCTCTGGCAGCTCAGTGGCTGTGAGCACACCCTGTCTGCCCTGAGGTGCCCCAGCCCCAGCTGCTATCGATCCCAAGCTTCTGCTCCATTGGATTTCTCTCCAGGCACAGGAGGAATGAGATCCTCTATCAAAACAGCAGAGCCCGGCAGCAATCACAGAATATCTGGGCAAAGATCTCTCTCCTTTTGTTGTGCAGGCAGCAAACAGAGCTGGCAATCTTTTGTGCTTGTTTAAAGACAAAAGCGCTGGATTTGTTTGGGAAATTGTGGCCCTGATTTCCATCGTGTCTCTGGATTGTTCCCACTGAGAGGACAAAGCTGTGCTCCTGTCACAGAGGTGACATCGGGGGCAGGGAGGGCAGCTCCACTTCTGGGCTGGCTCTTTTCCCACTCCCAAGGCTTCAACCCCGAAGTTCCCAGCTGCTCATGGGTTTCACACCATGGGTGCACTCCCAGAAATTCCACAAGCTGGGAAACTGAGGCCGTGGCCCAGCAGGAGTGTGGAAACTCCAGCTCATCCTGAGCCACTCCTGGAAGGGTTTGGAACAGGGATGGAGGAGCTGGGGACAGTTCTGCTCCAGAACAGGGAAGGGGGAAATGACCAATGTGGGACATCCAGGGACATGGGCAGGGAATGTGCAGCTCCAGCCTGGAATAACAGTGACCTGAAACATGATCCGGAGGAGAAGGGAAGGGAAGGTGTGGCTGCCTGCTTCTCCCAGGCAGAATTTTTTGGAGAAATTTTTTCAGCTCCAACATTCCCTCCAGCAAAAGGAAAGGCAGCCCTGGAGCCCAGAGAGTCAGGGAATGCTTTAATCTCTGGAAAGTGAACTCAAATTATTCCAGCCACCACAGCCTCCCTGTTCCACAAGTCTAAAGTCTGGCCTGGAAGGGAGATTTCAGTCCAAATTTCAGTGGAATGAGGAGCAGAGATCCTGGGATCCCTCCCCACCCTTGAGCTGCCAGGCTCAGTCTGTGGCTGTGGCTCATCCTCTCAGTTTGTCTTTCTCAAAACTGAGGTTCCTCTTTCACCCACCAGTGAGGACCTTTTAAGAGGAAGCAGAATTTCCCATGCAGCCTTTTCCTGATGAAAATATGCCCACTGAAATCTGGGACAACAAAGGTTTCCTTTCTCACCCAGGCTGAGAAGGAGGTCCCAAACCTCTCAGACTGAGCCTCTGCAATTTGGTTTTTGCTGCATGTTTCCCACTGTCAGATATCAAAAATCCCTCACTGTCCACTGAAGTGTCAAATCCCATTTTCCTGAAAAATCACCCAAAATGACATTTTAAGGCCACGGGCTTTGGTGGGAGCCCTGAGAGTTCTCCCTGAGTTCTTTCTCAGGGAGCTTGGCTCAAGAGAATTTGGCTTCTTCCCACCAGAACCTGGGAAAGGCTTTTATTGTCCCAAAAGGGGAGGTGACAACAGGAGGAGCCAGGAAAGCACCATCCTCTGTTCCAGGCAGGTGGAGTGAGCTCCTCGGGGTTATTCACCACCTGAGTGTGAGAAGAATCCCCCAACTCCAGGTCACTGAGCTGGGCAGAACCCCTGGGAGATAAGTGGGATGTGAAGAGGATAAATGCTAAAAGCCCTGGAATTCTGTCTGCTGACAGTGATTATTGCAAACCTCTGTAGCCAAGGCTTTGCTGTGATGGTGGAATTGTGCAATGATGTTCCTTCGGGTTTGTTGTTAACATTTAAAGTATCCCCTCTTCCCTGTCTGGTTTTTGCCTTCAGAAGGAGGCTGAGCTCTTAGAGATCAGGTGAATTTCCCCTGCTTTTAGGGAAGGAATAATTCCCTGTGTGCCAGATCTGCAGGAGAGTGGCCTGATTGGAAGGGAAAACAGGAAACAAAAGATGCTATGGAATCCCAGACTAGGTTGGGTTGGGAGAGACCTCAAAGCTCACCCAGTGCCACCCCTGCCATGGGCAAGGACACCTTCCACTGTCCCAGGCTGCTCCAAGCCCCATCCAGCCTGGCCATGGGCACTGCCAGGGATCCAGGGGCAGCCACAGCTGCTCTGGGCACCCTGTGCCAGGGCCTGCCCGCCCTCCCAGGGAACAATTCCTTCCCAATATCCCATCCATCCCTGCCCTCTGGCACTGGGAAGCCATTCCCTGTGTCCTGTCTCTCCATGCCTTGTCCCCAGTCCCTCTCCAGCTCTCCTGGAGCCCCTTTAGGCCCTGGAAGGGGCTCTGAGCTCTCCCTGGAGCTTCTCCTCTCCAGGTGAGCAGCCCCAGCTCTCCTGGGCTCTCAGATTTGATGTCAGGTTTTGGCTCCATGTCCTGTTCCTGTTGCCAGGGGATATTGACCAGAAACTGGGAAATATCCCAGATATTGCCACAGTGGGTGGGTTTTCCCCAGTCCTGCTCAGGACCCTGGGGATGTGTCCAGGGGCTGCAGGGAGGGAGCTGCAGTTGGAAAAGTGCTCAGGGAATGTCCCAGGCAGGAGAGATTCCTGTTCCCCAGGCACAGCGCTCGGCTGCTCCTCGTGAAAGGCTCTGTCTCCCTGGCAATGCTCTTTGGAAAATGCAAAGTGCTGTGGAGCAGGGATGTCTCCCAGGCAATGCCCTTTGGAGGGAAAAGCTTGGGAACAAAGGAGTTCAGAGCATGAGGGGGATGGCAATGCTCACCCTGAGCACTGGGACAACATCAGTGTCACCTGAGTCCCCTGAGCCTCCCTGGCCCTGCTCTGCTCCTCCAGGACTTGTGGAAAACACTGAGCAGGAAAAGCCTGACCTGGACATCCTGAATGTTCCTGACACCTGTGGGAAACCCAAACCCACAGGTGGGAGGTGTAAATCCACGGAAATGGGAGCCAGAGGAAGCAGAGCACAAAGCAAGGATGGGAATTCCCAGGAGGTGAAGGATCCCTGCCCATGGCAGGGGTGGGAATGAGATGGTCCTGAAGGTCCCTTCCCACCAAAGCCATCCCTTGGATCTGTGACTATTCTGTGCCTCCACTGCCACGGCCACTGAGCATGTACCCAAGTGCCACATCCACAGGGCTTCAAATCCCTCCAGGGATGGGCACTCCAAACCTCGGGGGGCAGCCCCTCCCAATCCCTGAGCACCCTTTCCATGGGGAAATTCCTGCTGGTGCCCACCCTGAGCCTCCCCTGGCCCAGCCTGAGGCCGTTCCCTCTCCTCCTGTCCCTGTTCCCTGGGAGCACAGCCCGACCCCCCCGGCTGTCCCCTCCTGGCAGGAGTTGTGCAGAGCCACAAGGTCCCCCCTGAGCCTCCTTTTCTCCAGGCTGAGCCCCTTTACAGCTCCCTCAGCCCCTCCTGGGGCTCCAGCCCCTTCCCAGCTCCGTTCCCTTCTCTGGACACGCTCCAGCCCCTCCAGGTCTTGTTTGCCATGAGGCCCAAATGGAACCCAGGATCTGAGGTGGGACCTCACCACTGAACTTTGCCTCTTTTCCTTCTTCAGCAGCACTGAAATTCCTAAGAAACCTCTTCCTGCAGAGATACAGAGTTGGAAATGAAATATTTGGTCCTGCTGGTCAGGCAAGTCCCCCAGCAGCAATCCCAGAGCCTCCTGTTCCCCAGTGGATTCCCCTGGAATGATCCTGATTCTCTGTTATTGGTGCTTGGCTTTGCCCTAACCCCAAATTCAGGTGGAATTTGGGCTGCCTGGAATGGCCTTTTCATCCTGAAAGAATCTTTGAATAATTTTCCTGTTTAGTATTCAGAGAAAGACTTCAAAATCTCAATTTTTTTGTCACTGAGGAAGAAAAACTTGAACAAGTCCAAACATTGGGTCTTCAAGATGTTTATTTCCATTTGACCTTTAAAACCCATTTGTGGTGTAAACTCAGTGACATCCCTGAGCTCCAAGTTATTCCAAACAAAAAACATTTTGTTGGAAATGACAAAATGGGCTTTCAGCAATTTCTCAACATTTTTCTTCCTCCAGCAGGAGATTCATCAAATTGATCCTTTCCCTGGAGTATTTTTGGCTTCAACAAATTGACATTGCTTGGAAAAGGGAGATTTTGTCAGTGGGAAAGCTGCACCAGGAGTTTTAGGAACCACGTCTTTGGGCAGGAGAATGGAAAGGGCAGTGTTGGGAATGTGGCCTCTGCTGTGAGCCCTCGTGGGGCTTGGTGATGCCAATACAATGTTATCTCTTATCAGCAGGTCACTGATAGCCTCACCTCCTCCCTGGCTGCTGGGGGGTCCCCCGAGTGCCCCCGCCCCAATTCCTGTGCTGGAATAAAGCCCTGCTGCCCCATTTCCTGCTCAGTCCTGGCACTGCAGCTCCATCATTAATCAGGAAGTTTTTTATAAAACATGAGTGGAATCCTGATTCCCACCCTGGACTGATTCCAATCTCTCTGCTGGTTCTCTCCCACTTTTGCCTGGGAGCTCCTGGTTCTGCTTTGGGGTTTTAGGGGCTCTTAGCCTGGGCAGATTTGCTGGAGGGGGTCCCAGGAACACCACCCAGGTTAGGGGGTTACTCACAGAGAGGCAGCATCAGAGCTGCCATTCCCATACCCACATTTGAGGCTGAATTTTCATGGAATTATTCCAGACTGAGTTGGGTGGGAAGGGACCTTAAGGACCCTCCCATTCCCATCCCTCACCATGGGGGCACCTCCCACCAGACCACGTTCTCATTTTCTAAATTTGGAGGGATTTCTGTTTTGTCTGAAGCAGCTCTTGCTGACCTCACATTTTGGGTCTCTCTGCTCTGTCCTTGTCTCCTCCCAGTTCCGTTTTCCCTGGCTGGTTCCAGACTCCACGTGTGTGCCTGGATTTTGGCACTACAGGGAATTTTCTGATATTTTCCTGTGTTTAATTCACCACTCCAGTTCCTGGCACACTCCCAAACCATTTGTAGGAGCTGCTGCTCTGGGATTTGAGGCAGAGTGTGGGGGTTTGCTGCAGGGAGAGCAGGAGAGCAGCTCATTCCCTGGGAAAAGTGTTGGATCCAACCTGCCCTTCCCCAGCAGGGATCCTGCTCCCAAAGGCAGGGACATCCCTGGGATGCAGCACTATTGCTGTGGTTTGTGTATGGACAAAGGATTTTTAGTTATAATATCACAAGGTTAAATATGATTTATTAAAATGACTCTATAGTTCAGAAGGATTTTGGTTATAATGTGTTTAGGTACAGAGCTCAGATGTTTACTTTTTCATGCTCTGTACAAGAATGTTAGAATGTTTATAATTTTAGAGAGATAACAGTTTTTTACCTCATAAGCTGAAAGAGAAACTTACATTTTTTCATATTAACAGACAGGTAGAGAAATCTAAATGTTCTTAAAACACACATCAGAGATTTTGTTTACAGAAACTTATACAGAGTAAAAGACAGTAAAAAAATGCTTTCCCATAAAAAAATTTTCTGCAAACTTACATACAGAAAAACTTATAATATGTTCTTACAACACAGCACAGCAAAGCAGGATGGGCAGAGTGGGGAAGGAGCAGGCAGGGGGCCGAGGGCAGCCAGGGATTTATTTGTGGCTGTGGTGAGGGAGCTCTGGGTCCAGCCCTGGAAATCCCGAATTCCAGCTTGACAAATGTGCCCAGAGCCCTTCCAGGCCTTTGCTTTATTGCTGCTTTCAGTTATTTGGGAAAAATCATCGGGATCTGCCATTTCCCTTCTGCTTTATTCCAGGCACTTGTTGGTTCCCAGCCCATCCACAAGGATTTGCACCCCTAAACACACTCAGGTGGAGAAATACACAGGAATAAATGGACTTGGAGCAGGATTTGGGAGCAGACTGAGAACCAGTGGGGTCTCACAGCTCTTTAGCTCCATTTCCTTTGCAGTGCTCAGTGATCCAGCAGGTCCAGGTTGAGCAGAGGCCAAGGGGCAGGGATTTACTCTGGAATTGTCCCAGCTGGGCACAGAGGAAGGCACAGCTCAGAGCAATGCCCTGGCAGGTTTAGGATGTGCAGCAATGGATAATTTGGAGTGAGGGTGCTCAACCTCCATCACACAAACCTTGCCTGTGTCACACAACCCCCCCGGAGCAGCAGAACATCCCCCATGAGCCGCTGGCCATGCTCTGCCTGCCTCTTCCCAGGGCTCGCATGGGTTTTGCTCCCTCTCTTTCATTCTCTGACTGGGAGCACAACGCTCTGACAACAAACCCACTCCCCATCCCGGGCTGAGCCCGGATCTGGGGTGGGATGGATGTGTCAGGTCTCAGCTGGAAAGGTGTGAGGGGGAACTGGAGCATGGGAGCCTCTGGAGGTCAGCCTGGTGGGGAGGATCCTGATGCTCAGGAGAGGATGCTGTGCTGCCACGAGTCAGGCTGCCAAGGACCCTGTCCCTGCCCCTAGGACTGCCCCATCCTGTCCCAGCTGTCCCTGGTGACACTGAAACAGGCAGAGGAAGGGGGGCAGTGCTCCCAGCAGAGCCTCCCCCTCCTGCCCCTGCTCCTGGTGAGGGACTGAGGTTCTGTGGCCCCTGCCAGCCAGGATGGGCTTTCCAAGGGAAAACGGGCTTTTGTGTGCTGTGACTTCAGAGGTTGTTCCTGCCACAAGCACAACCAGGGGGCTTGGAGAGGGCTGACAACACTGATAGCTCAGCTGGGGAGCAGGAGCAGGAGGGAACAACGGCAGGAACTGAGGGAAAGGGAGGGAAAAGCCTGGAGACTCCTCAGAGGCGTGAGAAGATGGAGCAAAGGCACATCCAGGGTAACAAACTGGAGTCTGTCTGTACAGACACAGCTCGGGGCTGGAAGGCACCTAGGGAAGGATGTCCTGGGCATGTGGGGAAGGATGGGCTCCAGGAGGCTGATCCCGAGGCCACAGAGCTGTTCAGGGCAGAGGAGCTGGTTCTCAACACATCTCCATTAGCCAGGCACTGTCCCAGCACCCAGCAGAGCAGCCACGGGAACTTCCTGGGCAGAGCTGGCCAGAATCACCCAGAGAACAAGGAGAACAAAGCCCAGCTCCTGAAAGCCCCACAGCTGCTGGGGGGCTCCATCACCAGATGGCTGAAGGAAGGGACTGGACCTCAGAAAATGCCCCAAGGGGAACAACACATCCCTGCCAGCGCTGCAGCTCTGCAGGTGTGTGAGCCACTGGCAGACACTGAAACAGCTCCTGTCTCCCTCCCTGCGAGTGCTGGATGCCAACAAAAGGCAGGAGCCTGGATTCTGGCTCTGAAAGCCTTCAACAGCTGAACTCCCTGTTCAGCTGGGTGGGGAAAGTCGAGTGCAAAATCCACTGCAAGGCTTTGATGACTCCCACACTTCCCCAAAAGCAGAGCCCAGCTCTGGGAGAGTTCTCAGGGAGTTCATTCCCTGCTCTCCATCTGTCCCTGCCAACAATTACAAGTTTCCCATTCAAGCTGGGAATCAGTGCCGGTGATTTAAGGGAGATGTTGTCATTAGGATCCTTCTGAGGGCTGAAAAATGGAATGGGCGGCGTTTAGAGAAAAGGAGGAGAATCCATCAGGGGAACTTTGCCTCCTCTTGCTTTCCCTTGGCTTCCAGGAGCTGGGCTGTGCTTGGCAGGGAGAGGCTGTGGAGCCAAGGTGACCAATTTTCCCTGTTTGTCATCCTCTGGCTCTGCCAGCTCCCTGTGAGAGTCACAGGGCCAGGTTTGCAGCTCAGCACAGCCTCGGCATCCTGGATTCCCACCCTGATCTCCACCCCAGGCACTGCCCACCTGTGCAAACCAGGGGGAATTCCACCCACCTGGCCTTTTCCATCACCTTTGCTCACCCCAGGCACCACCTGACATCACTGGCCTTGCAGGGGCTTTGTTGGGGGCTTTGCTCCCTGGCATCACTGGCTGAGGGGGTTTGTCACCTCCTGGGTCTGTAGAGGTTTGTCACCTCCAGGGGCTGCAAGTCTGTCCCAGTTCCATCCTTATCTTCCAGCCCCCAAAATTTCCTTTTTCTTTCCTTTTCCTGGGCTTCTGTCATGTTTTCCTGCAGTCAGCACAAATCTGCAGCTACTTCCAGTCCATTTGAAATTCCACTGGTATTTTGGGGCACATAAATGATCTGCTTTCGGAATCTCCTCTGGCTCTGGAGTGGAGATGTGCACAAATGGAGTGCCAGGGAAAAGCAGGAATGTCACATCTGATTTATCAGAAAACCTAACACAGCCACTCCAGCCTGGATTGGGCAGGGAATACCCAGCAGCACCAGGGTCAGCAGGAAGAGCTAAAGGGATCCTTCACTCCCTCACCCCAAAAAATTTTAATTCTTCTCTTTAAGCCAGAAGATATCAGTGACTGCCAGGGGGTTTTGTGTTCAGGGGGCCTGGGTTTGGTGCACACTGAGAAAGAAGGGACAGGAGGGTTCTCCAGGGCACCTGAGATGTGAAGTGCTGCCCAAGCTGCTGCATTTCTGACATTGCAGTGCCACAGGCGAGATCCCAAGGTGTTGGAAGTGTCCAAAGGAGGGACACGAGGATGGGGAATGGTCTGGAGGGGCCACACAAGGAGCAGCTGAGGGCACTTGAGCTGTTCAGCTGGAGCAGAGGGGGCTGAGGGCAGAGCTCAGCAGGGCTGCAGCTCCTCCCCAGAGACAGCTCTGATCTCTGCTCCCTGTGACCAGGGACAGGACCCAGAGGATGGCTGGAGCTGTGCCACGGGGATTTGGGATGGAGATCAGGGAAAGGTTCTTCCCCCAGAGGGTGCTGGGCACTGCCCAGGCTCCCCAGGGAATGGTCCCAGCCCCGAGGCTGCCAGAGATCCAGGAGGGTTTGGACACTGCTCCAGGGATGCCCAGGGTGGGATTGTTGGGGGGCTGGGCAGGGCCAGGGGTGGGACTGATGATCCTGTGGGGCCCTTCCAGCTCAGGATATTCCAGGATTCCATGAGTCCAAGAAACAAATAAGCATTATTAGTGAGGAATTATTTGCTAAAAGCCTCTCTAGATCCAGGAACTCCTCAGCCCCACCTGCAGAGCTTGCTGCCAGCCCTGCCTCAGTTTCCCGGTTAATTAAGTGGGAAAGGGAAGATGATGCAGATGGGAGCCAGGGGGGTCATTAGTAAAGCTCAGCCAGGAGTGAGCTGAACCCAGGGCATGAATTATTTATCCACGTTAATATTGCCAGCACAATGAGGAAAATGAGCTGGAAGTACCTCGGTGGCTCCTGGGCTCTGCCCACCACCCCCCAGGATCTTTCCCTCCATTGTGCAAGAACCCTGGAGCAGTGGATGTTTTGGCTGGCTGAGGGATTTTGCAGGACGTGACCTGTGCCCTGGGAGAGCACCATGATTGAATCCCGGGATGAGATTTATTTGAGCTGGAAAGAAAACCAAATTGACAACCTTTTGCAATCCCCTCCAAAATGACAGTGAAATTCTTTTAGTTCAGGGAAGGCTGGATGCAAAATGCAATGAGAAAGTCAAAAAATGTTTGGGGGGATGCTCAGGAATGGTTTGAGCTGCCACACAATCCCCCAGGCAAGTCCAAGTTTGGTTGGATTTACGGGAAAGTTTCAACATGAGAGGATGAAAATAAAATTTCACATCTCCCCCGGCCTCATTTCTGCCCTTGCAAACATAGCAGTCTCCAGCTTTCTGTGTTTGTCCCTTCAGTGCAGTCACATCCATATTTTCATGGATTTGGGAATCTGGTGAACACACACAATGAGAGAGGAAAATAGCAGATGAGCAGAGCCATGAACACAGGGAGCTCCTGGTGCCCAGGTCAAGAGTTCCACTTTAATGGAAATATCTGTTCATCAACACTGGTTTGGAGCAACAAATTAAGTGATTTTTATTATCTTCTTTCCCCCATGAACGCTTCTTTCCAAGGGAAGAGGTTTAATATGCAGAGCTAGTCGGAATCTGCTTTGCTGGGTTTATTTGTCATAAATTGGAATCAGTGCAAAAATCTGCACTATCAGTTACAGACTGGGGCCTTCTAGAGAGAATAATGAGGAGCAAACTCCCAGCTGGAGCTGTGCTGGGAGCTGGGAATGTGCTGGGAGAGGGATGCTGCTGCTGAGAGCAAATCTCAGTGTTGGTGCCAGGCCGGGCTCAGCAGAGGCGGTGCCGTGCCCAGGCCCTGGGCAGCTTTGGCACCTCCAAACTGCAGCCAGGAGAGCCCCAGGCTGGTGCAGAGGGCAGCCAGAGCAGCCCCAGCTCCCTGAAACCCCTCACCTGCAGGAAGAGTGCCGTGGAGCTGGATGTGGGACAGGGGTGGTGCTGAGAGGGGGGTTTGGGGGGATGTGCTTGTGGGATGGTGCTGAACACATTGGGGAGGGGCTGTGGGTTCTCCTCCTTCCCCTCTGAATGGACTGCCCAATTTCAGTAAATTTGGCCCAGTGGTTAAAAATTCAAACCTTGAGCAGCAACAGGACCCAGGGAATGGCTGGAGATGGGACAGGGCAGGATCAAGTTGGATACTGGGAAAAGTTCTTCCCCCAGAGGGTGCTGGGCACTGCCCAGGCTCCCCAGGGAATGGTCCCAGCCCCGAGGCTGCCAGAGCTCCAGGAGGGTTTGGGCAGCNGAGGCAGCACAGGGAGCAGAGTGAAGCCTTCCCTGGCACAGCCCAGCTGGAGGGGACAGAAGCTGGGTCCTGAGCAGTGACCAGGACAGGGCCCTGATTCCATGTGGAAAAACTCCCTCCAGGCCCTCCTGGAGCTGCAATATAGGACAGAGATGACCTTTCCAAGAGGAGCTGGGATTGCAGTAATTGGGCAATAACAGAAACAGCAAATCCAATCCAACTGATTTTTTTTTTTTTAATGATGCTGGTATGGTTTAGGGGAAAAAACACTCAAGAAGATGGGTTGGTTTATCCAGTGGGGGAAGAAGAAAATCCTCATAGAATCCAGCACAGGTACAGCTTTGGGAGTACCAGGTTCCCAAAGAATCCAGCTCTGGAATGCAGGCAGTCTCCTGCTGTTCCAGGCAGGATTTGCTCTCTAATCCCAGTTCAGATCTACTTTTTAAAGCTGAGTCTCACCCAAGGCCTGAGGAGTTTTACAGCTTCCCAGAAACCACTGCCACAGCAATAAAAATTACCTGCTTGTATTGAGAGTTGTATTTTTAGCCTAAGATTGAAGCGTTCTGCTCCAGAAGCAGCCACTCCTGCAGGGAGGGAGGGGTTGTACTCTCCGCACTAAAGCTGGAGAATAAAATCCAGAGAAAATCCTTGCTCAGGGTATTTCTCCACCCAAAACTCCTGTGGAAGGACTGGCCAAACATTTTGGTTTTTTAGATAAAAAATAAGGGAAGTGGCTGCTTGCCCCCAAAATGCTCTGATTTTCTTCATGGAAGCAAAGCCACAGCACTTCATTTACACATGAACCCATTTCTCCTTTTGGTTGTTTTTTTTTAAGGCTTTTATTTCCAATATTAGACTTCAGCCAAAAATTATTGGTCCTCAATTACTGAAAATCAATTTATTCTCTTTCTGAGCACTTGGCTTAATCCAGTGCAGAAAAGTCTATTAATGAACTCTCTCCCAGATGAAAACAGAAGCAAAGCTTTGCATTTCATCAGCTCTTAGGAGAAGCTGAGGAAGTTAAGCAGGGCCAGCAATATTTTAATTAAGCCTTGCTGAGGTTGTCTCCTGCTACGAGAGCCCCTTTTAATTACATTTGTTAAAATACCTACAGTGGATTGAATCCCTGCTCAAAGGGATTTCTCCATGGTGGGAATGCCAAGAAATGCCAGTGCTTCCCTGGGCACTGCAGCCCCAGGTGAGTCCTGACTCCAAGCTGGGAGTGCCCGAGGGCAGCACCAGGCCTGGGCTGAGCCCTTGGAAGCAGCTTTAATTCACACCCATCCCACGGGTCTGAGGCATTCCCTGGGCTGGCCAGCAGGGAATTCTCCTGGTGGCCTGGATAAAATCCATCTGGGAGATGGACAGGATGGGCAGCATCAGTCCTGTCCCAGCCCTCTTCTTCCCAACTGTCATTCCCAGGATCCCTGCCTGGGATGTGCCAGCACTGGGAGCCCTGCAGAGATCACACAAAGTGTGGGAAAGCATCTTCCTCATCCAGGGAACGGCCTCACCTCTGGCTGTGGCACAGGAGCATCTCTGGACCAGGAAAAACACGGGGATTGTGTCCAGAATGGGGGAAAACTTGGGGAATGAATCCAAAGTGGGGGAAAACATGGGGAATGTGTCCAAAACTCTTCCCCACATGACCAAAGTTCCTTCAAGCTTGAATCCCAAGGTGTTCAGCAACTGTTGTCATGCTCTGTCTGGACACCCAGGGCTGCCCCACGACACCAAGGTACCAAAAGCAGCTGGAACAATCGGATCTGGGTTTTTTAAGCCGCTGCTGAAGCTGTTTCAGAGGAATTCTGTGGCCTGTTTGTAGAAGGAGGCAGTTGCCCTGCTGGGAGGGGAGATGGGGCTCACACAGACCCTTGGAGCAGTGCCTGAAGGGGTTGGAAATCTGAACCTCTGACCCTATTGTCAGGAGCTTGTGGGCCAGGAATTTCCTTTGAGCAAAGGAAATATTGTGAGGGACATAAGAGTAGGGAAAATGTTGCCTGATTACTTCCAAAATCAATGGATCAGGGAAGCCCATGGAACAGGCAGCTCTCTCCCATTCAGAAACCAGCACAACTTAATTAACTCTGAATAGCTCTTGGAATGGAGAATACTGAACCCTCTGATGGATGGGCTGAATCCTCCAGGGAGGGTTAGATTGGAAGCTCTGTCTGATTCCCTGGGTGCTCCAGCAAAAATTAAGGAAGAGATCCTTTCCAAACGCTGTTGTCCTCAGGGCTGGAGGCTCTCAGCTTCATTTCCAAACAAGGTTTTCCATTCAGGAATTAATTGGTCCCTGGTCCTCACAGAAACATGAATATTTACTGAGTCTTGAGCCAAGTTCCTTTTCCCTTCACCAAGGTGCAAATCAGGAGTGCCAGCACTGGAGTTCCCAGGGCCACACAGGAAAAGGGATCAAGGCCTTGGTGCCACAGCCTGGGGCTGGGAGAGACAATTCCCAGGAGCCAGGACAAGGGGGAATGGCTTCAAACTGACAGAGAGGAGATTTAAATGGATACTGGGAAGGAATTCCTGGCTGAGAGGGTGGGCAGGCCCTGGCACAGGGTGCCCAGAGCAGCTGTGGCTGCCCCTGGATCCCTGGCAGTGCCCAAGGCCAGGCTGGACAGGGCTTGGAGCAGCCTGGGATAGTGGGAAGTGTCCCTGCCCATGGCAGGGGTGGCACTGGGTGATTTTTAAGGTCCCTTCCAACCAAACTATTCTGGCATTCCATGATCTTCATGGGAGTCTCACTTTGATTCAAATCCACAGCTGGATTCCCACCACAGCTGTGGAGGCTCCGTGACCCATCCCACCCCACTCCAGCCCACAAACCCTCCTGGGAGGCCCTGACCATGAAACATGGCTAACAAGCCATGGCAGGGGTGGTGGAGGCTGCTCTGAAGCTCAGATACTCCTCAGTTATCCCCACCTGGGTCTGGAGTAGCTCCACAGGGCTGGTTCTACTGCAGGGTTACAAAGCTGTGAGCTGTGACCCCACTGCCATGTCACAGCTGTGCCACTGCAGCTCCCAGAGAGCACAGGGCTGTCCCCAGATCTGTCCCCAGAGGGTGGCTCTGGGTGACTGGGAGATGCCTAAACTGCTCAATCCCAGTGTCACCCACCTGATGAATCCCAGTGTCACCCACCTGCTGAATCCCGGTGTCACCCACCTGCTGAATCCCGGTGTCACCCTCCTGCTCAATCCCAGTGTCACCCACCTGCTCAATCCTGGTGTCACCCACCTGCTGAATCCTGGTGTCACCCAACTGCTGAATCCCGGTGTCACCCACCTGCTCAATCCCAGTGTCACCCACCTGGCTCCCCTTTGCACAAAGCACTTTGTCTCCTCCTGGCATTTCCAAAGCCCTGAGCCCACGGGATGCCAGGTTAGCAGAGCCCAGCAGAAATCCCAAAGCTCCCAAAGGAGCTCTTTGCAAGGATTAGAGCAGGAGAAGCTGTCACCCCTCAAAGGAGCTGTGGCAGCAGAGGCAGGGCCTGGGCCTTGTGCATCCCCTCAGCCCCTGCCCAGGGCTGTTCCCTGGCTCTTCTGCTCTTTTCCCACTGCAGGAATGCGAGCCTGGAGACGTGGGAAACTGGACTGGATAAAATCTGGCACAGGCTGAAGAAGAGAAATGAGTCAGGTCTGAGTGCAGGTGCCCTTGGGCAGCTCTGTGGTCTGTCTGTCCTGGCTGGACTCACACTCAGCATCTGCTCTGTGCCAAAGGGAAACTCGGGAATCTCCGAGGCTGCAGCATCCAGCCTTCCCTAAACCCATCCACCCCACACGGGGAGGCTGCAGCCTCGGGGAGGGACCATCCCAGCTGAGGACACAGGGACACCCGGGGAGGGCAGGGCTTGTAGTGAGACAGGAAGGGCTTGGTGATGTCACTCTATCGAGCAACACGAAACGCAGAGACAAACGCAGCCACACTCGAGAGAAGGTAAAGAAGAGAGAAACTTTATTTTGGTTTTCACATTATATAGAGTTTTGAGAACGACCATGGATTGGAAGGTGAAGTTACATCCTCTCCAACCACACTGGTCAATGACAAAGTCCATCAAACCTTTCTCCTCCCAGGAGAAGGAATGAAAAACAAAAAGACAGTTAGAAAAACATGTGCATGTTTACAAAAAACAGCGTGAGAAACTCCATCACAAGAATTAAAACATCAGAAGGCTGAAAAGTGAGAGTGACATGGTGAAATCACACTGAATAGTTGGGAAGTCACTTTGAATATCAGTAAAGTCAAATTGAATATTTGTGAATTCATATTGAATACTTTAGGTTCATATGGAATATTTGTGAAGTCACATTGAATATTTGTTACCTGTGACCACAAACACCTTCCCAGGACCCAAGGGAGGCAGTAACTTTCCCCAGCCAGGAAAAAATCAGCAGGTCAGAGGATGTTTATCTGAACTTCCTGGCGATTCCACTCCAAAATATGAGAAGAGTCAAATTAGATCAGGCCTAGGATCCATCTTAGACTGATACTGCAGCTCAGAGAGGCCTCACTTCACCATCCAGTCCAGGTGGGAAATGTCCTGTTTTCCACACAGTCCTTCAGCACTGACAGCTGCTGGGGAGCTGTCCCAGCCCATGGCAGGGGGTGCAACTGGATCATTGTTCCAACCCAAACCATTCCATGATTCTCTGGAATTATTCTGACTTCTGCTCTCTTGTTGACCACTAAATTCAGGTTATTTTCACTGTTTGAGTAAAGCTCAGTCCCTGTCTGTCCTCACACACATTCCCAAGGCAGTGGATCCAGTGCCCAATCCCTGTTCCATGTTTCCCAGGATGTGGACACAGGGGCAGGACACACACCTGGAGTGGTGTGGGATGGTTCATCCACTGATTTTGGGGATCCTTTCCTCCTTGCAGGCACTGAAGCCACAGCAACACTGGCTAAAAATCCTTTCCTGGTGAGGGATAGCAGATCCTCCCTGGCTCATAATTCTTTGACATCGGATGTGAAGGGATGCAGGGAGTGCATCCAATGTTTTAGGGTTGTTGGGAGTTTGGGGCTTGTACTTCTGAACAGAACCACAATTTTCCTTCTTGCAAGCTAAGCAAGAGTTCCCTGAGCTGAGTGTAGATCTGGAGAGGAGGGAACAACTTGGAAATGAAAAATGCAGGGAATTAAACGTGATCTAAAGTCGCTGTCATATTAAAATGCAATTTGCAGGTCCGGTATCTCCCATTCTGCAGGACTTGGACACGGACTGCAGGCACGCTGGAGAGGGAAAGCTCACCCCGATCCCAGCCACATAAAGCACTGGCTCTGCCTGGGAAGGGCTTCCAAGGCCCAATAATAAATAAGAATAATGGAGCCTTAAACACGTCCCTAAGCAGGGCTGAGAAATGCCTCCATAAACTGCACGGCAGGGCAGAGTTCCCCGGGGGAGCAAGGCAGGATTTCTGTGCTTTGTTTGGGAAAAAACCAAAGGAAAATCCACCCAAAGCAGCCTGGGGGCTGTCAGGGGTGGCCAGGCCGGTGGGAGGTGCCACTGGCTCAGCTGGACCCCAAATCCGAGCGCAGGGGGAGGGGACAGCGCCAGCCTCGGGCTTTGCGTTATTTCTATGGCAACACGGGAAGCATCTGGCATCAGAAAGCTCGGGAAGAGGAGCCAAACTCCAGCTCTGCCTTTGGATTCCATCCCTGCTCGATCCATTCCCTGTCCCTGGGAAGGTTTAAGCACCAAGGGGAGTTGGCTGCCCCTGCTCACTCACTGATGCTCACCCTGCAGTCTGTGAGATGTTCCCATCAGATTTCCGAGGGGATTCCATGGATCTTCCCTTCCTGCCCAGACTCCTCCGTGCTCCACACGAGCCCAGGGCTGCTTTGCATTCCAGACAGGCTCGTGCTGCAGGAGCCAACCTCAGAAAATTCATCCAGCAGAGTTTGGGAATGCTCTGAGTTAAGCCTGACTGGGTTAAGCCTGACTTGCCTTCCACTGACAGGGACAATGGGCAGTGTACTGGGTGTCACCTCATACAGGAAGAAAGGGACAGCGAGGCCATGTGTGCCTGGAAAACAAGATAATTATTGACACATGGTTGGGGTTTATTCTGCCAGATCCCATTAAAAAATGTTGAGGTCTTGCTAAGGGGCTGGGGAGCATCCCCCTGGATTTGGGGTGTGCTGGCATTTGGCACTGCTGGGAGCTCCCTGAGCAGCTGCTGGAATCTGGGAACCTCAGGCTGGCTCTGTGCAGACACTGTGGATGTGTCACATGAGGGGTGCAAGGGGGGCAGTGCCAGAGGGAGGATGATGAAGGAGCTGGGAAGGGAACAGTCCTTGGAGTATGGAAGGAGGAACCAGGAAAGCTTTATTGCCAAATGTTTCCCATTGCCCCCAAAAAATGCAGCCTCTGCCTGTGACTGCTGCATTCCACAGCCATCCCAAAATATTCCCTGCAGTTCACCCCACCTCCCCTTCCTCCTCTCCTGTCACTTCTGTGGGGTGACTTTATTGTGATCTTCCAGTACCTAAAGGGGCTCCAGGAGAGCTGGAGAAGGACTGGGAACAAGGGATGGAGGGACAGCACACAGGGAATGGCTTCCCACTGCCAGAGGGCAGGGCTGGATGGGATATTGGGAAGGAATTGTTCCCTGTGAGGGTGAGTGGCCCTGGCACAGGGTGCCCAGAGCAGCTGTGGCTGCCCCTGGATCCCTGGCAGTGCCCAAGGCCAGGCTGGATGGGGCCTGGAGCCACCTGGGACAGTGGAAGATGTCCTTGCCATGGCAGGGGTGGCACTGGATGGGCTTTTGAGGTCCCTCCCAACCCAAACTATTCTGGAATTCTGGGATTCTTGATGATCCCTGCTGAGCACTCAAGCCCTGCCCCTGCTAATTCCAAGTTGTTCCAAGCCCCACTGGGTTCCCTCGCTCCTGGTTTCCATCCCAGGGTTTTTCCAGACTCCTCATCCTCACAAAACTGGGAGTAGCAGGGGGGCTCTGACCTTCTTGGGAACCTGAGAGAGTAAAGAACCTGCAGGAATAAAGGACTCCAACCCCAAAGTCTTTATCCAGTACAATTTCCCGGCGGGTTGTGCATCTGGAGGTTGTGAGGGGAAGAGATTTATCTGAGACTGGATCAGTGGGGAAGCCCAGAGCTGTGGCTAGGCTGAGTTTAACCCAGCTGGTTATGGGTTAAATATCTGGGATGGTGATCATCATTGGTGATCCCAAGTGCCTCAGGCATTGCTCAGCTGGGAGCAACCCCTGGATGCACTCAGATTGCCCTGGGAAGTAGCTCCAGACCCAGGGGGGGTTGGCATGAACCAAAGTGCTACTAAAGCCTGGACTGCTTTGTTGTGTCTGTGGCAAACAGGCCCCAAATACTTTCCCACTCTCCCTTCACATTTCCTTGGAGTTTTTGCTGAAATTCAGTCTTTTCAGTCTCATTTTGCTGAAATTCAGTCTTTTCCCAAAACAGACAAAAGGAATATGTGGGGTTGAAAATTAGTGATTGTGATGACAAGTCAATTTTGCAAAGGAAGGAAATCCCCACTGCTCTGGAGGGAGCCCAACACCCTTTTTCAGAAGGTGTTTGGAGTTTTCTTTAATTGTGTCAGCCCCATTCCCCCAAATCCACTGCAAAGTTCTCCCTGTCTCCTGCTAAAACACGTTTGTTATGGAAGGTGAGCTGTGGGCAGGCTCAGGGGAGGTGGGCAGGGTGTGCCAGGGTGGGAATGCAGCTGTGGGGGCTCTGATACAAGTGTTTGCCTCTGCACTGCTACCTCACATGTCCCTGTGCCCCTCATTTCCAACACTGAACCCCTTTCCTTGCAATAACTCAACTGGGACATGCCAAAAAGAGCCAGGGAAAGGCAAATATTCCAGCTGCAGAGCAGGTTGTGTGGGCAGCCAGGTTGCAGCAGGAGCCTGGGGATCAGGTGTGATCCAGAAATTGTTTTCTCTCAGTAGAGTGAGGTGACTCTGAAGCAAAGCACTCCCTGAATCCTTCCTGTCACTCCCTGTGCTCCTGGTGAATGACTCTCCTTGTCCCTGGGTGCTCCCAAGCTGCTGCAGGTTGAAAGATGGCTGAGGACAAGGGACTCCAGGCTGTGGAATTGCCACCATTTCTGTCCCAGTTCTCTCTGTTCATCTCTGCAGCGTTCCCGAGTGGATTGGCCTCCTCGGTGGAGGTGATGTTGTTTCCCTCCATGGAGGGGATCCTGTCTCTTCTTGGTTTACAGAACCACAGAATCCACAGGCTGGAGAATCAGGGAATTCCAGACTGGTCTGGGTTATAAAGGATGGTGAAGCTCCTCCAGTGCCACCCCTGCCATGGGCAGGGACACCTCCCACTGTCCCAGGCTGCTCCCAGCCATGTCCAGGCTCTATTTAGACAATATCCACCCTGGGGAGATGAAAGATGGGATACTGAGCAAGGGAAAGCAGGGGCTTTGATTTGAGCCACGATTTTCTCTATTTAAGTAATTTCTCCATTACAGGTCCAGGTTTCTTTACAAGTTGCCCACTTTTTATGTTCTTTTTTTAGCTGAAACAGGCACCATGCAGGTGTTGGGCAGGCACTAAACTCGAGGGCATTCCCCGCTCAGGGGCTCTGCCCACACACCAATATTCCACACAGGCAGTGCTGCTCACATCCCTGGGGTCACCAGCTCATGCCTCAGACTCACAAACTGTACAGAACCATCCTCTGATTTCCATTCCTCCCTCTCAGCCCTGGGCACGCACAGGCAGAGAAAGGGGAGCTTCCAAGTCATGCTCTGCCCCGTTCCTGGGTGAGCACGAATGGGGAAAGTTGGGAATGAGCTGGAGCCCATTCCCTGAGGTTTTACAGCATTCATTTATTTTTAGTTGAACTCTGAGCCTTGAAGAACCCCTTGAAGACCCCTCAGTCTTCAGGGGTCCCTCAGAGACACAACATCAACCCCAAAGCTGTTCCCCCTCCCCACGCGATGTCCAGAGGGGTCAAATCCCTTCTCCAGAGTCTCCCTGACTGCCTGGAGCTGGAGGGAGGCTTTTCCTCACAGCCAGGCCTTGGATCAGAGCCAGCCCAGCCACTCTGAACTCCTGTAATTAGTCAAAATCTGAGAGTGAATTATTTTCGGACAAAGATGTGGGCAGATGGGAGTTTTAAGGCTTCATTAGCCGCGGCAGTGGCAGGGTCAGTCCCCTCAGCTCGGTGGCCTGAGCTGTGCTGGAGAGCAGCTCCTCTCCTGGTACTGAACGAGCGCTGACTAATCTGACAGATTGGGAAAACACTGCAATCCGTGCCCCAGAGCTGATGGACCCCGCGGGGCTGCGTCCCTGCGAGGAGGAGCTGTCCGGGCCCTGCTCCTGCTGAGCCCGGGGCCACCGGGGGCTCTGCTGTCCGGCTGTGCATGGGTTAAACCCCCAGCGCTGATAACACCGGGGCATTTCCCGGGAGGGACCGCCTGTGGCTCCCTGTGAGCCGGGATCCTGCTCGGGCTCACTCTGTGCCTCAGTTTATCCCTTTCCCAAATGATTCAGTTCCTCCCCGGAGGTGCTCAGGCACGGAATGGTCCCGGCCCCGAGGCTGCCAGAGCTCCAGGAGCTCCCAGGGGTGCCCAGGGTGGGATTGTTGGGATGTCTGTGCAGGGCCAGGGGTTGGACTGGACGATCCCTGGGGTCCCTTCCCCCTCGGATTTTCCATGATCCTGTGTGTGCAACGGAATCATCGATGCTGTTCCTCCACGGCAAGGTGGGACTCGAGCCCAAGCTTCAGAATGAGCTCCCGTCATCCAAAGGCTCCCAGACCTGGCCTCAGCTCCCCTGAATTCAGTCTCAGTGGCAACCAGGCTGCGATCCCTTGTCCATGAACAGCTCATTCCGTGCAATTCCAGCCCTGCTCGCCTCAGTGACAAAAGCCAGAACCGACTCCTCTCACTCGAACAACTGCAAGCCCCAGCACAAAACTCCTAATGGCCTTTTCTTTGTGCTTAACTCATCGCTCCTGGGAGACTGGCAGGGCTCCCCGGCTGCCAGGGGAGGCGAGCCATTATTCACGGAGAAATGGGGACTTCAACACCCTTTGGAATAATCTCTGTAATAGCCACCAGCGAGTCACTTATTCCTGGAATGCCCCAGCAGTGCCTCTGTGCTCTTTAGGAAGGTGAATGGGCCCAGTAATGATGGCGATGGTCCCGTAATGATCCCAGCACAGCAGGAAGGCTCCCGGGGATGTCTCTCCCTGCTCATCACTTCCAGAGGGTGACAGCAGCGCTGATCTCTGCCTTCACTGCGTGATAAACCCGGCCAGGAGAGCCCGGGGTGCCTGCGGGATGTGGGTGGGAACGGTGAGCGATGGGGACGCTTCGGGGTCACCTGGGAAGTGACACCCGGGCGGTTCCGAGGAACAGCGAGCTGGCATCTCCTCAGACACAAGCGTCGGGCTGGAACAGCGCTGTCTGCTTCTCTGGGGGTGCTTCCAGGGGAAAAAGGGAAAATCAGCGACTGCGCTGTGGGGAGGGTTTGAGGTTTCAGGTGCTGCTCTGAGGTGCAGAACTGCAGGGGGATTTTCCTCGTTCAGGAATGGACTCGTGGTGTCCCCTCGGGCTTGTGCTGATCCCTGGCTCACACAGCGTGGGTAGAACAGGACTGGGATGGGTCCATGCCAGGAGGGGACAGGAATCCCTGCCTTTGGCTTAGCCAACCAAACTGCATCCTGAATGTCCCCAAATGTCCCCAAATCCTGTAAGTGTGATAGGTAAAGCTCCTCCAGCCCCTCCCTGCTGCCTGTGCAGCCCTCAGGAGCTGAAAAGCTGCCCCCTCACTTTGGATGCACAAAGTTTATGGAAAAAGAGAAGAGACAATTTTATTCGCCTCCAGAAATCACAAAATTACTGTGGAGTCATAAAATCTCAGACTGCTTTGGGTTGGGAGTGATAGAAATAAATGGGCCAGGAGGCAGAACTCCCTTTTGATGGCCTTTATTAAGTGACAGCTCTTTATTGGGAATGGAGGGTCCCGCCAGCGCCGCCCCAGGGGTCATGGACAAGGAGGAGGAGCAGCCTTGTCACTGCTGACAGGTCTGGAGGTGCCACCCTCATGGGAATCCTCAGAGACCTGTGTTGGCTCCGTCATCTAGGGGGGGTCCGTCTGTTGGTGGTCTATTTACTTATGGTGAGGATGGGATCTGGCTCCAGCTGGTGTCCTCTGCTTCCCCGGGCTCCTGCCGTCTCGAGGGTGTCATTTTTGGCTGGTTTCAATGGTTATTTGCCATCCTAGGTCGGTTTAAATCAGCTGGACAGCTTGCTGATTAATATGCAGATGCTTGCAAGACCTGCTGGTCCCATGGGCTCTTGGAGTTCCGCAGCGTGCCCACAAGCCATGCTGGGAATGCAGAGCTCCTGGGACGCGGCACGTTCAAAGCCCTGGAAAGGCACATGATCCTGGGTTCCACACAGCATGGGGAGAGCCTCACACAGCCCCGCACCCCTGCTGGCACAGTGGAAAGCCATGCAGGAATCCTGCACAGCCCCGGCTCAGGAATCCTGCACGGCCCCGGCTCAGGAATCCCGCACGGCCCCGGCTCAGGAATCCCGCACGGCCCCGGCTCAGGAATCCCGCACGGCCCCGGCTCAGGAATCCCGCACGGCCCCGGCTCAGGAATCCCGCACGGCCCCGGCTCAGGAATCCCGCACGGCCCCGGCTCAGGAATCCCGCACGGCCCCGGCTCAGGAATCCCGCACGGCCCCGGCTCAGGAATCCCGCACGGCCCCGGCTCAGGAATCCCGCACGGCCCCGGCTCAGGAATCCCGCACGGCCCCGGCTCAGGAATCCCGCACGGCCCCGGCTCAGGAATCCCGCACGGCCCCGGCTCAGGAATCCCGCACGGCCCCGGCTCAGGAATCCCGCACGGCCCCGGCTCAGGAATCCCGCACGGCCCCGGCTCAGGAATCCCGCACGGCCCCGGCTCAGGAATCCCGCACGGCCCCGGCTCAGGAATCCCGCACGGCCCCGGCTCAGGAATCCCGCACTGCCCATGTGGGGGAAGCCCCACCCGTGGGTAGGCTTGGGGAGCCCACATGGCACCGGCAAAAGGGAAGGGGGTGAACTAGGGTTTCATGGAAAAGGGGTGGAGGAAACCAGATAACACAATTGAACCCGAAAGAACAAAACTGATAGAGTTTTTAAACAGCCATTTCAAAACCTAAACTTCAAAACCGGAACCGGGGTAAGTAACCCTTTTTTTTACTCATAACAGGAGGAACCTCAAAGCCCATCCAGTGCCTTGGGCAGGGACAGCTCCCAGTATGCCAGGCTGCCCAGAGCCACCTCCAGCCTGGCTTCAGAGACTTCCAGGTGTGAGAAACGACAGCTCACTTTTTATAATTGAAAAAGGTTTATTAAACTTTAACAAAAAAATACAACAAAATGACTAAATAAGGAAAAATTACAGCACTGGGAGCCCCCATGACTATCAGCCACGTGCTCGTCTTCAAAATGGATGCTCCGCCTTTTATACCTCAAGCCCCTCCTAGAGTCTTGTCATGGACTCCTTCCTTGCTGTCCAGTGGTGGAGAGCACTTTCTTACATCTTGACTGGAGGTCAGGTATTACTATATTAACAAGCCAACCCTCCCCAAATGCCCACATTACCAAGACCATCCTGTGATAACAATGCAGGGGGGGAGGACATATTACAGTAACATAATTATACATCTACAGAACTTCTCCCTCCTAACATACACATAATATTCACCCTTTAATTGTGAGAGCCAACCACCTCATTACTCATCTATAACACAATCATATGGCTTCAACAAACTCCATCTCTTTCCTTGCTTGGGAAGGCACCCAGGAGGGCCCTGGGGGCCAATGGTCACAGTGACAGCTGCTCGTGGGCTCCACAGGGATTTCCCAGCACGGGAGGGGCCTCAGTTCCAGCCCCTTTGCTTTACAGGCTGGCATGGTATTCTCTCCTCACCCTGGTGATGTTCCATGAGAGCCCCTGGCTGATCCCAAGGATCCATCTCGGTCCAGATGAACAATTCCTCAGCCCTCGGGTGAGCCACAGCTCAGGGAACATCCTCAGGGAAGGAGCATCCTGAGGGAAACATTCCCTGCCAGACCATCCTGCAGGAGACTTTCTAAGTTTTGGAGCTTTTGGGGTTTGTTGGCAGCTTTTCACAAATCCTTTTTAAGAGGTGCTTTGATGAGTCAGTCTGTTTTTTAAAAAGATAAATAAGTTTTTTTCAGTGACGTTTTGGGGATTTTGATTAACTTGTGGGAAGGTTGCTGTGGATTTACCCTGCAAAGATCGGGACACGGGGTGAGCAGTGCTGGAGGTGTTTGTTAAAGATGTGCTGGGCGGGGCAGGGACCCGAATCGAGGCTTTTGTGAGACCCGGTGGGAGGATCCTACCTGGGGCCTCTCCTCAGGCAGGGAACAGCTCCTTTCCCGGCAGCTTTTTGATCAGAGCTTGGAAGGGTCCTGTTCTCACCTCGGCAGGGAGTGAAAATGGACCTGTAAAACCTCTCAGCATTTGCAGAAGCAATTCCTCTTTCGCAGCCATTCCCGCTGCGGTGGATCGGGGGCTGCTCCCACGGGGAGGAGAAAAAGGGGATTTCTGTGGCTGTGGGCAGGGCTGGGCGTTCATTGGGATCATTGGGATCTCAACAAGGAATGAGGTACAGCAGCACTGCTCCCTGCTTTGGGAGGAAAGGAGAATATGGGAATAGACATTAGGGATAAATCCTTCCCTGGGATGGAATTCCCAGAGCAGCTGTGGCTGCCCCTGGATCCCTGGAAGTGTCCAAGGCCAGGCTAGACAGGGCTTGGAGCCACCTGGGACAGTGGAAGGTGTCCCTGCCAGGGCGGGGGTGGCACCGGATGGGATTTAAGGTCCCTTCCAACCCAAACAATTTTGGAATTCCCTGAAGGTGTGGGGTGGGAAGGGACATCCCTGTCAAGGGTTACCCCACCACCCTGAGCAGGGAATAAATTGGAATAAATCTCTATCCCAAGGGAGCAGCTGCTCCTCATGGAAGGAGAAGATCTGTAAAGACTGGCTACAGAGCAAAGTTACTTTGGAAAATAGGGACAATTCAATTGAAATGTAATTATTCACCACTAATTTTCTGACCTTCTCTTGTTAAAGAAATGTTTGAGACATCACATTGAGAAGCAGAAATGATGACACAGGAGATGGATGAGGAATTCTAGGGAAAATAAACGATCAGTAAACAACTGAAGAGCACCTCGGTGCTCACATGTCCTGGTTAGCAGGTCTGAGTAATGAGGAAACTTATAAAAATTAAACTGTGGGTTGTTTGTGCCACAATGATTAAAAAAAGAAGAGTCAAACAGTTGGTGAATTTATATGCAATGAATAAATGAATCAGTTCTATTTTCTCCGGAGGAATCAAAGCAAACAAGAGAAGGGTTCTGTATCTGTGCACACAGCATTGTTTTCAAACCTCAGCTGCTACAAAGCGGAAAATATTTGCGAAGGGGAGAACAATTTGAGAAATTAAATCAGTGTGGGAGGGGGAGTTTGCAGTCCTGCCGCTCTCCTGATATCAGCAAAGCCCATCAGGATTTTGTCTTGGTGTGGGGAGCAGAAGGAAATGAGAATGTCAGGGGAGGACAGCACCTGGAGGAGGAATTATTGCTTCATTGTCTCCTGCAATGCCTCTAATGGATCCTCTGGGAATGGGAGCTACAAAATCAGCCACCAGCACAGGGATGGGGATTATTACCTCTGTGTCCAATTACAGTTAACGTTGGGTGATTTGTTAGGGGTGATGGTCCTGCCTTGGCCAGGGCACCCCAGTGTGCCCTGGGGTGTGGCTGCTGCTGGAGCCGTGCCTTGCAGCTGGGGGGACTCAGGGAGATCCCAGCCTGGAGGGGCTCAGCTCAGGAACAGGGATTTTGGAGGAGATGTCAGGTTTGCAAACGCTTTCATGCCTTTGGTACTTCCCATGTGGGGGACCTTGGGATAGTGGGAGTGTTCAGACTTGAGACCCTGCCCTGACACCGTCCCCACCGCCTGTAATCAGGTGTTCAGCTCCCAGTTAAAAACAGCTCTAGACTGGAGCCCAGCCTGGGCTCCCCACATTGCACCTGGGCAGGTTGAGCTTTTTGGAAATTGCTCTTGTATCATCCACAGTGCATCATCCTCAATCCCAGCTTGAGGAATATCCTCCAGGCACAAGGTCTGTGAAAAAGCAGACCCATCCCGTGGCTCTTGGCCAAATCCCTGAGGCACAGGCTGATCCATATCCTTGAGCTGGCACAAAGCTGGCTGAGGACATGTGAGCATCCCTTGTTCCCTCCTTGAGCAGTGTTTGCATGAAAAAACCCTCCACCACACATGTCCCCAGTCCTGCTGACAGACTGCTCCCTGCTCCTTCCCAGTGCCCCAGTCAGCACAGGGACTGTGGAGATATTCCCAGATTTTCTCCTCACACTGCTTGGCTGCATTGTCCAGCTTGGCGAACCCTTCCCTTTCCCTGCTCTGTTTGCTGTGAAGCAGGAACAGATTGATGGCAGCAGACGGCAGAGCTGACAGCTCTCAGCTCCCCCAGGTGTCTC
>VXAX01006425.1:95794-133038 GCA_013399835.1 Leptocoma aspasia
CTCTCCTCTCTCAGCTGTCTCAGCTCTCTCAGCCTTGTTTATGAATTAAAATAATTTTTCCAACCCCCAAAGTGCCATCTTGGGAACCCTTTGGAGTTGACCAGCTCCTTTGCTCCTTCACAGCAACACCCAAATCTTTCATGCCCAGACATAGAGCTCCCAGTTTCTTCTTTTTCACAGCATCTCAGCATGCTTTAGTTTGGAAGGGACCTTGGCAATGATTTTGTTCCACACCGTGCCATGAGCAGGGACACCTTCCACTGTCCCAGGCTGCTCCAAGCCCTGTCCAACCTGGCCTTGGACACTTCCAGGGATCCAGGGGCAGCCACAGCTGCTCTGGGAATCTGCTGCATTCCCTGCATCCCCTCCCTGCAGGTGGAAGTGTGGCAAACACTGAGACCCCTGACTCTCCATGGCACAGGAATTCTCATCTCTTTTTAGGCTGCTTTGCCCATTCCCCACATTCCCATCCCTGCCTCCTTGGCAGGGTCAGGGATAAGGGGCTGGATGGGATGAGAGGATGGGAGAGGCAGGAGGAGTCAGGAATGTTCCAGAGCCCCAGCACAGGAGGAGACGCTCCAGGCATGCAAAAATGAAGCCTAATTAAAATGAATGAGAATTATTTTTATCTCCTTAAACAATTGTACGATCACATTTTAATTAAAATAATGTTAAAACATTTCTCTTTTTTTGGATTTTGCTAATGTAGATGCTCATGGCCTTATCACAAATAGACAAAGAGCCTGGAAGGACTTTTCCTTTTCCTAAGAGGCTTTTAGTGGCAGTAAATTAAGATCTATGGATATGTGTGAGGAGAATGGGCATGAAGACATCACTGAGTTAAAGTCTGTGTCTGGCTGAGGTTTTATTTTCTTCTTCCCACCCTTTAACTGGATTTTGATGTTGTGAAGTTGTTCCTGCACACGGAGCTCTTTGCAGCTCAGAGAAACCTTGACTGAGAGAATTGATGCTCTGGGGCAGCACTGGGTTGCTGGGATGCTCCTTGCACCTATTCCAGCTCGTTTTAGGGAGGTTCTGTGCCCTGTGGAGACCAAATCCCCGCTGTTATTCCTCCTCTGTTCCTCAGGAAGGTGCAGGTCTCTGTAGAAGAACTGGAGCTGGGCTGGAAGGAGGGATCCGGGAAGGACGAGTGGAGTGGGGAGAAAGGGGAATCTTGGGAAAATAAGGGTGGAAGAGAACAGATTCCAGTGCATAAAAGATCCTGTGTGTTACAGCTGAGGAGAAGCATGGAATCCTTAAAGCTAGAAAAACCTCCAAGTTCATCAAGTCCAGCTTTGGACTGAATCCCACCATTCCCACTAAACCACATCATGAAGTGCCACATCTGCAGAGTTTTGGACACTTCCAGGGATTGGGGACTCCTCCACTGCCCTGGGCAGCCTGTTCAGTGTTTAACCATGCTCCCAGTGAAGAAATTTTCCCAAAATCCGACCTGAATTCCCCTGGCACCACCCCAGGTGATTCCCTTGTCCAGTCACCTGTTACCTGTCCATGGGCTCCAGGGTCAGGAACTTTGCCTGGTGAGGTCCCAGCTGAACAAACCCACTCTGAAATTCCCATCCAAGGGGTTGATGGGGCTTTTAAAGATCCCAAGGAATATTTGGAAATGTCAGCTTGACACATGCAGGGCTCAGCACCCGCACTCAGAGCTTGGCAAGATTCATTTGCTCATTAACATTCAATTAAATTGGTTTGGAATGATGCTGCTTAAAGAGCAGAACTCAGGCTGAGAAGGTTGGGGCTGCTCAGCCGGGAAAGGGAAAGTTGTGTGGGGTCCTCATGGCAAAATTCCAGTGTCTGGAGGGGTTACAGGGGAACCTGAAATAGAATCTGCATTGGGAACTGGAGGGACAGGACAGGGGGAATGGGTTCTGACTGAGACAGAGGAAATTTAGGATGGGTGCTGGGAAGGAATTCCTGGCTGGGAGGGTGGGCAGGCCTTGGCACAGGGTGCCCAGAGCAGCTGTGGCTGCCCCTGGATCCCTGGCAGTGCCCAAGGCCAGGTCAGACAGGGCTTGGAGCAGCCTGGGACAGCAGAAGGTGTCCCTGCCAGGAGATGGAACCAGATGATCTTTGAATTCCCTGCCAACCCAAACCTGTCTGGGATTTTTTGCACCAAAAATCCTAAGAGAGAGCACAGTAGAACTGCCTTTACAATGAGAGGATTTAGAAATCCAGAATTTTTGTGCTGAAAAGGAAACAGAATTGTAATAAGAAACACTTTAAGTGGTTTGAAGTAGAAAATTCCAACACTCTGGATTTTTGAAGGCTGGAATAAAACCTCTCCAATTTACTGATTTTTAAATTTATTTCTGGAGGGTTATTTCTAAAAAAAAGAAATATTTCCTTCCCACAAATCCCATGCCCAGGAAAGGAGGAGATCCAAGCCCTGCCTCAGAAAAGGGCAAAGGCACAGCTTTACCAAACCTTGTTTACCAACTAACCCCATTTTTCCAACCCCAGAATGCCATCCTAGGAGCTCTCTGGGGCTGCTCAGCTCCTTTGCTCCTTCACAACAACACCCAGTTCTTTTTTTCCTGCCCCAGAGAAAACCCTGAGGTTGAATTTAGATAATTTCTGTAAATAAAACTGCAGGACATGAGCCAGCCCCCTCAGTGCCAGCACGGATTTACATCACACCAGGCAGAATTGCAGTGACGTCTCTGCAGGAAGGAAAAGCACCAAACTTCCCTCCAGCAGCCAATTTCCTAACGCCCTCCCTGCTCCCTGAGCTGCTCCAGGAGGACACAAACCCATTAGTCTGCCTTGGGACACGTTTCCTGGCCTGTCCCTGTGGCAGCTCCAGAGCCACATGTGTAATAAAGGGATGGAAGGAGAATCAGCAGGGGGACAAGTGACACAGGAGGAGGAACTGCTCTGGGTGGTGGCACTTCCAGACCAAAGGAGTTAGCATGGAGCTGGTTGAGGGCAAGAAATATCCCAAATGTTTAAGAGTTTTAAGGCTGATTCCAAGCTAATTATGAGGGCATGGGTCTGTGAGTTAGGTCTTTACCAGAACTGGTTTCTCCTTTGCTGGAAATGTGTGTTCTTCTTAAAAATATGTACAAAATAGAGAAGTGGTGCATCTGAAAAGGGAGGTGGGTTGGTTTGGCTGATTTATCACCAAAATGTTGATGCTTTTGGGGTCCTTGCTGAGGATAGAGGCTCCTGCACTCCCGTGATGGTCGGGAAAGATCTTTGCTGGGAGAGGAGCTCCCCTCCTCAGACATTTCCCCTGGGACCCGTCAGTGACACAGAGACCTGTAAAACTTTACCTTTATCATTCAGCTCTGGAGAAACCAGAATGTGGGCAGGGAGAGGAGGATCAGAACTGCAGCAATGTTCAGGCATTTCACAGAGCTGTAAACCCCTGCTAAAGCTCATCTCCAGCCACATTTCTCTGTCACAACCCCCCATCCCATCCCTGTCCCCTCCGCTCACTCCAGGGGATGCTGTTCCCTATCTTCTCATCCACATTTGCAGGACAGTCAAACAAAAGATTCTCAAAGTCTCCAAGCTCTGAGAGTACAGCCCAGGGCAGAGTTTGTGCTTCCTGAGATGTGGAGGGCAGCAACCCCCCAGACTCTGAAATTCCTCTGAGGGGCAGGGATCTCTCACGAGCTGCTGGTGTGGGAACACCTGAAAAACATGGATCCTGCTCAGCATTCCTTGGCTCATCACTCAGAGGATTAGAGGAGAAATCATGGAATCCTGGACTGGTTTGGGTGGGAAGGGGCCTTAGGGTCCACTCCTGCCATAAGCAGGGACACCTTCCACTGTCCCAGGGGATCCAGGGGCAGCCACAGCTGCGCTGGGCACCCTGTGCCATGGCCTGCCCACCCTCACAGGAACAATTTCTTCCCAATATGCCATCTAATCCTGACCTGGGCAGTGGGAAGCCATTCCCTGTGTCCTGTCCCTCCATCTCTTGTCCCCAGTCCCTCTCCAGCTCTCCTGGAGCCCCTTTAGGCCCTGGAAGGGGCTCTGAGCTCTCCCTGGAGCCTTCTCCTCTCCAGGTGAACATTCCCAACTGTCCCAGCCTGGCTCCATGGCAGACGTCTCCCACCCTCGGATCATCTTCCTGGCCCTGGCCATGCTCAGCAGCATCACAGCTCCTGTTCCCTGAGTCTGCCTCCATTCCTGCATTATCTGGGCCACGGGGCCATGGATCCCATCCCTGCCTGGCATTTGGGGCCATGGATCCCCTCCCTGCCTGGCATTCCTCCAGCTGGAAGATGAATGCGTGGTTCCTCTGTGCAGACAGAGGGAACAGCTCCATCATAAAATAAGAGTGGAATTACTGCATGTCCATGGCCCCACTGCTTTCCTGGGAAGAGGAAGTTTCCCTGTGTTTCCTGAGCTGGAGCCATGGCAGTCACTCCTGCCTGGAGTGAATTTGCTGGGTTCCTGAACCATGCAGAAATGATGGTGCCCTCCCCTCACTGCTTTGATTAGCACCGAGTTCATTAAGAAGGAGAGGGAGAGCAGATGAGTGATCTCATGTGGCCTGGTACAGGAGCCAATTCCATGGAATCGCTGCCTCCCTGTCAGTGCAGTTCCAGCTCCTCTCCTCCATCACCTCTTCCTTTGCTGAGCTGCTGATGTGTGGCTGCTGCTGAGGTCTGGGAAGGACGGGGTTTGTGCTGCTGGAGCAATGACACATCCTGGCACCAGTGAGCTCATCAGAGCAGAAATGAAACATTTCCCTGCCTTCAGCCCTCGTCCCTGGGCTCTGCGGCGTCTGCGCCGCACCAGCGAATTCCCAGGAATCGGCTGAGCCCGGCACCAGGTCTGGTGTTTCCCTCACAAGTCCCACCACCCAGCTGGAGTGTGGCACCTGAGAGCATCAACAACGGGAGGCAGGGCAGGGGAGGGAGGTGGGAATGCGGGGGGTGCTTGGATGCTGCTCCTCCTGTTGCTCCTGGAGCTGTGGCAGCTGCGGGCTGTAATTACAGAGATTAAAGGGAAAAAAGCCTTCGACAAATGAGACATAAAACAGCGAACTGGCCTCGTGCCTGGGAAACCATCTGAGCTGGGCTGCACCGGGAATGGGAATGGGAAGGGGAATGGGAATGCCACAGGCAGGATCCTTTTGAGGGTCACCAGGGTGGCAACAGAGCTTCAGCAAAGAAAGGAAACAAAGACAGGGGACAATCAAGTCCTGAGGGGAGGAGAGGATGAGCCCAGCTCAGGCTGATCCCGGTTCCCCACTCCTCCTGCTGTCCCCAGGCTGAGAGCTGGAGTGGGGAAATGCTGCAGGAAGACGCTGGGAAAGACTCAGGATCATGGAAATGCATTTGTGTGGCTGGAGTCCCCCCTCTGCTCCTCATCAACAATTAGAGCTGCTAATGAAGAGCTCATTTACTGGGATTTAACAGAGGCCTTTGTCCCCAGCGCTGCTGCTCAGCCCCGCCGTGCCCCCCTCGTCCCCTCCCCTGAGCTGCCAGGACTCTCTGGGCAGTGCCAGGGCTGGACAGAGCTCCCAGCACGGACCCAGCCTCGGACAAGGCAGTGCCAGGGCTGGACAGAGCTCCCACCCCAGCCAGGAGCCTTTTGTACATTGTGGGAAGACAGAGAGAATGAAAAGGAATCAATTTGTCAGAAACCTGGTAATGAGCTGGTACAGAGCGCTCAGCCAGGCTCTGATGACCTCCCGGGTTAATTAACCTGCGGCAGAGCCCCGTGTCTCCTTTTCACTCTCCTTGGCTGATGTTTGTCTCTCGCAGCCTGGCTGAGGAGCTGCTCCTTGTGTGACACCTCCAGGTGCTCTCCTACCTCCCCTGCTCTGCTGGGCAGCAGTGCCAGGACTGACCTCGCTCCCAGCAAAGCTTCAGCCCTCGTTTGCCACTGCTCCATGATCACGGCTGGCAGGAGCTCTCTGCCTCCAGCCCACTGGCATCCCACTTCCAGAAACACCACAGCTCCAGGGACATCCCAGCTCCTGAGACATCCCAGCTCCAGAGACATCCCAGCTCCAGAGACATCCCAGCTCCAGAGACATCCCAGCTCCTGAGATATCCCAGTTCCAGAGACATCCCAGCTCCAGAGATATCCCAGCTCCTGAGATATCCCAGCTCCAGAGATATCCCAGCTCCTGAGATATCCCAGCTCCTGAGACATCCCAGCCCGCTGCTGTCCTGCCTCCAGAAACATCCTGGTTACAGGGACATCCTGAATCCCAGGGGCATCCCGAATCCCAGGGGCATCCTAGCTCCTGAGACATCCCTACTCTCAGGGACATCCCAGTTACAGGAACATCCTGAATCCCAGGGGCATCCCAGCCCCTGAGTGCCAGGAAAGGGCATCAGTGGCAGGCAGGGCAGTGTGGGATGGGGGGAGAAGGGGGCACACATGGCATGGCCAAGGAGAAACTCCTGGAATGGGAACACCTCGGAGTGCTGGTGGCATTTCAGCTCCCTCTGGAAAGAGGAGCACAGGTTCAAACACTGAACCTGCAGGTGGAGCTTCCCTGTTATGGGAATATTTAGGTCCTTTTCACCTCTAAGAAAGCAGGAATGGGTGCAGAGGGGAAAGCCCTTGGAGCTGGGAAAGGACGCAAGGGTCAGACTCCCGAGGTTCCTCTGGGCCCAGGCAGTGAGTCCTGAGCCTCTCCAGAGGATCCTCCAGCTCAGGTGACATTCCCACAGGGAGAGGCTGTGGAGCTGAGTGAAAGCAGCTCCCGAGGGTGGCACCTCTCTGCCAGGGACAGGGACTCAGCTATTTTTGAGCTGGAAGTGTGAGTGGAAATGGGGAAGGAGCTGTGCTGCAAAAGGAGCAGAGTGGCACCAACCACTCTCTGCTGACAATTTCAGTCTCAGCTCCCTCCTCCACCCCTCTGGCACTGACTGAGAGCCTTCCATGGCCGGGAATTCCTGCTCCTCCCTGCCCGGGGGATGTGCTCCAGCTGATGCTTGGTTTGCACGGACACCCCGAGCAGAATCAGCTCCTTGGTTTTGCTCTTTCCCAGTGGGGAAGCAGGGACGAGTTTAGTGATCACAAACAAGGTGGGGGAATTGTTGGGAGCAGGTGTCACATCCTTTTGTCTCCAGTGACAATCACAGCCATGGATCTGTCAGGTAAAGGATGTGGACAGGTGAGAAAAGGACATGGATAGGCACTAAAAGAACATGGCCAGGGGGAAAAGGATGTGCTCAAGCAGAAAAAGGACATGGCTAGGTGATAAAAGGTCATGAACAGGTGGGAAAAGGCCATTTACCAGGAGGTAAAATGGGAGAAACCCAATTCCCAGGGATGAGGCTGTGGACACTTCGTCCAGAAAGGCTCCCCGGGCTGTGAGTGCAGCCATGAGCTGGATTTTGGGAATGTTGAGGCAGGTTTTGGGAATGTGTTATTCCGTTGCTGCAGGGCTCTGTGGCAGGCAGGGATGGAAGGGGCAGGGCTCAGCCCTTGCTCACCCTCAGCAGCTGCAGGAGCAGAGTTTTCCAGCACAGGGGCTCGAGGCTGCTCCTCAAGGAGCAGGGCCAGGCCATTCCCTCTGGATAGTGATGGAGAAAGGAGCCCCAGCCCTGCCCTGTCCCTGCCCTCCCCAAGTGTCGCAGTCGAGCTAGGAGACAGAAACTCACCAGCCAACCGTGACAATATGAAGAGAGAAGTTTATTTTGAACACAGCCTTTTATAACACTGATAGTTGCCATTAGCTGATTGGTCTTATGGTAATTTATCTGACTCCATTGGTGGCTTCAGCTAACGCAGTTCCAAGGACACTGTCTCTAAACTTAGCTATTATTTACATTTCTTCTTCAGAAACTCACTTATTATCTCTAAAAATTCTCTCTGACTGTGGATACAGCCACAGCCAAGCCCCAGGATGCTGCTCTCCCAGCTGGCACTTCCCAGCTCCCCTCCCTGCTGCCCCCACTCCGGGGGGTTTGATGTTAAGAGCTCAGGGTTTGTTAAACCTGCCCAGCTCCATCAGATCCCGCAGACTGCCGGGGTTTTCCTCCCAGCCAGGACAACGGGATTTTTGAGCAGACCGCTGGAGTTGTCTCCTGCAGGATGTTGAGCTGCCCCAGCTCTACTCAGAACCTGCCAGGGCTGGGTCTGGAGGCAAAGTCAGACCTTGAAAACCCCTGAAAGGTTTGTGCAGCTCAGAAAGACAGGACTCAGTGCTGGAAGTGGGAGCTGGAATTTGCTTTCAGCTTAACACACACAAAAAAAAAAGCACCTAAAAGAGGCTCTGGGTGACTGTGAAAAATGAACATTCCTGAAATATTCTTCACATGATAAAAAAACCATCAGTAAAACCAAGGGACATCAGTGACAGGAGACATCAATAACCCATTGATTGGGGGGATTGCATTGGAACATTTATTTGTCATTAACAAGCGGATATTAATTATAATATTATTAATAATATTGTCATTTTGCTTGGATAAAAGGGTGGCACTGGATAGGCTTTAAAGTCCTTTCCAACCTAAACCAGTCTGGGATTCTGGGATTCTGTGGTTCCTCCAGGACCCCTCCCAGCTTTCTGATTATTTCTATATTAAAGACCTGGACCTGGAATCTCTCAGCCTCCTTCCTGAAGATCTCCTGGGAATTTTGGCTCCCTTCTCCAACAATGGGAAGAGCTGTTGAAGCCCCAGGTGTGGGGAAAGGTCTGGCCAATCTGAAGGAATCAGTGATGGAATAAAATCCCTTTTCCAGCAGTGTTGTCAAGTCCGAACATCCAGAATTCCTCATTCAGCTCTGCCTCCATCACACAATTCTTTCCCAGGATCATCACCCTCCACCAGCCCCGATTCCTGGAAAAATTTTGCTCCTCTGCTGTTCAGGGAAAGAACCTGAAATCCCCTCCCCAAGAGCCACCTGGGAACTTCTGCATCCCCCAAAACTTCAGAGCCACTTTCTCCAAGATCTGGAGCTTGCCTTTGGAATCATCTGCCTTTTAAATGGAAGATTTGTCAGATTCTGCTTTGTAACTGATTTGGGGAGTTTGGGAGCTGGAGGGGAGGTGTTATTTTTAAGTTTTATCAGCAGTGCTGAAGTTACTGAGCTGGAAGCTGAATCTCATCACATGCCTTGGAGTCTTGAAACTTTCATAAAAATAGAGCTCAACTCCCAGTGCCACCTGCAGAGGTGAGCTCAGACTGCAGCAATTGGCTCAGGAAGGCTCCTCCTCAATTCCTAAAAGTTCTTTTTCTGCCAGCTTTAAGAGACCCTGGATACCAGAGATGATCAATTAATATCCAGCTATCAAGTGTTGTTTGTTGGTCATTGAATCCATTCTTTTTCTAAGGAATGTAAAGTGGATAAGGAGTGTAATGTAGCCTGGAATGCTGTCATTGTCCCTCTCTGGATATGAGGAATATGTGATAAATCCCTGTCCTGGGATGATGATGATGATGATGATGATGATGATGTCCCCTGAACTGATGAGAGGAGGGGAGGTCTGGCCTGAGCCACATCCCATGGGATCTGGAGCTCTCTGGGGCTTTCTGGTTTGGAAAATCCTCCCTCTGCAAGGCTGGAACTGGATCTTGTCTGTGTTTTCTGGCTCTCATTGCTGAGCTGAGCCCCTGAGGAGCCGGGAGAGGCAGAGCAGGGCCTGGGTGGGGGCAGCCCTGGGTGTCACCCCCAGTGTCCCTGAGGGACGCAGCCAGCCCTGCCCTGCTCGTGGCCTGACGTGGCTTCTGCAGCTCCTGGCTGGCCCCGTGTCACCCCTGCCATCCCTGTTCCCTGGGCACACAGCACAGCTGGGGCTTGTGAGGCTGCTCCCAGTTCCTCAGGAACTCAGAAAAGGAGGGCAGAGAAACACCAGGAAAAGCAGGAGGGAGAGAAGATGAAAGCTGGCACTTCTCTCTCGAGGCGAGGCAAGAAATAAACCTGAGTCCTCCTCCTTCCCTACTGCCTTTTTTTATGAATTACCATATTTGTTTTCTTTCTTGGACTAGGAGATGGGTTTGTGCCCAAAATGGATCATGTGCTCCTTCCTTTCTGGCTGACAACTCCTGAAGGGAGCAGGGAGTTTTTCCTTTCTGCTCCAGCACGTCCATCATTGATGCCCAGGCTCAGGCAGGGCTCCTGTACTGAGTCCCAGGAATTTCATGGAGCTTCTTCAGGCACTTCAGAAGATGACTGGGAAAAAGGCAGTAGGGAAGGAGGGGTAGCTTTAGTGGGGGGCATTTAGGAGAGCTGGATTTGTCCAGGTCCTAAAACACCAGATTGGGGATTATTTCTGAAAAGGGATAGTGCTGCCTGCTTTTCTCAGATCTCTGAGGAAGAGTTGTGGCAAAAAGGACATGAAGCTGCTGGAGTGACTCTAGAGGAGGCCCCAGAGCTGCTCCAAGGGCTGGAGCCCCTCTGGAGCCAGGCTGGGAGAGCTGGGGGTGCTCACCTGGAGAGGAGAAGGCTCCAGGGAGAGCTCAGAGCCCCTTGCAGGGCCTGAAGGGGCTCCAGGAGAGCTGGAGAGGGACTGGGGACAAGGCATGGAGGGACAGGACACAGGGAATGGCTTCCCAGTGCCAGGGGGCAGGGATGGATGGGATATTGGGAAGGAATTGTTCCCTGGGAGGGCGGGCAGGCCCTGGCACAGGGTGCCCAGAGCAGCTGTGGCTGCCCCTGCATCCCTGGCAGTGCCCAAGGCCAGGCTGGACGGGGCTTGGAGCAGCCTGGGACAGTGGGAGGTGTCCCTGCCATGGCAGGGGTGGCACTGGATGGGCTTTAAGGTCCCTTCCCATCCAAACCATTCCAGGATTCTGTGAAAGTGTCTGTCTGATCCATCTGGGGAAATTCAGGGCTCTACCAGTGACCAAGTGTCCCAGGCCAGCCCTGAGGGTGACAGAGTTTGCTCCTTGTGTTTAAACTCTCTGCCCAAGCCCACCTCACCTGCAGCAGTGGCTCTTCAGGTCTGATGCTGGAGGACAAGGAGAGCTCCAGGGAGTCAGCATGGAATGGGGGAAAAGCAATGGGATTTGGAGAGAAGCTGCTCTGAAGGGAGGAGCTGCTGGAGCAGCCCAAGCAGCTCCTGAACTGCCTCTTTGATGTCCTGAGCACAAATTCAGCCACTAAAATTTTAGAGCCTCCATTTCCTTTGTTGGAGATAAATGTGAGCTCTTGCTTTGGGATGCTGGGGCCAAGGTTCCCAGAGCCAGGAGCTGGGAAGAACCCAGCCCCATGGGTTCCAGACCATGACATGTCCTCCATGGACTATTCCAAGTGAGTGTCCTGAACCCTCCCAAATCCCCATTCCCCCTGGAATTCCCCCATTCCCCCCTGCCTCTGCCAGGGTTGGTCCAGCTGGCTCCGTCCAAATTCCCTGTCAGCAAACTCAGAACTCTGGGACTAAACATAGCAGAGCCTTGGAGCCTCTTCCCAGAGAAGGCAGAGAACAAAATAAACGCAGGGATGGGATGAATGAAGGGCTGAGCACTCCCAAAAGTCTCTGTTTCCCGTGTTATGAAATAGAGATGACATTTCTGAGCCTGATCCCAATATTGATGTGTGCAGAGACATTTGTTCAGTGCTCACAGTAAACACCTTCCAATCGATGCAAGGAAATGCAGCTGGGGTTTTATTGTGCTTGGGGTTTGTATTTGGAGAAGAATTGGGATTTTCTCTTCTATTCCTTGCCTCAGAAAGTTTAAGAGAGTGACTCTTGAATGAAGCACGGCAGGGGCAGGTGAAGGATGAGACAAAGGCAGGAACCATCATTAGCAAAGGTTTTATTGCACATCCTGGGATTCATTTTTTTCCTGCTCTCCCCGCCCCCGCCTCCTGACTGTTTCCACAGACCAAGAAAGTTAAACCCATAACAGGGAAAATACAGGTTGGGAATTGAGAATTACTGAGAGACAGCAAAATGGGAAAATCCCTGAGCTTGGCTGAAAAAGACCTGCATGAGGTGATCCCATTCCTCCAAGTTCTGATTCTGTGGGTATTCCCTGACTCAGCTCAGGGAATGGGCAGGAAACCAACCCAGAAATAAAATAAAATACAACAATGGAAATATAAAAATAAACCCACAGAATCCCAGCCTGGTTTGGGTCAGAAGGGACCTTAAAAAGCGTTCCAACCCTGTGCCAGGGGGTGGGAACAGTCCTGGCTTATCTGGATGCTCTGGCTTAGCCTTGGAGTGGAGCCTTGGTTTAACAGTGACATCAGCAGCAGTGCTGCCAATTCCTGGTGCAGATCCCTCCAAAGGAACTCTGGCATTTCTCATCAGGGCTCAGGGTGGTTGTCTGAAAAATTCAACACCTTTGTATTAATTCCCTGTATTTCCACCAGCTCAGCCATGAGCTCCTGCCTCTGGAGTTCTCCAAAGCCCAGCTGCTGAACCTGAGCTGCAGCTGCCCCTGGGTTGGAATTCCTACCCTGGGGAATAGTGCTGGAGGGAGCCCAAGTGGGAGCTTGGGCAGAGCAGGGGATATAAAGATCTGCTTCTCTCATCAAGTGACAGCAGAGCCTCCCCAGGATGCTGTCAAGGCCGACAGGGCCTCATTTTTCAAGCTCTCCCTGAAAAAGCCCTGGAAATAAAACTGGACTTTGTTGCAAACTTGGCAAAAAGCTGAGCCTCGTTCTGCTGACTTTGGGATCAGCTCACTGAGAGCTGAGGTTCATGTTCAGACTGCTAAAATCAGTTCTTCAACTCAGTTTTAAGCTGGAATTTAAGTTATGCTAAGAGGAGGGGACTGGCTGAGCCCAGCCTGAGCTCAGCTTCACTCCAGTCCATTCATCATCTGGGCAGGGAGACTTCAGTGCCAGGGAGTCCAGGAATGGGATCCAGGGTGTTTCATATGCAGTTCTTCTTTGCCAAAAACTGCTTTTCCATGCCCAGAATATTTGTAGGAAAGATAAGGAAAGGTCATCACAGCCCCTTCCTTGGCCTGAGCCTTTTGGCCTGTCCCATTGGGGACAGAGAGTGCTGGGAATGGCCCAGCCATGATCAGGGGATTTGGGATCCATCCCTGGAGACTGAGAGCACAGAAAAGCAGCAATGATTGCACAGCCCATTGTACTTCCTTATTAATGGAAATGTAACAAGTGGGAGAAAAAATCCATAGATCTCAGAGCCAGGGCTTTCCAGGCAGGGAGAAGCAGCAATTCCAACCTTTGGATTTATAATGTCAGGATGAATCAGATGCCTGAGCCTGGCTGCTGCCTTTGTCTGGCAGATTCAATGTCTGCACGTTGTCAGCCTTGGACAGGGCCTGGCTTTGGGAAGGCAGAAGAAAGGGACTGGGAAGGGCCCTTTGACCCCCAAAGTCTCGGAGCACTGGGGGCTGCTCAGCTCCTACTGGCAGGGGATCCCAGCTTTGCTTTTTATTTCCCTTTTCCCTCAGTAAAGAGAAGCCTTTTCCACATCCCCTGTTCTGTTCTGATGTTCAGGGCCAGGCTGGGGGACACTGAGCTCGTCCCCAGAGCAGTCCCAGGTCCCTCTCTGCAGCCCAAGCCAGGCTCCTGCATTTCCACTCCCGTTTCCCTCCTGCAGGGCTCCTGTCCTGGCACAGCCTGCCCCGAGGAGCCCTGAGCTGCCAGGGCTGCCTGGAGCCTTTGCTGTGCCTGAGCTTGGCCAGACCTCCTGCTCCAGCACATCCATTGGTTTTGGAGCCAGAAGGATCCCAGGGGTTATCCCGGAGCTTTTCTGTTGGGGCAATCAGAGCTCTCCTCTCTGCTGTTTGCAGCCTCGTAGCCATAGAAACCACGGAATTTATAGGCACCACACGGTGCCTTTGGCTGAGCCTGCAGTGGAACAGCAGTGCCAGGGCCCCCAGACATGTGCCCCTTCTCACAGCGTGGCACAGGCCTGTCCCCTGGGCACCACAGGAGTCAGGCTTGGGACAGCAGCAGCTCCATGGGGATTCAGCAGCCTGGATTTGGAAATCTTTGGAGAGGGGGATGGGGTCTGCTCCCAGCTGGAGCTGAGGGGGCACCGTGGTGACATCCAGAAATTGGCACAATTGTCACAGCACAGCAATCTCTGATGGATTGGCATCCTCCCTGCTGGGACAGGAACATCTGCTCCTCACCAGATGGCCCTGGGAGAGATAGGATGGTGTTTGGAGTATTCTGGTCCAGTGGAAGACGTCCCTTCCCATGGCAAGGGTGGTGCTGGGTGGGCTTTAGGGTCACTTCCCACCCAAACCGTCCTGGGATTCTGTGATTCCATGGAAATCTACTCATTTTGGGGCCCTCAGTCCATTTGTACAACACTCCAATACAAAGGTCTGGTTCCAAATATGTCCTCATGCAAATGGGCTCTCTATGATCCAGTTGGAATCTTCCTTCTGGAGAAGGAACAGGGATTTGGAACCAATCTATAGCATAAGATTCTAAAATTAAACTTGTCTGTGAAGTGAGTGGAGTTCAAAGCCAGGACAGACCAAAGAACCCCAAGTGAACCCAAAACTTTGGAAATAGAAGATAAGCTTTGGATTTTCCCATGTTTTTCCAGGAAGGCACCAGCTCCTCTTGTGTTCTTCAATGTCTGTAAAAAAACCCTGAAGTCAAAACCCAAATAACTCTGAACAAAAAGACAAAACTGCACAGTGAGAGAAGGGTGGGAGGGAACATTTCACCAACAGCTCTGCTCAAAACAAAGAGGGTTTTCAGCTCCTTGATCACAAGGAGGATGTGAATAAAGGAATTAAAGCTGTGGATATTTCCTGTGATCACACAACTGCAGGAGAGCTGATGAAGTTCTTGGGAGATGCAGAAAGCAGCTGAGAAATGTCAAAGCAATGAAGGCATTTCAGGAGTGGCTGTTCCAAGGAAGTGACAACAAAGGGTCAGTCCAGAAACACAGACTCTGTGCTGAGCTGGATCAGGAGTGACAAGGAGAGGGGAAATTAAAAGATAATAACAAGTCACCTGCTTTCCCCAATGGCTGGGAGTCGTTTGGACATTGTCTGTATCACAGTGCAGGAGCCAAACCTGAGCCTGTGTTCACTGCCAGTCAGGAATCCCTTCAGAGGGACCTCAAAGGCCACCCAGCGCCACTCTGCCATGGGCAGGGACACCTCCTGCTGTTCCAGGGAGCTCCAAACCCCATCCAGCCTGGCCTGGGACACATCAGGGTCCCAGGAAAAACAGAGCTTGAGTGAATGCTTTGGGCAGTTCCTGAGCTGTTCCTCACTAAGCTGGGAGAAGGGGATGATCCCTTTTTATTTATCATTGTTTTATTTTTTTAATTAAAAACTAAAACAATCATAAAAATTGTGGTCACATCCCATCTCCAGCTGATTTTCCTGGGACTTCCTGTCCCTTAGCCACTGTTGTCCCTCAGTCCCCCCACACCTTTTCCACCCCTCAGGCACAAATCCCCTCACCCTAAAGCAGACAACTACCTTGGATAAGGTGACCTTGAAAGGGACTTTTTTCTGGATAAAGAGTTTCTCCCCATCTGCCAATCCCAAACCAGTCCTGACACGGAGCTGGGATGGAGAGGGATCCATACATTTATCCAAGATCAGAGGCTGTTGTAATCAGTGCAAAGCTGGGTTTAGGTCTTTCCTGAGGGATTGGTTTTCCCTTATGGACCCAGCTCTTTGCACCCTCTGGTTTTTGGGATCAGCTCTCAGTGTTCAGTGCTTTGCTTCCTGCACAGGGAGAGGAGGTGGGGATTAAACTTTGTTTGGGGATAACAAAGCAGGCAGGAGAGCAGGGCTGGGGTTTGGAGAGCAGGGCTGGGGTTTGGAGAGCAGGGCTGGGGTTTGGAGAGCAGGGCTGGGATTTGGAGAGCAAAGGTGGGGTTTGGAGAGCAGGGCTGGGATTTGGAGAGCAAAGCTGGGGTTTGGAGGGCAGGGCTGGGGTTTGGAGGGCAGGGCTGGGATTTGGAGGGCAAAGCTGAGATTTGGAGGGCAGGGCTGGGGTTTGGAGGGCAGGGCTGGGATTTGGAGAGCTCGGCCACCAGAGGCCATTTCACTTCTCCACATTTTGCATCTCAGGGCTGAAATATGGATTTTGACTCCTGAATTTCAATCTGGGCTCTGGGAAGGGCAGCAGCTTAGGCAAGGATGTGTTTTCCAGCGGCTCAGTGCTTCCAGGAGAGGCTGGAAACAGCCAGGGCTGTCTGGCACTCAGCTCCCATGGATGTCTGGGACATGTGGACTTGTCCCAAAGTATCTGCTCAGAGTGTTGGCAGCTGTGCTCCTCCACGGAATGCCACGGGCAGCAGGCTCAGAGGTGATGCTGCCCCTCTGCCCCCTCTGGATCCCACCTGGGCTCCTGCACCCAGCTCCAGACTCCTCGGAACAGGAGGGACATGGGACTGTGGGAGAGAGCCCACAGGAGGCCCCAGGATGATCAGAGGATGGAGCAGCTCTGCTGGGGGGAAAGGCTGGGAGGGTTGGGAATGTTCACCTGGAGAGGAGAAGCTCCAGGGAGAGCTCAGAGCCCCTTCCAGGGCCAAGAGGGGCTCCAGGAGAGCTGGAGAGGGACTGGGGACAAGACATGGAGGGACAGGACACAGGGAATGGCTTCCCACTGCCAGAGGGCAGGGATGGATGGGATATTGGGAAGGAATTCCTCCCTGGGAGGGTGGGCAGGCCCTGGCACAGGGTGCCCAGAGCAGCTGTGGCTGCCCCTGGATCCCTGGAAGTCCCCAAGGCCAGGCTGGATGGGGCCTGGAGCCACCTGGGACAGTGGAAGGTGTCCCTGCCCATGGCAGGGGTGGCACTGGATGGGCTTTAAGGTCCCTTCCCACCTAAACCACTCCAGGATTCCATGACAGGATCTCTGCTGCTCTTTCCACGCTTCCCTGCTCAGACCCTGCCACAGAAGCTTTTCCAAGCTATTAAAAAATCAAGGTCAGTCCCTTCCAGGCTGTGCTGACATCGGGATCCACAGGTTCCCAGTCCCTGGGGATCCCTTTTCTTCACTCACCATTGGGCTGTGGCTGAATCCAGATGTTCAGCAATCTCCAAATTCCTCAGCTCATTAACTGACATCAAATCTGACCTGGGAATTTCTGCTGCAACCTCATTTCTCTGCCCCAAGATCAGGGACAGGCATTTGAAAACCAACAAGGTTCTTTTTGCAGTGCTTGAGTGGGAATTTTCTTAAATTTTTTTTAAATCTTTTTTTAAACTTTTTTATTTTTATCATCATTAGTGCTGTGCTGGGGGATGAATCCCCTCCTGAGGCTGTGGAGCAGATTATGGAGCATCCCTGTACAGGAACACAAAGGAGAGGGGGCAGGAGGGATTATTTTAGCAAAACTATGAAGATGGGAATTGTGCTGCTTGGTGGGTTTGCCTTTGCCCACAAACATCAGGGAGGGGGCAGAGATTGGGACTGAGATTTTTCTCAAGAGACTGAATTCAGGGAAGCAGGACGTGGGAACAGACAAGGATCTGCTGAATAAATTGTAAGCACAGAGCAAAAAGTGAAGTTTGTGCTGCTCTGCCCCATGGGCAAAGGCTGGACGTGGCTCTGATAAGCCGGCTCAGCCTGGTGTTGGGAAGTCAGGGACAGGGTCAAGGACAAGGGACATCCCTGGGCGCCAGTCTGCGGGGTATGGCAGACGGTCGGTGATGGGACGAACCGAGACGAGAGATCTCTGGAATCCAGGCTGGTCTTGGAGCACGAGGTTTATTGCATAAGGTGAGGGTTTAGAGGCCCTGCTTGGAGCTGCCAGCACAGCTCGAGCCAGGACAGAGAGGTAGAGTAAGAGCAAGAGAGTAAAGTAAGAGGATAAAAGTAAGAGAGAGAAGTTCCCGTTACAATGCATTAAATCTTCTTCTACACTGAATATTCTGATTTACACTAACCAATGTAGTACAAGATACAAATCCTATAGCATTTACATATGGCCTATAAGAATCATTACATTACCATACTGTGTTATATTTTCAACCCTAAAAACTACTCTTTGGACCCTTCTTGCCAAGCTGGTAGGGTCTGCTCTGACCCTTGGACTCTTGGTGAGGAGAAGGGCATTGTTTAATCAAAAGGGGATTGCCTTCAGCTGGCCACACTATTGTTCTTCTGTTGTGCAGTAACAGAGGCTCGGCATCTTAGACTTGCTTTCAATTCTATTTCACTTATATGTTTCATATTCTCGAAGTCTAAACAGCCATATTTATAAGGCTTTCCTGTTTCATCCTTCCCAACACATCCCCACTGGTTTATCCCAACAGGCATTAAAATAACACAAAATCCTGGTGGGAGGGGTCTCAGTGGTCTTTGCTTTGCCAGGGAAAGGCTCATCCAGGTTGCTCCTTCCTGAGGGATGCTCACCCCAGTCCATCCTGCACAACCCCAGGGATGCTGTTGCTACCCCGTTCCCAGGCAATTTATTCCAGTATTTCACCAGCCTCATCACAAAAGAGTTTTTCCCAATGTCCAACCAAAATCTCCCTTGTTAGGAATGAGTCCAACTTCTCCTGGTTTAATCCAAAAGCTCATTTGTAAGGATGGGCCACAGGGGCTGGAAAAGGCAATTCCCAGGAGCAGGAGCTTTCTGTGCTGCATCTTTTCCTCCAGCTCTGAACACAACAGGGATTGAATCCCGAGGCATTCCTGGAAAAGCTGTGATGAAGAACTGGGTAACTCTTTCCTTTTGTTGCTTTCACTGGTGGGAATAAGTCAGAGCAGGCTAAGGAAAACATTTGGCAGCTCCAGGAGGATCCAGGTGCACATGAAGTGATTTGGAGACAGCCACAATAAGCAGCAGGCTTTTGGGCTCAGAAATGAGGAAATGTCCCTTTTTCAATCGAGGAAAATCACAGTAATTGCCCTCAAGCAGGTCCTGCCCTCAGGCGTGAAAAGAGAGGGATTGTTTTCCACTCCTGCACCTTTCTTGGGACTCTGAACAGATGAAATCCCAAATCTGTGACTGAGTTATTCTCCCTTATTCATGTTTCTCATTTGCTTGCCAAGCTTTGGGGTACAAAGGGAAACCCAGAAATACAAAACACTCCAAAATCCCACAAAGCATCCAGCAAATGGATAAACACAAATGAGCTCTCCCTTCCAGCAGGACTGGGATCTCCATTAGCTCCTCAATGCCGTTCCCATTATTCCCATTCCCAGCAAACAGCACATCCATTCCCAGCTCCATTGTATTTTCTGTGTTTTCTCCCAGGTTCAATAATTCAGTCTGGTGCTTGTGAAAAAAAGGAATCAAAGATTTTCCTGGGGTAAAGGAGTGATTTACAAAAAGTGTTCCCTTCTGAAATCCTGAGCTGGGTTTTGTGGAACCCAGAGAGCAATTCCTGCAAACAGATGTGACATTCCAGCCATGGAAATAACCTGGAATTCAGATATCCCATCTATTCCAGAGGAATTGTAAAGCATCTCAGAGCAGCCTGAGTTACAGCCCAGCCACCTCCACCACTGCATTCCACATCCAGCTCATTCCTGTTATTTTTTCCACATAAATAGATCCAGAAGAGGAATTAATGTGTCCCAGGGACTGGTGACAGCTCTGGCTCGGGAGGAGGAGGGCAGGGAAAGGAATGGGGGGCAGGGCTCTCTGGGAGAGGCAGCAAAGCAAAGGAGGCCTGAGGGAGCTGGGATCCTTTGGGATGGGGTTCAGCCATGGAATGGCCTGCGTGGGGACCCATCCCCAATCCCTGATCCCTCAAGGGCTGAGGTTGGAGTGGGCTCTGTGGAACCCAACTCCAATCCCTGGTCACTCAAGGGGTGAGGTGGCAGCTCCTGTGACCACGCAGCCCCAAGGCCGTGGCACTCCTGCTGGTTTTGGGGTGCAGGATTTGCCTTCCCCAGTGCTCCAAACCCCAAACTCCCCCAGGCTGCCAGGCAGGTCCAGCCTGGCCATGGCTGACCAGGAGGTGACCCCTGGGCAGGTCCAGCCTGGCCATGGTGTGACCAGGAGGTGACCCCTGGGCAGGTCCAGCCTGGCCGTGGTGTGACCAGGAGGTGACCCCTGGGCAGGTCCAGCCTGGCCATGGTGTGACCAGGAGGTGACCCCTGGGCAGGTCCAGCCCGGCCGAGCCCCCCCGGCTCCCGCAGAGGCTTTGGGAGCAGAGGATGCCCTGTCCCGGCCCAGGAGCGCCCCGGGGCCGCCAGCCCTGCCCCGCTCCCCGGCAGAGGGTGGCAGAGCTCCGTGGCAGCAGCCAGAGGTTCCGATCCCATCCCGGTCCCAGCAGCAGCAGGAAAATTCGGCGCTGCCCTCTTGTCCTCTGCACGCCCAGCCCGAAGTGTCGCTGGAATCCTGGAGCGAGCCTGGCCGGGCAGGGATGCGGAGAGCTGGGATGGACACCTGGAGCCACACTGGAAGGTGGGAATGAGCACCCCGAGGTGCCCAGGCTGCCCTTTCCCACAGAAATCCATGGAATTCAATGCAAACATCTCCCATGGCTCCGGGTTATCCCCCGAAAGTTCTGCTCCAAGCCTTGCCCACACCTCACCCAGAGCCTATGGAAAAGAGCAGAGGCACAAAAGGAAAGGCAAAACACAATTCCTGAGCTTTAGGAGCCTCAGCCTTTTGGAATTCATTTTCCTTTCACATCAGAATGAACAGAGAAATTCAGAAATCCTTCTCCAAGCGGAAATTTCATTTTGGAAATGTCAGAACCATCTCCTGGAAATGCTTTGTTCTCCAACACTGAAGCAGGAGGATTTGGAAAAGCAAATGTAATCTATAAATATGAAAATACCCTAAAACATGGGTCCCATTCCATATTATTGAAATTCCTATTACACCTCACTGTATTCCATTAAAACCACGGCAAAAACCCTGAGTTAAATCCAACAAAAGCTGGAATTTAAGTGCCCCATTTTGAGCACAGATTATTTCTACTTGCAAGAATGACTCTTCCCTCATTAGAGCTTCCCATTTTGGAAAAAGAAGGATTTTTTTGCCCTGAAATCCAGTTCCATTACAGGTTGTAGCAATAGCTCCAATTCCTCTCAGTGCTCCCAGCAAGAGCCTTGAGAATGTTCACGCGGGGTGGGAGGGTTGGTGATTTGGATAGGGGGACGAAGGAAAGGAGGAGAGGAGCAGAGAGGCTTCAGTTTTCCTTAAATTCAGTAATTCCCTTTTAGACTTCCTTGCTGGGAGACCCCCCATGGACCCCACACCTCTCTGGATGAGACCTTCCCCAAATCCAGGAGCCCAAGGATTGTTGCTTAAAGGGGACACCAAACCACAATAAAGAGACAAATGAAAGGGACAAACTCTGCCTGGAAAGGCCCAGGCTGAGGGTTCCGAGGTGCTGAATGAGGAATTTGCTCAGTTTGGAAAGGCCAGGCTGGATGGGGCTTGGAGCACTCTGGGACAGTGGGAGGTGTCCCTGCCCATGGCACTGGGTGAGCTTTAGGGTCCCTTCCAACCCAAACCATCCTGTGAGTCCATGCAAGGCTTTCCTGGGGCTGAGTGCCTGGAGAAACGTTCCAGCTGGGTGGGATAATCCAGCAGGATCCCCCTCCAGGGGTTCATCAGAGCCCAGCCAGGCCTGTGAAAGACCAGCCAGGGATTAAACACCCACTGCCAATCCATGCAGGGAGTCTGTGAGGGAAACTGAGCCTGATTCCCCCGACTCAGCTGCCAGATCCCACAGGATCCGAGTTCCCGTGCTCCTTCCCAGGCTTTGGGGCAGTCTGGCTGAGGGAAGGGAGCACCAGTCACCTGTAAATCCCGAAATGATGTTCCAGATCCTCGCTCCAGCCCAGAGAGGCATTTACATCTTTTCTAAACAAGCCTTTGGGCTGTGTTTATGTGGAAACACAGAAACAATTGAAATGTAACGGCCTGAGTGTTCCTGAGCTCATTTCTGCTCGCTGGGGCCGATGTCTTTGTGTGCTCAGGCCACTAAATCCCCCCTGGGCTCCCGTGTTTGCCTCCCTCCCCCAGCACCGTTCCTTTATGGCAGCCCGAGGCTCTGGATGGGAGATTAAGTTTTACAGTGATGCCTCAACCCAATTCCGTGTTGCTGCTGCGTGTGCTGCAGAATTCCAGCTGCACACGGAAAAACTCCATCCCAGGGAACGCTGACAGTGCTGGGGAATGTCACAAACCAGCCCCAGCTCCCCGAGGCCACGCTGCAGCTCCAAGGACCAGAGGTGTCCAGCAGCACCTCGGCTTGGAGCAGGAATTTGGGAAAGGGAGAAACAGGGAAGTGCTCAGAACTCCTTTAATCCATGTTTAGCCTTTCTTTAATAATTTCAGTGCCAGGGATTCCCCCTTGGCACCTCCTGACTGGGATGTGTGATGTAATAAATCAGGCACAGGCTGGAAATGAAGGCTGTGGCCACCAGGAATTTTTCAGGGAATTTTCCTTTTGTTGTTTTTGTCAGCGCCAAACAATTCCAGCTTGTGACCCCAATAAGAGACACTGCTTGGCTCAAAATTTGTTTCAATAAAAATGTTGCCACAGTCCAGGTATTTAAGATTTTAAAATAAGATTCTCTGGGCACTGAATCAGGGCCTCACTGGTCAAAAAAATTGAGTTTATTTAGATTAAGAAAAAGAAATTAAGAAGCTGAAACCAAAGCCAAGTGCAGCCTTTGGGTTGATCCCTGCTCGGATCCCTCCCAGCATGGCAGGAGCAGGAATTGTGTTGGGTTTGTTGAATTCACACCAGTTTTGCCCCAGCTGCCTGTGGCAGAGCTGTCCCTGGGACAGAGCTCGGCTTCTCCTTGAGCTCCATCCCAGCTCTGCCCTTTCCCAGCCCCTGCAGGGAGGATCAGGAGAGGCTCAAGAACCTGCAGAACAGGGCCAGTTAAACACAGATTATTGTGGCCTCCTGTGACCTGAAGAGGTTTTGGGGACATCCCACCCTCCTCACAGCCAGGGTCACTCCCTGATCCCTTTTCCCTGTCTCCCCTCATTCCTGCAGCTCATCACCCACGCTCCAGCAGCTCCTCACCAGGCAGCTCCTTCCTCCAGCACCCCCTTGGAATACAAAAGCACTGAAGGAAATCCATTTGTCCCTATGACACTCCCAGACTTTGGGGCTGGATCCACAGGGCTGAAGTAGCACCGGGATTTTTGGGAGGAGGAGGAGCCTTCCCGGGGCTCCTCCAGAAGGGGCTGGTTCTGGCTCTGGTGACTCCACAAGGTACAGGTGACCTGAAGGAAATGTCCTGCCGAGTTCAAATCGAGCTTGGGAATGACCAGAGGGTATCAGGGAATTATTCAGGACTGGTGGGAGGAGGAAGCCTTAGGGGGAATCTGGAGAAGGCAGAGAGGCTCCAGGTTTCCTTTCCAGGCGCTGCAAAATCCCTTAAACCAGGCCAGTTAATGAATCTTTCCTGAAATCTTTAATTGGGAAGGCATCAGTAAGAGCTGCTGGAGCAGCATTCCCTTCTCTGTCCCCAGCCTGGCACAGGAGGATGGCACTGCCACACTCCCAGGCTGCTCCAAGAACAGGAGGTGCTGCCTGGGGATTTGTCCATCCCTCCCAGGGATGATCATTAGTGACCCCCTGTCCCCATTCCTTTTCTCTTCCTGGGTGCCCTCAGGCAGCATCCAGAATCAAGCAGGATCTGGAGCATACCCTGAATCCACCTCCTTTCCTGTGTTCCCAGAGCTCTGGTGACCAGGGACAGCACCCAAAGGGATCCTTTTGAATACCCAAAACTGTGTCAGGAGTTTCTCTCTGCCTGATTTCAGTATCACTTTTCTCCTGAGTTTTTCCTACAGCTCTCACAGCGGTTGTGTTCAATATTTCACAGCTCTGGGGAAATTCCCCATAAGGAGGTGACATCCTTGTCCTGGTGAGCAGGGAGAGGACAAGGGAACAGCTGGAGCTGTGTCAGGGGTTGGGATGGAGATCGGGGAAAGGTTCTTCCCCCAGAGGGTGCTGGGCACTGCCCAGGCTCCCCAGGGAATGGTCCCAGCCCCGAGGCTGCCAGAGCTCCAGGAGGGTTTGGGCAGCAGTGCCAGGGATGCACAGGGTGAGATTGCTGGGGTGTCTGTGCAGGGCCAGGGTGGGACTGGATGATCTTTGGGGTCTCTCTCAGCTCAGGATACTCCCTGATTCACCAGCAGCCTTTCAGTGCCACTCACAGCCTTTCCCACCCCCATCCTCAGGGAAGCTGAAGTGCTTTCTCAGGAGCAGCTGCAAAGCTGGGGGAGTTTCTACTCAGGGATAAATTTAAAAATATACTGCTGGTTTCAGTCCAATTTGGATGAAAATCAACAAGCAAAAGGGAAAGAAAAAAAAAGAGGAATTTCTTACAAATTTGCGTTTTGGCCACCTCCAGCTCCTCAGGGATGGGATGAGTTTGGGGATGTTGCTTTTCAGTTTCTGCTGGAGCACAATTCTTGAAGGCAAGACAAATGTGCATGGAAAGGATCTGAAACCTTTGTTCTTCTGTGTGTGGTTTGTCCCCTCAGGATCCTGCCTGGATGGGTTCTCAGTAATCCCTGAGGGTTTTCCTGGGCAGAGCCAAGGTCTGTCCCTGTCTCTGTTCCTGGGGCCCAAGGGCCAAGGTGGGAGCTGGGGGGGGACTCTGGCAGTGTCCAGAGCCTGGATGGGAAGAGCCCTGAGGCCATGGAGAGGCTAGGTTTGTCCCCAGGGAAACACTTGGCTGTCCCCAAGGGCTCTTAGGGTGGGGAAATCACCCCTAAGACACAGCTGGGCTGGTTTGGAAGCTCCAAGCCATAGGATGAGCTGTTTCCCAGGAGCTGGGAGAGGCAGGGAGCATGGAGAGCCCTGTGCTGGCACCAGCAGGGGTCTGATCCCTGTGTGTTCATCAGGACACGGAGAGGGAATCTGATGGATGACAGAGCAGTGAAATAATTTCAAGCTCTGTTGAGAACAGGGAGGGAAAGGAAAGAGGGGATCGATTCCTGGCAAAGGAATAAAATCCAGCAGCAGGAACATCTCATTTCCTGGTTGCTCAGGATGTTCAAGAGGCACCTGAGGTTGATCCAGAGGCTCCCTGTGTGAGCTGAATGGCCAGAGGCAGCTGGGGAAAATGGGAGTTTCTATAGGAAAACAAGGATATAGAGTAGGGGTGACCTGAGAGTGGGACCTGTGGTCTGGGAGGGACTCAGGTGGAGCAGTGGAGTCAGACCCTGGGGATATGGAGAGGCTGGGCATTGTGGGATGCTTTCCTGGGAGATGGGAAGATTCAGGGAGCAGGTTCTGCACTTGGAGCTGCCTATGCCTCAAGTTTCCATCTTGAAAAGAAGTTTTTCCCTCAGTATCCGAACGAAAATGAACAGAAAGGAAAATGAATATTTGGTTTAGGGAGTCTTAAACTCCCCAAGAAATTCATCGACATCAATAAAGGCTTTGTGGAGCAGGTGGAAATTTTATTTACACTCCATTTGCCAGCAGAAGAAAAGGATTATGAACATTCCCCAGGAGGTTTGGTCCTTAGGGAGAGGAGGCATGCTGAGAACAAGGATTCACCTCCATGCTTTGCACAGTGCCTGTGCAGGTGACAGCCACAGCTGAGGCCACCAAGGTCACTCCCCAAATCCCCAGTGTTTAACTCCATGCCCAGGCACAGGAGAGACAAATGGAGAGGACACAGGAGCTGAGGGAGGTCATTCCCATGGCCACGCTCTGCAAATCTGCTTTGCCACAGCTTTTGATCCCGACTCTGCAATCTCTCTTTATCTCTTTAGGTTAAAAATTAATTCCTTTCTCCCCATCTCTGAAAACAAAACCTGCAGATAAAAGTGAACCACTCAGGCCATTATTTCCCCATCCATTTGCCATGGAAAGGACATTTATAATGTAGGAAGCAGGGGAGAATTGTCTGCCACTGCTCAAAAATATCTCCTTCATTTCAACATGACTTTATTGTTTCTTTTCTTATTGTTTCTTTCTTTTTTTCCCCCTAATGCAAGAGAATCCTGCAGGCAGCAGCCTCGTCCTGCCCAGGGCAGCTTCATCCTGAGCTGTGAGTCAGAGAGCATGGGGCAAAAATAGCCTTGATGATGTAATTAATGAGTATTTTCGGAGCAGGGACAAAGGGCTGCAGATGAAGTCACTGGGCCTGATGGCACTTCCTGGCTCCTGCTTTGCCTAATGCAGCGTTTGGGTTTAATTCAGCGTTTTGTGCCGGTGGAGATTCAGAATCTCTGCTGTTCTTCCCTTCCCAAAGTTGGGCTGCTCAGCTGCAGGGACAGAACTCTGAGCAGGGACTTTTGAATAGGCCTGAAATACTGAGAAGGTTTTGCAAGAGCAAAGGAATCATCCTGGAAGGGAAGGAAAGGATTGGAGCAGAGCTGAGGGAGCTGGGAAAGGGGCTCAGCCTGGAGAAAAGGAGGCTCAGGGGGGCCCTTGTGGCTCTGCACAACTCCCTGCCAGGAGGGGACAGCCGGGGGGGTCGGGCTCTGCTCCCAGGGAACAGGGACAGGAGGAGAGGGAACGGCCTCAGGCTGGGCCAGGGGAGGCTCAGGGTGGATGTTGAGGAAAATTTCTTCACTGAAAGGGGTGTCCAGCCCTGGCACAGCTGCCCAGGGCTGGGGAGGAGTGCCCATCCCTGGAGGGATTTAAAGCCCTGTGGATGTGGCACCTGGGGACATGGTCAGTGGTGGCCCTGACAGTGCTGGGGGGTGTTGACTCCATGATCTTAAAGGTGTTTTCCAACCTGAATGATTCCATTACTCCATGGTTTTATCAATGTCATTTTTGGGGCTCTGGTGACTCAGAGAAAGTTCAAGTCCCAGAAGCCACCCTGCCTGTTACCAAACAGCTCCCAATTAACAGCACTTACCTGGAAATACCCCAAAAGAGCCCCTTTGCTATGCTGGATCCTTGATGCTCTGTAAATAGAAAAGCTCTTCCCTCCTTCCTGAGCCAGGCTCAGCCAGAGCAGAGAAATCCCAATCAGCCCCAGGCAGCTGTGGGAAGTTTCTCTGGGAACAAATGTCCAGATTGCTCTGAGTGACCCTGGGAAGCTGCTCTGGGGGGACTTCACTGAGGGAAGCAAAAAACCCCATTTAGGGCTGGCAGTGGAGCTTTTTCATCTGCTCCAAAGCCTCCTGCAGGGGGAAATTTTCTGCTGCCAATCCCTACAAAGAGTTCTGCAATTGTTCCAGGTGGAGCAAAGCACTTTTCATGTCTAAAAGGAGCCCGTTTGATCCTCTCACTGCCTCACTCAGCGTTTTGGGGGATTCTCTGGAAGACTTTTCAGTGCTGGCTGTAAAATCCCCCTGGTCTGGAGAGGTTCCCATGTCCTGTTCCTCAAACCTGGCACCAGCAGCCAAATCAGCAGCCGAAATTTTATGGGCACAGGAGAAACTTGCACTGCACAATTCTGGTATTTGGAGCAGCTTTTAGGGAATCTCTTGAGCTCCAGGTGGTTCCTTCCCTCAGGACACCCCAACCCAGCCCCTGCCCTCGCCCCTGGCTTGCTACTGCAGTTCTTCCACCTCTGCAGGCAATGCCTTTCTTTTCCAAGTTAACATTTTGAGTTTCCATAATGTCTCAGATTTTTCCTAATTAAAATGATCCCATAAGACTGGTTCACCTGGAAGGCCCTGATGTGAAATCTCAGGTCAACTTCCAATTTAAGAGAGCATTTTGTGGGAGCAGAGAACTCAGAGCAGCTGAGCAACACCCAGGAAGGGGAGCAGGGCCTCCCTCAGCTACAGCTGAGCCCAAAGGCACCCAGAGGGGGAAAGTTGCACTGATTTCATGGAATCATGGAATGGTTTGGGTGGGAAGGGACCTTAAATCCCACCCAGTGCCACCCCTGCCATGGCAGGNCTGCAGATGGGGTCTCCCCTGTGTGGGGCAGAGGGGACAATCCCTGCCAGGGCTGTGGCAGAGGTGATACAGCAAAGCTCTCCAAAGCTTTCCCCTTGATCCAGTGGCCCTCAGGGAAAGGCCAGGACAGGGTTTGGACACACTCTGGGTTTGTCCCCCAGCTGCTCCTCAGCCCCAAGGCCACCAGGCAGGGCCCAGCAGCTCCAGGCAGCAGCGCATCCATCCCTTCTGCAGGCTCTGCCTGCCCCAGCTCCTGCTGCCTCCCCAGCTCCTCTTGTCCTTCAGCCAGCTGGGAATGAAGGGTGAGCTCACCCCACTGTGCTGCCAGGAAGGGTTTCCCACAAAACCAGGGAGCTCCTCAGCCCAGCTCAGACAGATCCTCTGCTTTTGTTTCACATTGAAGGAAGATTTCAATTAATTCCCTCAGCTCCTTTTGAGAGATCTGTAATTGCTGCTGTGGCAACAGAGAGGAGAAGCTGCTTTCCACCCGATGCTTCATTAACTTGCCCCTAACTGGCCAAGTAAACAAAACCAAATTAGTCCTGGCTTGGGCTGAATTCCTTCAAGGAATCTGGAGAGGACATGGAAAGGACTCAGTGCTTGAGACAGAGGCTACACAATGAGCAGGAAATCCTTCAGGTTGAAAATACTCCTGCACTTACTGAGAATAATCAACAGCTGCTGTCCTGGCGTGCCCAGAAAGATTAACAAACAGTGGCTTCATATGTATGAGGGCATTTTTCTCTCTTTCCTTCTATTAATGATGATTGGGAGTGAATTAAGTGCTGTGGCTGCTCATTTTTCATCCTTTGTGCTCTCAGCTGCCTCTGAGAATAGAACAGCACAGGGGGAAGATTCCAAATGTGCACACACAGGAGCTGCTGAGGGCTGGAAAGCCTCAAAATCCTGGGAAAGGGGGAAGCAACAGCATCATCCCCCATCCAGGGTTAAATTCCATGTGGTGGCTTCTGGCCAAGCCCAAAAACTGCTTTTCCAAGTAGTTGGTTGGATGATCACTGCCACAGCCCCTTCATCCACAGGTGGCTCCAGAGGGAAAGGGAGTGACAAATTCAAGTGGCCAAGAGCTGAGCTCTCTACTGAACCTCAGGTTTGTTTCTGTCCTCTCCAAGGGTCAGAGCCACCCTCAGAGTCCCCCACTGCAGCTGTGTCAGGGCATCTCAGCTGCTCAGGGGCCTTTGGAGGTGGTGGAATTTGGGGTGGGAGCCACCTGCTCTGGGCTGTGCTGAATCCCAGCCAACCCTGCTGATTCCCACCACCAACTCCCAGCAGCCCTGCTCAGGCAGGACCTGGCCCCTCCAAAGCCTTCCCAGCCCCAGCAGAGCCTCCTGCTCCTGTCCTTGCCCACTTTTGGAGGGCAGAACGCCAGAGAAATGAATTCTCCCAGCTGGACAGGGTGTAAGGGCAGGGTGAGTGTCTGGGGCTGACAGCAGGGTCTCTATCTGATAACCATTATCTCTCTGGCCTTGCTGCCTCCCTCATCCCTTATCCCCATATGCTCCTGGAATGACAAAATCCCACTGACTCCAGCAGGGCTGGGATCCTGCCCCTGCACTCCATAAAAGCTTCCCTGACAGCTGCCGAGGTTTGCTGGGCAAGGGTTAAAGCTGTGCTCAGCTTTGGAGCCACAGAATAAAAGGTTTACATCTTGGATCATCAGCTCTTCCCTGGCTGAGTGCATGGCAGGGAATTCAAGGGCAATATTTAGCAGAGGACAAAAAGGATTGGAGGGGCTGGATTTGTCTCCTTGTTCATGGAAACTCTTCCAGATCCGGGCTCCTGAGTCCCCTGTGAGCCCCTCCCTGCTCAGGGAAATCAGGCACTGAACCCTGCAGGGCTGTTGTGATCCAGCTTCCCAGCAAACCTACTCTGGCACTTGGGAATTCTCAGCTGGAACTGATATTTTTCCTTGTTGTTGTTTCCTAAACGAGCAGTAAAGGCAATAAAGAAAATCTGATGAAAATGGGGCTGTTCCCAGCATGTTCCAGTTCTCCAGCACTGGGATCCTGATTCACCTGCTGCTGCTCCATCTCCTCCAGCCTGAGGTTGCCAAAAGCTTTCCTGTTCAGTGCCAGGACTTGAGCCAAGAGGGAGGTGGGAAAACATCCTCTGGATTTCAGCAGAAATTCAGCAGAAACTGCACAAGCAGGGGATCATCCTGGATTGGGTTCTGCAGGAATTCATAGCAAAGGGGGCTCTGGGAAAAGGTCTCTGTCCCTCCTGCTTGGCTTTCCTGCCAAAAAGGGCTGAAGGGAGCTCAGAATTAGGACTGGCACCCCAGGGATGTGATTCCTGAGGGTGCCCTCCCTGCTGGGTCCCTTCCAGCTCAGGATATTCCCTGATCCATGGGATACAACTGGAGATGGCCAGGGAACAGCCTGGCCCAGCAGGGATGCACCGCTGGCATTTCCCAGCTGCAGTCTGCATTGATTTGAGAGGATTTCCCTGAGCCCCCCCACCCCAAATCCTGCCTCCCAGCAGGAGCCACGCCCGGGGCTGGTGTTGGATCAGGATCACACTGGGGAGAGGGAGGGCAGCAGGATTTGGGGGAAATGATGTTATTATGAGCATCATTAAATCCTTCAGGGCCTGGCCAGGGGAGTGGGGTGCGGGTCCCCCTGCCTGGTCACTGCTTTTTCTCCAGGCTATCAACACCGAGCTGCAGATTCCCATTAATAATCCACAAATTCCAGGCTGGAATTGTGATTAAACCCCCTGAATTGCCCTAGCACTGCCACAGGATCGGGGTTTAATGGTCCCGAGCTGCTCAGCACTCCCTGTGTGGTTTGTGGGAAGGTGGGATGGGAGCAGGAGGAGGGCTGGGAGAGGGGCAGGGAGCGAGGGAGGGTTTAAATGCCCTCATTGCTCCCAAACTTTCCAGACAGAGAAAATACACAGAGAAAACAGGCAGCAACAGCTTGGGAAGCCCCAGTGAAAGGGCTGCAGGTGCCCCTGTGTTTTTCTAAGTAGGATAGGGGAAAAAATCCAACAAAATATCTGGGAGTTTATTTGGAAAGTGTCTGAAAACCGCTGGTAAAGCTTAGACTGCTGGGATCTAAAATAAATATTTGATTGCTGTTTCATTCTCCCTCTGCAAGAAAAGGTGAAAAATATTAAGGATGACCTTGTGCCCCAGCTGTATTGGAGTATTGACTCAAAGGATTCAGAATAAATAAATCCTGAGTGCTGGGAACAGCTCTTTTTATGGAAAAGAGGCACCTCACTGGGGAAAACACCAAATCCCAGAGAGGAAAAGTGTAAAAAACCCACCCCAAACACCTCCCTGGCACAAACAAGCAACAAACAGCCCCCAGCTCACCCCTGGAGCTGAAACCATAAAATAAAAAAAAAAAAACAAAACAGGAAAACAGGAGGAGATTGTGGCCACAAGCACAAGTGGCCAGTGCAGGCGTTATCCCAAAAACTCAGCTCATTCCCTGCTGCAGATGGGAACCACTGCTGGGGCCTGCAGGAGCTGCTGGGAGCTGCCAGGCTGCATTTCCCGTCTGTAGCCCTGCCAGAGCCCCTGGGGAAGGGCTCTCATCTTCTTTGGCTGGAAGCAAAATTAAAGGAATCACAACAAAAATGCGTCTGAGTGAATCCCAGCCAGGAGAGGAGAGGGAATGGGGATGAGCCCTGGATTGGTCCTCCCAGGGCTCTGCTGGCCACGGATCTCTTCTTGAGAGGCTTCTGGGATGGGCTGTGCTGAAGAAAATGTGGGAGATTAGACAGAAATGCAGAAATTCTCTTTTTTCATAGGAAAAAAAAAGCAAGACCACATTTTCAGCTTCATCATAACATAAAAAGGCAATCATGAGGCCTGCAAAAACCAGAATTACCCTGCAGATTTCCTGGGATGAACCCAGGAGAGGCCTGGTTGCAGTCCTGGGCTGGAGCCTCCTCTCCCTCCGGGTTCTTTGTTATCCCTGTGTCTGACAAGAAGGGAAAATCTGTCAGCCTTGGGCAAACCCATGTTTGGGGGAAACCTGCTAAAACACTTTAACTGCATCGAGCCATTCCTGGTGTTCCTCCTTATTGGACATTTCCGCTGCCAAATGGAGCTGCAGAGGCTCCAGGCCCTGGGGATGCAGCCCCTGGATTGTTCTGCTGGGCTCAGGCATCTGCAGCTCACTGGGTATTGACTGGAAGTCGGGTTTAAATCCCCTGCAGGAGGATTTATGGAATGGGTTGGAAAGGACCTCAAAGCCCATCCAGTGCCACCCCTGCCATGGCCAGGGGCACCTTCCACTGTCCCAGGTTGCTCCAAGCTCTGTCCAACCTGGCCTTGGACACTGCCAGGGATCCAGGGGCAGCCACAGCTGCTCTGGGCACCCTGTGCCAGGGCCTGCCCACCCTCCCAGGGAACAATTTATCCCAATATCCCATCCGTCCCTGCCCTCTGGCAGTGGGAAGCATTCCCTGGATCCTGTCCCTCCATCCCTTGTCCCCAGTCCCTCTCCCATTCTCCTGGAGCCCCTTTAGGCCCTGGCAGGGGCTCTGATGTCTCCCTGGGTCCTTTTCCTCTCCAGGTGAACATCCCTAGCATTCCCAGCCCTTTTTTTTTGGGCAGAGGAAAAAGCTGCCCTGGGATCCCAGCTGGGTTTCCAGCCCAGGATCAACCATTTGATGTTGCACTGGAGCTTCTCCTGCAGCATTCCTGCCCCAGGAAACCTTGGCAGCAGCAGGGCAGGAGGAGGTGAAGCCTTTGATCATCTCAGGATGTAAAACCAGGCTCTGAGGATTCTTTTTGTTCCAGGTGGAGCAGTTCTGGCTCCTGGGTGAGAGCACAGAGCGGGTTCGTTCCCCTTTCCTGAGTTCCCTTTGCAGGGGGAGCCGGGGAAGCTCGGCTGCAGTGGGATGGAAAATCCCTGGAGCTGGGAAAGGGAGGATCCAGCTGCTGCCCAGGGATTCCTGCCCCTGGCAGCCTCGGCACAAATGCCACAACTCCTTGTGCCAGGAGAGAAAGGCTCTGCTGCAAACTCCCTGGTGGGAGCAGACGTTTCATGCCCAGCCACCCATTTGAAGATGCAGGGAATGTGTTCCAGCTGGATCAGATCCTGTCCCACATGGAGAACCAGGCCGGGGCACACTGCCAGCCCCAGCAGTTCCAGAGCCTTCCTCTGCCCTCCCTGCCCTGCCTGTGTCCACGCTTCTGCTCTGAGACACAGCCCTGGCATTGCTCAGGAGAGCACAGCAAACACCAGGTGCTTTTTTCCATCCCCTGGCTTTTTCCATTTTTTCCTCCCTGGCCTCCAGCAGCCCCTGACTGGAGGCTTTGGGCTGGATTTTCAAAGCCTAGTGGAGCTGGAATGGCTTTGAAAGTCAGGGTTGGAAGGTTGGGAAGGGAGATGTTCCCCCACAAAGGATGCAAAGGCATACAAGGAGCCCCAAACAGACCCAGGGTGGGTGCAAATGTCACTCCTCTCATCTCTGGTGCAGCTGCAGGGGCTGTGCCCCATCGTGCTTGGGCACAGGGAGGGAAGCAAAACCCTTTTCCAGCCTCTGCCTCCTGCTTCCCATTCCCTCTGCATCCCAGGGCATGGCCCTGGGGCAGCTGCCTGCTCCTCTCCTGGAAAATGCTCCTAAAAACTGCTGTGTCTCAGCAGGGGTTTCACTGCAAACCTTCCACAGGCTCTGCAGGTCCAGAAAATCCCCAAATCCAGGTCCCAAAATCCACCCCCTGCAGAGCCCTGCACTGCAAACCTGACTATCTGAAGCGCAGAGAAATTTATTTCCAGTGGCATCTGGGGATTTCTTTGTGTTTGGAGGCTCGAAGAGGGAGAAACATTTCCCCAGAGTTTCGAGCTGATCTGTGGAAATAATAATCTGATTTTGCAGCTGCAGGACCCAAATCCCATCTCCTTCCCATTGGGATATGAATTCCTGCCCACTCTGGGTGCTCCAGAGCCACCTTGGCACTGTCACTCAGGGGTCACATCCCCACCTCCTCCTCCTCTGCAAGCCAGGATCAGCCCCTGGAGCCCCTGAACCGCCTCCCCTGACCCCCCAGCCTCACCCCCTCCCCATTTCCTTGCCCCCAGCATTCCAGAGGTTCCTGCTGCCAAGGCAAGAAGCTCTTTCCCAATATCCTGAGCCTTCTTCCAAGCTTGTCCTTTTTTACCCACCTAAATCCCTCCTTTCCCCTTGGATTTGCACCATGCTGGCTCTGGGCTTGGTTTTGTTGGGAAGAGGAGCAGCTTCCCCTGCTCCTGCTTGGATTTCCAAAGAAATCATTGGAGTTGCAGGAGTAGCAAAAGACTGGGATTCAAAGGCTGCCAGTTCCCCCCTAAAAGCCTCCCTGGTACATTTTACTGTGGCTACAAGAGGCAATAAAAGGCAATCAGGCTGCAGGGAAGCAGCTCTGACCTTGAGGGGGTCAGTGCTGCTCTCAGGCCTAGCAGGTGCCAGGGCTTAGTCTGGGTTTGGCTGGGCCAGGCCTGGGGAGGATTTATCCTCCACCAGGAGATTTAGCACTAAGCCAGACCCTGGGGAAGTGCCAGTCTGAGCAAGGACTTCCACAGCCCATCTGTTCCCTATCCCAGCTGCTTTTCCTGGGAAAAGCATTTTGCCCAGCTGCTCTGTGCAGGGAAAGCCTGGGATGAGGTTCTGGGAATGCAGCCAGGGGAGTGGAGAGAGCAGGGGGAGCTGCCCTGCCCGGCCCCGGGACAGGATCCAGAGCCAGGGGATGTGAAGCTCCCTCTGGAGCTGCCTGTGCTGCCAGACCCCAGAATTCCATCCCAGGCTCACCGGCTCTGGACTGATCTGGGACCTGAGGGACATTCATCATTCCCCATCTCCCGCCCCCCAGCTACACAACCATCGGTGCTGCCCTTTCCTGGTGCTGTGGGAAGGATAACCAGGGTCTTTAGGGCAGAGCCAGGGGGGATCTGGGACCTCTTCCAGCCATGGGAGCCCCCAAATCCCCCCCAAATCCCCGTGTGGGGCTGTGAGCAGAGCACGGCTCCCAGTGCCTGTTGGCACCTGCAACTCCATCACCAAGGAAAGGTGGAAATCCATTCTTTATTCCAGGAGACCTTCTCTTTGCACAGGGGTCTTTCCCTGCTCCCTGCAGCCCCCTGGGTGTCATTTCACAGCCAGTGCTGGTGTCACTTGAAGGATTTTTGCAGAGAACGCTGACCTTTGGTTTTTCTCTCTTGTTTTTCCTTTGTCTCTCACCCACTGAGATATTTTTGGTGTCCACAGGATAAAATTAAACTTTTCTTGAGGGTTCTTGGCCCTGAGTGATCACAGAGGGGAGGCTTTGAAGCCTAACATGCTGTGAATTCCTGCATGGACTTGGAGGAGATGGGAGTTGGGCAGCCTGGGTGGCAGGAACAGCTCTGGGAGAGGCTGGAGATGGGATGAGGCCAAATCCAAGGACACCAATACCTTCCCTGGCAAGGAAGAAGTCGCTGTCACCTGGCAGGAGGGGCTTGGGAATGTTTGAGGTTAGATGAAATGGCCTCAGGTTGCACCAGGGGAGGTTTAGGTTGGATATTGTGAAAATCCCGTCATGGGGTAGTGGCAGAATGGCCAAAATGCAGATTTTCAGCACCAATGTGATGGTAAGAGCTCAGCCTTGGTCAGATCTGAGCTTCAGGGAGGGGCTGAGTTCCTGATGGAATTGTGGAGGTGCGGGGGGGTCGGGCTCTGCTCCCAGGGAACAGGGACAGGAGGAGAGGGAACGGCCTCAGGCTGGGCCAGGGAGGCTCAGGGTGGGCACCAGCAGGAATTTCCTCATGGAAAGGGAGCTCAGGGATTGGGAGGGGCTGCCCAGGGAGGTTTGGAGTGCCCATCCCTGGAGGTGTCCAAGGAATTCCAGGATGTAGCACTCAATCTCTGGGCTGGGGACAGAGGGATCAGGCACAGGCTGATGATCCTGGAGGGATTTTCCAACCTCAGGGATCCCTGGATTCTGTCAATGTATGCAGTGCCCAGGGGGCGTGTGGACAGGGGAGACAGATATGTTTTCATCATTTTTATAGAATTTTTTTTTCCCCAGATCAACCCTGCTTCCTTCAGACCCAAAGCTCCAGGTCCAGCTCTCCAAACCCAGCACCAGGATAAAACCCTTTCCCACCTTCCCCTCTCCTGGCTCCAGTGCGTCAGGAGCTCTGCCCCGGCAGATTGCACAATCCTTCTCCCCAAAAGCTCTGAAATTGCCAAAGGCTTCAAGCCCAAATTCCCACTCAGTTTTAATGGACTCCAAGGTAAATTTGCTCAGGCCCAGCCTCCTGGAAAGCAAATTTGCCCAGCTCTGAGCAGGTGTGAGCAGAGCTGCCAGCCCAGCTGCATCCATCACCACCCCGCAGAATCCTCAAACACAACCCTCACGTGCGGAAAAGGGGGGAAAAGGGAATTTATTTAACATTTATGTCTTCTCTTTATTGCAGCAAATGCGTTTTATGTCCCAGAGATGAAATATGCAGCACGAGACCCATTCTGTGCTTGGAGTTACATCCGTGAGGAACTCAGCCCCAGTTTTGTTTAGTAAATCATTTGCTGACGGCTTTGGAGAGGATCCATCAATCTTTCCTGGATTGCTCCTTTTAGATCCTCAGCTTTTGCAGGAATCTTCATCTGCATATTCAGACATTGGTTAGCTCAATAGGGGAGAAAATTCCCCAAATTCCATTCTTTGGGAGGCTGTTCTGGGGACCCAGGGGTGACCCTGGCTTTTCAATATCCACGAAAGGGCCCCAGCTTTGGGCCTCAGTGGAATATTCAGAAAATATTCCCTAACTTTGAGTTATACCCAGGGTTTTTAAGGAATTCACTTGCACAGCGGCAATCAAATTGTGAGAAAAGGTGGAGGTGGAAGGGGCAGCAAAATTCCCTTAAACTGGTTTTGGAGTGGTTTGGAGGGAATTCACAAAGATCTCCTGATCCACTGGGGTTTGTTTCCCAAAATCCCACCCTGGGTGACTCTGGGGATGGTCAGGCTGGACAGGGCTGGGAGCACCCTGGGACAGTGGAAGGTGGCACTGGATGGGCCTTAAGGTCCCTTCAGCCAAAACCATTCCATGATTCCATATTTTACATTAACTTTTCCCATCAGGGAAAATGTTTGAGGTCTCTGTGGATTGATCTCAAAGTTGGATTCTCCCATTCTTGGAGACACCAGATGGGAAAGGGATCAGGCAGGAACAGGGAGATGGGGTTGGTTTAAATCCGGTGACCACTGACAGACCTTTTCATGGCACTAAGGGGACAAAACCTGGGAAACACAAAAACTTCCCCAATTTTAACCCAAATGAGATTGGCCTGGATGGAAAAATTCATTTTCATAAGATTTGCAAAACAAAAACTTCTATTTGGAAGGCATGGGCTCCTTACTTTGATTTCTTCTCAGGGAGAGTGACACCAGTTATCCCAAAGATTGGAAAAAAGTTTTGGCTTTCAGTTCTTGAAAATTTGGGATCTGGTTTTGGAGGATTTGGAATGTGAGAGCTGCTCCCAGGAAGAAAAAGGTCTGGGAAGGAGGGGCAGGTCAGAGGGGAGTGACTTGGAACCACTGGGAGTTGGATCATGGCAAAAATCCCAGGGGGATTCCCATCACATCTGATCCACGGGAGAGAGGGCACAGCCCTGATTCCCACGGCTCTG
>VXAX01006426.1:284-41238 GCA_013399835.1 Leptocoma aspasia
ACACTCCTGTCTTTCACCTTCTACTCAGAAGGGGTAGAAACTTTATTCTGATTGAGGCTGGAGCTTTGTGGCCTGATTTTGGTACCACACAAAAAGCACTGGTGGTTTCACGTGTCTCCTCCCAGGCTGGATATGACTGAACACTTGAATTCCATAAAGCATGAGCTAGAGGGAAAGAGAGTTTGTTTCTTTCTGCATCTCCTGATCTGAGTGGCGCCATGTGATCTTAAATAACCATCTGTTGATTATTTTTTTCCTGAAGATTGATGGATGTGATTCATGGCCCTTTCAAAACAGAGCTGCTCCCAGAAAAAAAAAAAAAAAAAAAAGGGAGAGCTTTTGTGAGAGAAAAAGAATCACAAAAGCAGAAGCAGAGGGTCATAGAATCATAGAATGGTTTGGGGTGAAAGGGATCCTGGAGATCACACAGTTACCATCCCCTGGGGTGTCTTCCAAAGCAAAGAAGGAAAAAAAAGACAGAGAGATACAGACCTTCTGTGTATTTTACAGAGGAACTTTGGGCAGTTTCACCAAGACCACTGGAGTCTTACTGGGGTTTTCTGGGGGATTTTCCTATATTTCCTTGAGCTATTCATCTGAAAAAGTGCTGTACACAGTTATTGCAGCTGAGGTTGGCAGTGCATTTCAGGATTTCTTCAAGATCCTGCGAGAAGGGTAGATTTAGATTAGATAACAGGAAGAAATTCATCCCTGTGGGGTGGTGAGGTCCTGGCACAGGTTGCCCAGAGAAGTTGTGGTCTCCCATCCCTGGAAGTGTCCAAGGCCAGGTCAGATGGGGCTTGGAGCACCCTGGGATAGTGGAAGGTGTCCCTGCCCATGGCAGGGGGGTGGAACTGGATGATCTTGAAGATCTCTTCCAACACAAACTGTTCTATGATTGTAAAGGAAAAGAAAGTCAGATTTCCCAAAGCAATTCCAGAAGATTCCTATGCCTGAGATCTCAGTAAGGTGTGAAAAAAAAAATCCCCTCTTGCTGGAACCTGGTCAGAACCCATCATTTCAGTCATATTTGGTGCTCTGAGCTGGGCCTCCCAAGCAGCAGCTTCCCCTCTGAAACTTCCCCTGGAATTTTATACAAGAGATTTCAACTACCCTCTGCCAGCATTTCTCGTATTTCTAGAATAGATATAATACTTTCTGAAATCATTGAAATATTACAAAGGTGAAATTGCAAAAGAAAATTGAAAAAAGGAAATTGAAAGGTAAAACTGACAGGTAAATTTGAAAGATTTTCTTTTCTTAAAAAAAAAAAAAAGCAACCAACAAACCACAGAACAAACAAATAAACAAACAGAAAAAAAACCAAAAAAAAACCACACAAGTTAATTTCTGCTGAAAGTAACTTTTTTGCAGCTCAAGCACATGTCTCTGTTTACTCCCAGAATGGGTGGAGGATAAGCAACAGCCGGATAATCTGGAAATTAAAGAAAGAAAAGTCAACAAGTTGAAATGATGTATTATAGTCATTAGTAACAGCACTGCAATAGCCCAGATTTCAGCACATTTCCAAATGCCCATCTCCTTGTGCAATTCCTTCTGATAAGAATAATTTCCTTACCTGTTCTCCCAAATCCACTTAAACAGTATTTTAATAGCACCTTAAATGGTGCTGGGGCAATGTTGTTCTACTTCTCCTGGGGTGAATCTGGCATTATTACTAAAGAGGGAGCAATATGAGGTTTTTATAGAAGCAAATCTCACTGGCACTTTTTCCCTGTGGGAGAAGCTCTGACCATTATTTGTGCCTCTGTTTGCCAAAGCCTTTCCCTGCCCTGCTGTGTGGAGCTGGTCTGGAATCCCTGCAGCAAAGATGAGAGGGCTCCTGTTAGCACAGAATCCCAGGATGGGTCAGGCTGGAAGGGACCACAGTGGGGTCATCTGGTCCAACCTCCCTGCTCAGACAGGCTCATCCCAGAGCACAGGATAGAATCCAGGCACTTCTTGGATATCCCCAGTGAGGGACACTCCACAACCCTGAGGGAAGTCTTGGTTGTACCTCGTTTTTGGCATCCATACCTACCCCACTTTCCAGTTTTTCAGATGGGTCTGCTACCAAGTGGAGGCTTAATTTGAACCTCTGGCCATGACACCCAGAAGAAGACTTCATGCACAGTCCTTCCTTCAAGAATTCCTGGAGTCCAACCTGGAAAAGTCTCAATAAAACCTGTCTCAACTGGCTAAATTTGTAGGGAATAAATTTATACATAACTTTAGCTGGCTACATGTGAGGATTTTCTGCTTGTCTTGGTTAAAGAGTTGGGAGCATTCAGGTTTTTTTCTGTAACACTCTCTGATATGAAAAGCAAACATCTCTGAGATACTTTAGGAGAAACACTCTGGGATCTGGTACATCACACCCATTGGAAGGAGCTGCAAACTTATGATGCCAAATTATTGCTGTCAGCTGGGCAGGCTGCAAACTGCTCGATTCGACTGCAAGGCTCAAACACCCACCTTTAAATAAGGCTGCACTAGCAAAGAAAATAAGAAGGAATGGTTGGACCAGAAAGAATCATACCCCAGCTCTCTCCCCAAGGGAGAAGTGAGGGGGCAGTGAATTCTGTTCAGTAAATCTCACATATAGGGAAAGGGCCTCAGTTTGCCCCAGGGAAGGTTTAATTTGAATAATGGGGCAAATTTCCTCACTGAAAAGATGGTCAAGCATTGGAAGAGCCTGACTGAGAAGTGGAGGAATCCCCATTCCTGGAAGTGTTCAAGATACCTCTAGATGTGGTGCTTAGGGACATGGTTCAGTGATGGACCATGATTTAGTGACTGGCTAATGATCTTGGAGGCCTTTTCCAACCTTAATAATTCTAGGATTCTACAAAATTCCTTCACCTTGCTTGGGAAGTCCCTGCCGGCCTGCTGTTGCCCTTGTGTTACATCCCACCTTCCCTTGCGGATCAGACCAGACTTGGAGCTTCCTGACACCACCCATGAAGAATTTTTGATTGCTGGGTAATAAGACATTGGGTGGAATTCACTGGCATTAAATCCAAGCATTGCACACAAGGAAAACTACAGTTCCAGCCCTGGGCACGGTGATGGGCTCTGAGCTGATTATTGCTGCCCAGGAATGGCATTTGGGTCTTATAATGAACAGTTGAATGAAATTATGAGCTCATTGTTCTGTAGCAATCAAAAGAGGAAATTGAATGTTAAGGATTATTAAGGAGGGAATAGAAAACCAAACAGAAATCATCATAATGCCACTGAAGAAATGCATTTTGGACCTGCAGCTTGAATACTGTGTCTGGTGCTTGTCCTCCCCTCTCAAAAGGCTTTAGTGGCCCTGGAAAAGGCTCTGAGAAGATGCCAGAAGGATGAGAAGGAACAGCTGCAGCAGCACAGAAAAGGATTAAATAGATGTGCACACTTTGGTCTTGGAAAAGACATTTTAGGGAGCTTTTTTTTCAGGCTAAAGTCATGATGGGTGTGGAGCAGGGATGGGGAAATGGAGCAGGTTCTTCACAGGCAGTGTGGTTGAGCTGTGGCACTCCTTGCCATGGGATGGGGCTGTTTCCAGGGGGAAAAAAATAATGGAAAATAAATCTGTTGAAGTTTATTAATATACTGTTTAGTATTAAAGTCTGGCTGCCTTTCTTTTGCACTCTGAAACCACTCTCAGTCTAAACATGAGCTGAAATTGTTTTTTGATCAGACACAGTGTTTTTATTTTAATGTACTCTTATTTGAGGTTTTCCTGCTGAATTCTTGCAGATTTACACAGCCACAGCTGACTTTATTAGGTAGGAAAGGAAAGTCTCATTGAAATCACAAAATAATTTATTTGGTAAGCGGCAGGAAACAGAAATCCCACAGAAAAGTCCCAACACGAGGACAGAAGTGCATAGATGGCTTCTAAAACTGCAGTTATTGCTGTGAGAGGACATCATCCAATCTATGGGTGACAAACAGGGGAGAGAAGAGTCAATGAGGATGTCAAAGCATTCTCCCATGAAAAGCTCCAAGGAATTGGTAATTCCTGTAATATGAACTGGTGCTAGGCCTCTGCAGCACAGCCAGCTGCAGGCAGAATAACCTATTTAAATAAAAAAGTCCTCTTTTCTCACTTTGCACTCTGTTAATAATAAGAATAATCATTCAGGTTGACTTGGACAGGCTTAGAACCAGTGAAGCAGAGATTTAATAGGGTTCAAACAGGTCTAGATTAAAAAAAAAAAAAAAGTGCCTTTTCTGCAGTGTGCTCAAGGCTGTACTGCAGGTTCACACTTTTAATGACATCTTCCATGTATGGAAAGATGGGGAAAGAGGAATTTCCTGGATCACTGTGTCAGCTTCTCACCTGAACCATCACACCTTAAAAACCAGGCAAAGGATCTCGCTTTCACTTGCTTCCTCTTTTAGATTTTCTCTTCTGTTTCCATTGGGATGCATCTCTCTGCAATGTGAGTTGGCAGAGCTCAAGGTCTGGGCGTTTTCTTGAGTTTTTGTGAAAGGGCATCAGCACCTCTTTCCCTCACCTGAAATAAAGGTCAGTGAGTCACAGTTTGTCCAAGGAGACTCTCAGGGACACAAATGTGCACCAGGTTAGTGGATCTCTGTTTTCATGCACACGGATAACCTGGAAGGAGCACAGATCTGAGTGGTTTCTTGCTAAATTATCCCCTCTTTGATGAGATGATGCTTTTCAGCTTGATTTGCAGTTGCAGATCTGGAGTTTGCAAACAATAAGCATCAAGTGTCAGACAGCAAATTAATCTTCTGCTGAAATATATTGCTAAGTGGAAAATGCTTATTTTTCCCTTTATTTTACACTGGTTTATGTCTCTTGTAATTTGCAGATGGCAGCTCTCGTAGCTTTCCTTGCTTGTGGCTCTAAAACCAAAGAGTTAAAATTATAATCTCCTTTAATTTCATAAGTGAATCAATCAGCAGATAAAGAAAAATTTAAAAAAATTGAGAGGAAAACAAGATACGCTGCTGGCAACAGGGTTGTGGTGTGTTGGATTTGAGTTAGATGGGAAAGTCTGCTGCCTTTCTTTGAGCAATGACTTTGCAAAGCCTCCTCTTGGGGGAAATAATATTTCTTTTTTTGTGCTTTTATGGAGCTTTCCATCCATCAGTTTATGAAGGAATAAGTACAAAGTATTGTTAATGAGGATGGCTGGGACTCATTTGTAGACTAGACATTTAACAGAAAAATTAGAGAGCAAGGTCTGTGCTGGGAAGAATTTACAACGTCAGAAGGCAGCAAAGATGAGGGATGGGAGGTGACAGAATCCAGCAGCAGGAAACAAACAGTGGTGACATAAATCCTCCATCCACACAACAATGATCACACTCACTTTGTACATTTATTGACATGCCTTCAAGGACTACAGAGCTTTCCAGTAGGGGCTTAAAAATGAAGGGGCTGGGGGTATGGGGTTTAGGGAGGAGATCTGCAGTGAGACACAGAGGGGACAAGCAAAGCCATTTCAGCATTGCAGCCACCACCAGCTGCAGCCCAGGGTGATGTCCCCACAGCAGGTGCACCAATTGCCCTTCCAGAAGAAAAACTCCTGCATTTTGATCCATTTGCCTGAGTTATATCAGGTTTGTTGAGCTCAGTTTATGCTCACTGGGTCCACAGATGAAGATTGTACAGATCAAGCTCTATGCCAGCAGGAGGAAGAGGTGGATTTTTTTTTTCCCCCCACAGGTCAATGTCTACCTCTGTAACCACATCTTTGCCAGAGCTGAGGGAAGCAAAATGGATGTGTAAGGGCAGATAAATTCTGTGTGGGTGTGGAGAGAAGCCGGGTGAAGTGAGCTGGACTTGCTTAGGGCAGGATTTGGATGAGTAAATGGAGGTGTCTGTTCAGGAAGTGCCAATATCTGAGGCCATCAGTGCTCCCTTTAAGGTCAAGGAGGAGTGAGTCAGCAGAGCCAGGGGCTTTTAGGACATTGATCATCCCATCTCCATCTTTATTTGATCAGACAAAACCTGTCCCATGCATCAGGGGGGATGAACCCCACCTCAGGCCAAACCTTTGCAGCAGATTGTACCAAAAAGACCTGCTCAAGTACGGACACTGCAGCAGTTTTTTCTGGGAAAACTGAATTGATTTTAGGGGATAAAACCCTCACTGAGCTCCCTGCTACCATAGACACACTCCTGGCTGTAGCCACGTGAGATAATTTAATGATGTTTTAGAAAAGTCTTCCTGAGCTGCAACAGAAACTGTGTTGGCATGTGTGGCTTGTGGCTAGGATAAGATTTAATTTTGATTGCACAGACAATTTAACCAAAATTTTCAAGTTGGAAAGGAAAGCCTATCACTTGGTTTTGCATGAAAAACCTTTAAATTGGAGATCCACCTCTATTTTTTCTAGTCTCTTGATTGTGTACACAAGTAATTAAATGAAAATATTCCCTTGCATGACAGGAGGGAAGTGGTAGGGACTGGTTGGGTGACCACAGCAAGGTCATAGGAGTATTTTCTCCATGGGGACAATTCTGTCCTAAATCTCCTGTAGCCAGCAGAGCTGGAGGGCTTTGGGGCCATTTACAGAAGGCTCCTAAGACATTGAGGAATGTATTAGGAAGGCTGGCAGACCCCTCTTATGGAGCTTTCTTGTTTGTGCCTATCCCTTTGGTTATTTTTTTGTTTCCATGATCTACTGTATTTAGAATCTGAAATACGTTCGCCTCACGTCTTGCAATGAGTCGGCCCAATCAACACCTGGGATGGCCAATTCCAGTGGCTCTACACCCAAAATTGCATCCTCAACCTGTATCACCCACTGCAGAGTCAATTTCAAGAACATCTGTCAAGACAAGAGGCCCAGAAAAGCTCTGAGCCAGCAGCCACTTGCAAACCTCAGCACTGGTTACTTAAAATAGAAGGAACTCTAATCACTGTGATTGTAGGGCTGATGGTTTCCACCACCTCCTCTGGAGCTGCCCAGATTTACTTCTCTGATGTCAAGGTGTGTGATTGGACTGATCTAAATATAGATGAATAGTTCATTCTCCATTATCTACCAGACAGTTACTGAATTATTTCCATATATTTTTTGGTGTCTCCAGGTCTTTAGTTACATGAGTCCTGCTACCTCTGCATAACCAAGTATCACAAATTCCAAACTCAATACAGATTAACTTTCCCAAGGTCACTGAGATCATTTTAGGCCAGGAGTAAAATTCAGAATGTCCTACAAACTCAGTAGACAATTATCCACTGGTCCAATCATTTTCTATGTTCTAACCTTTAAATGCAAGCTTTTAATTTGCAGAAGAAAATATCAAACAAAACCAAACATGGCCAAACTTTATCAGTAAAATATAAGTGCTGACTCACATTTTTTTTTTTCAGTGACAACTCAGTTTAATCATTTTGTTTTGCAGGAATGGGGTGTAATTAGAGAACCAGTAAGCATGTAACTCTGAATTTATTATGCAAGCAGCTATGAAATGACTGTCTTCAGCACAAAATGATTGAATGTCATTAAGAAGAGTGAATCCAAGGGTGAGTCCCCAGTGGGATGCCCTCGCATGGGGAAGCATAATTGGATAAAGTAGCATGAGGCCATGAAAACCCAATTTGCCTCTCTCTGATGCTTGCGTGGACTTCCTCCCCAAAATCTTCATCAGCTGTGGAACTGGGAAGTCAAATGAGGCAGATCAATCACTGGGATGAGCTCTGCCATATGCAGGAAAGCTGTTCTGGTGCAAAATAAAGCAAAAATCAGCCACAGCCACATATTGATGCTAATATGTCCTTCTGCAGCCACCAGCTCCTTTTTGGCTGCTTGGGCGTTGTTAAATGAGTTCAGGGCTGGTGAAGACAATGGAATCTGTACAGTTGGGAATTACCAATTCCTTCACTGAGTCACCTTCCAGCATCTCCTCCACCACTGCCGGAGTCTGAGCTAGCAGAGGTCCCTGGGCAGGCCTGGTCCCAGAGCCAAGGGAGCAGAGAGCCCCTGAGCCCAGCTGCAGGGACTGGTTTTAAGTGTGTTCCCAGCCCAATTCTCTGGGATTTTCTGTGACTGAGCCCGAGCCACAGTGAACACAGAAACAATACAGTCTGATAGCTACCACAGCCAGCTGACAGGTGGGACTGTGCTGAAAGAGCCACAGATCTGAGCCTTATGCTTCTGAAAATTAGCATTTCCTTTAATTATGTGAGTTGAAGGACGTAGCCGCTGCTGTCCAGAGATGAGCATCTTGTTTCTATCCTTGCAAGTTCTGGAATTTGCAGACATCTGAAGGAATAAGCCTGAATAGTTATTAGGATAAATAAATAATAACTTTTCTTGAGAGAAACCATCCCGTGTTTTAATGAATCCCCCGTTTTGAGGAAGTCATTGGTTTGGTTATTGCTGTTAGAAAAAGGTGGTTCCCCACAGCCTGGCAGCTGCATTGCAGTTGTTTGAGATTTTGCATTACTGATTTCCATGTTTATCCAGGGATTTACCCTTAACTGTACACGGCCTTGAGAATGATAGGACAAGAGGTAATGCCTTTAATCTAAAAGAGTTCAGGTTTACATTTACAGATTGGATATTAGGACAAAATTCCTCCCTGTGAGGGTGCTGAGGCCCTGGCACAGGTTGCCCAGAGAAACTGTGGCTGCCCCATCCCTGGAAATATCCCAGGCCAGGCTGGACAGGGCTTGGAGCAACCAGGGATAGTGGAAGGTGTCCCTGCCCACAAGAGAGGGCTGGAATGAGATGATCTTGGTGGTCTCTCCTTCTACAATTGCATTTCTGAGGGCTTATCTCTGCTCTTATGCAAACATTTCAACATTGGCATGTTTGCACTCTCACATGCAAACGTGCATCGATGCTCGTGAGCCAAACTGTGCCAGCTCTTCGTCTGCAGAGTCGAATTTACTGCTGAAAATAATGAGGTGCTTTTCACCAGCACATAAATTCACTGCCTGCTTGTTGCCTCTCCTGCAGAGTGAGGACACAGACACTTGTTAGTTTGAGCTACTGCTCCAAACTGTCAGATTTCTCCCTGGCCAAGCAGAAGGAAAACAAAGCGCCTCCTGCAAGTGCTGCTTTTTCTGAACCTGGGCAGAATGCTTTGGCTGATTTAGGGCATTGATTATGCAGGGCTGGGGGCACCTTGTACCTTCATTTTATATCACTGCTGTCTTATCTCCCCTGTGCTACCTGTTCCTGCTTCCTTCTCCTGAAAGTCTTTGCCTGCCCAGGACATATCAGGTGGAAAAAGCTTTGTTGAAAGGGGGTGAGGGAAGAGCAAAGATAGGCTCTCCCTGGACAACAGGTTTGGGTGTTATTTCACACTCCTCTTTAAGCCTCATACTTAAAAGTGCAAGGTCAGTGTTTCCCAGTCCTGTAATAATCTGGAATCAGATCAGTTTTCTAAAGACTTTTTATTTGAGGTATGAGAAAGTTGCCTGAGACCCTGCCTGTAAAGAACAGAGTTATTACCTTTGTGGAGAGAGCAGCTGGAGCATAATTGATGTTCAGGAATATGATAAAACCGGTACAGTATTAAGCTCTTTGGGGAAGGGTTTGTCCTTTAGCAGGATGTTGATATAGTGTCTGGATGCTGCTGCAGTCTGAATGCAATGAATTAATATAATAGCAATGAGAGGCAATAGACTTTTTTCATGCAGAGTATACTGAAAGAATGTTTGCCCCTGGAATTACCAATTGTAGTTATTCTGACATACAATATTGTCCAGTAGAAGGTTCACTGCCCGTGTCAGGAAGGTTGGAACTGAACAATTCTTAAGGTCCCCTTCAACACAAACCATTCTCTAATTCTATGATTTCATGATTTTATGAAATGCATAACTTCATTACTAAGGTTTAACTTTATAAAGGTATCAAATGACTTTGGTATCAATTTTATTTTTAAATTAAATACATAAATAATAATTTAAAAAAACAACCAAACACATAAAAAAAGGTATCAAAGGAGCTGTCCAGGAAGGTATCATTTCCATAGAAGGAAAATTGTATGCAGTGATGCAATAGAGAAAATACACAATGTCCTCTGGAGGGGAAAACCATATCTCAATAATCAGCAAAAATCCATTGCAAAGGGTTGTGAGATGAAGTCCTGGTGGATTTATTTGGATTACCAAAAAAAAGGCTAAAGCCTTGAGGTAATGTTATGCACGAGACTATTAAGGACCTGTGTGGCCTTGGGAGAAGAGTTGTGGCCCTGTCATGGGATCAAAGATGCCTAAGAAAGTCCAATTAATGTGACAAAATTTGCAGTTGCTCAAGTTGGGCTCGATGAAAAACCTGCAAAGAACAGCAGAGGTTTGAATGCTTTGCTGGATAAATGCCTGTTCAGTAAAAAAAAAAAAAAAAGAGGCTCTTGTTTACATATTTTTGGTAAACAAACCAGCAAATGAGCTTTCACACTTAAAACTACTGAATAGTTCTGCACTCTGATTTATGAAAGACGATTGTAGCTGGCAAATATCAACAGATAAAAGTTTGGAAGATCTCATATGGGATTGTCTGGAGCAATAATTCTCATTAAAGTTGCAGTTAATTTGAAAATTTAGCAGCAACAAATGACATTTTAAAAACTATTTTCTGTCACAGGCACTTTCACAGGATGGAGGTAATTTAGAAAACAAATTTTATTGGATATTTTTAGTGGGAAACTCTTTATGGGGAAAAAAGTTAGATCATTTTTAGCAGATAATTATGATATCAGGATATTCAACTGTTGGTATTCAAGGAAACACATAGACTGGAAGAGATATATCTCCTAGGGAACCCACTAAAAATACCTTTAGGGTTATTAATGTTATAGATAAAGAAAATTAAAAGAGCAGTGACAGAATGAGAGCAGGTGGTGAAAAAAGAGACCCATTCCCTGGTGTCTTCTACAAAAGATTTAGGAAATGACCAATTTTTGTGGTAGGTGAGACTATGTGGGTCTGTCAGGCCCTCAAATGTTCTCCTCCCTGTGATTACCAGCTTTAATCTCTGCATTGCCTGGGCTCCCACCCCCAGCCAGAGCACAACTTGTGCAAAGCAGCTAAAATGGGTGTGATGACATCTTTCACTGCTTTTTTAAGCTCCACAGAAACCCCCATTCCCATCCTCCTCCCTCTCACTTCATTTTCCAGCCCCCAGAAAAGAAGCTCTGGCAACTACAGGGTCATCTCAGGCTCATTATTTCACACTGTTAGAAGTCAAGCATCACACGGCCACCACACCTTGAAGGCAAATTTCTGGCACTTAATTCTTACTGAATTCTAGAAGGTTTTGGGTTGGAAGGAACCTTCAAGATCATCTCATTCCACTCCTTTGCCATGGGCAGGGACAATTTCCACTAGACCAGGTTGCTCCAAGTTGCATCCGACTTGGCCTTGAGCATTTCCATGGAGTCCACAATCTCTCTGACCAAGCTGACCTCACCACCCTTATAATAAGTAATTTCTTGCTAATATCTATTCTAAATCTCCATTCCTTCAGTTCAAAGCAGTTCATAAACAACTTAGAGTGGCGCTTAAAGAGGTTCTCTAAGGGCTCTCCTTCCTGCTCTCCCCTAATCAGCCTTTGCCAACGCTCCATATTTCTTGAAGTGAGATGCTCAGAACCATGGCTGGTTTAGAGACCCTTCCAGGGCTCAAAAACTGGATGGGAATCCTTTGGCAAAGCTGAGTGGGTGAGCTGTGCAAGCTTTGCTCCTGCATGGATATCTTGGCAGGTTCCTGCAGGTTCCCCTTGGATGCACACACTCACTGTGACAACGTGACAAGCATCGTCCCTCTGCTGGTACCCACCCTTCCATATCCATCTTCAGCAGCTTCCTGAGGAAAATGTCATGTGAAACAGCATCCAGAGCCTTTCTACTGCCAGCTCCTGACCTCTGCTGCTTCTCCTCTGCTCCCAGCACCCATCACCGTGTCCTGGGAAAATGGCAGCCAATGTCTGACATAATTGGTTCTGATAAACTGGAGATTTGGAGCTCGTGCAGGAACCAGGATAACAAAACGAGTCTGGGAAATAAGCTGGGATGAGGGGAAGGAGTGAGGGAATTCAAGTAACAAACATAGGCTGAAAGAGCAGAAATTTCTGTCCAGGTTAACCTGGAAGGTTCCTACACGTGCTGTCCTGTAGAGACCACCACCAGATCTCCTAGGGCAGCCATTTGTGCCACTGCTTTGGTCTAGATGGCTTCTGGGGACTTGTTCTTCTTCTGCTTGTTAGAAAATCTCACCTGAAGAAAGCCTGAACAGAAATTAAGATAAAGCAGGACGCTTTGCTGTGGAAAGGAGATCTTAAAATTATTTCTGATCCACCAGCCTTAACAGTTCTTCTTCCTCCCTCCTCAGCTGTTGCAGGGCTCCACAGCAGTTTTGCCATAGGGCCATTACTTTCACAAAGAGATGCCCCCAAATTTTCCTCCTGGGCATGCCCCACTTCTATTTAGAGACAGGAGTCCTGAGTCAGATAATGCCTCACTTTGCCAGCTCCTCCGTCACTCTGCAAACACAGACACCCCCCAGCCATCAATCCTACAGCTTCCCCCGCCTCCACCAGCCCTCCTCTTGCCAAGAGCAAGAAGTGCTTCCCTGTTCCCGAAATCCTGCCACTCTAATTTAGCAGGTTTCTCACAAAGTCTAGACATTTCCTGAATCGCATGCAAAAAGCTTCGGCTCCGCTTCAGCTCCATTAATCCTGCAGCTCCAGGCCCACCAAGGCTGGTGCTCCTCCAGTGGCTCTGGGTGAATTACACTTTAAATGACGACTGTCCAGCTTCTTGGCAGTGGCTCTGCGCCCTTCATTCCTGTATTTTTTCTGGATGGAAGGGAAGAAATAATAAATCTCTCTGAAGCTTCTGTCTGTCCCATTACAGCAGAAATTAGCTGGGCAGGGAGAGTTCAGTGCAAATTGGATGGTTTGTACCACAGTTAGTTGATAGCATCCCCCAGCAAGCCAGTAAAAACCCTGCTCTGAGACTCTCGGGGTGTCTCTGTTGGCTGTGTCATAGATGGAGAAGATGAAAGAGGGCTAATGGAGCAGCTAGAAAGTCTTTTGGTGCCTCATTTACTTTCTACAGAGACTTCCTTGGCATTAGGTTCACTCTTGCTTCCAGAGTCCTAAATAGAGCTATTTGCAATATTTTCTTTTAAAGTTTTCTTTTAGATAAAAATGACTTTTTTTTTCCCTCAAACAAACACAAAACACAGTTGTTTGTATTTTTCACATTTTCCTGGTTTTAGTGATATCTGGTGAAACCTTTTGAAAAATCCATCAGCATTCAACATGCATTTTACCCATCCTTTCCTTCTTTCTGAATTCCTTTTTGCCTCTACTGAAAGATTAAAAAAAATTAAAATAAAGAGAAGCAAAAGAGAAACAAGAGACATCAATAAATTCCTATTCATATTCACCACTCTAAAGCAAGAACTGAATTAAGTCTTTTTCCACAGTATTGCATTGGGAGTTCATGGTCAGTGTTTTATCCAGACATGGAAGGAACAGTCTCCAGGGCTGGGCTGCTCTTCTTCAAAGAGAATTTCACTGAATCATTTTGTTATTATTTATCTGTTGTTTATCCATTTTTACTAATGCTGTTGTTGGTGGTGTACATGTGTAGATGAGGTGAAGAAATCACCTCTCTGTGTCCCTCTAAAACTCCTCTTTTCCCCACGGAGAATTAGTCGCTATTGATTATCTATTTCATCTATTTGCCATGTGTTTTACCAATACCTCCATCTGCTAATTTTGTCATCACTGCTGCATCAAATGCTTTAGGAAGGTTTGTTCCTCTGCAGAAGAATGCACAAGGCAGCTTTGCAACCCCAGATCAGTTTAATTCCACCTCATCAGCTGTGTGACATCCACACTCCCATGCTTTCTGCATTTTCTCCCACATTTAAAGGTTTCTCAAAAGCTGACCCCAAATGCAAGGCAGCCATTTGCCCCTGTATTTCAGAATTTCAGGGTGCAGATCACTCTGCCTAAACACCCAGTGTATTTCTGTCAGCAGATATGCATTTCAATGCTCTTGGTTTCTGAACAACTGCAAAGGCTTTGACACCCAAAGGTGATATTAATTTTCCATCGTTATTGTTATTCCAAAGGGATAAAAAGAAACACTCACTGTACACTTTTCCTTAGACATCATAAGGCATCTCCATCTATCATTGGGTCACAGATCACTGCTATTTTTCCCTTTCTATCCCAAAGTCCGTGACCTTTTAATTGATGCCTTCATTTTTTTCCTGGATGGCTTCTCAGCACTTCAGATATCATTATTCAGCCCAGCTGTTATCACTTTCCTTTTTCATCACAAGTTATTACACTGCTTTTCAGTCTCTAATCAGCATTTTTCAGGTCGCTCACAATGAGGGGTTTATTGTGTTTTGCTGAACATCTTCTGCAATAGCAGTGGCTTTTACAGTGCTGTGTCATTGGGAGGAAAAAAATAGGCTGTTACCTAACTTGTCCTGCAGTTCAGTCTCTCAGCCTCTCCTGGATTGCTGCCTTCTCCAAAGAGAGGTTCTGGGGATGTTCTGCAAAGACTCTCAAGGTGGGCTCTTCACTGCAGATCTTTTTCCACATTAACTCAACACCTCACCCATAACTCTTGTGCAGACTGAGTTTACTCACATTTTTTTTGGACGTCATCAGCACAAGAAAGACTTGGACCTGTTGGAACGAGTCCAGGGGAGGCCACAAAATTGATCACAGGGCTGGAGCACCTTTGCTACGGAGGCAGGCTGGGAGAGGGGGCTGGAGAAGAGAAGGCTTCGGGGACACCTTTAAGGTCCTTCCAATGTCTAAAGGGACTCCGAAAGGGCTGGAGAGGGATTTAGCACAAGGGCTTGGAGTGACAGGACAAGGGAGAATGGCCTTATGCTGAAGGAGGGTGGGTTTAGATTAGATATCAGGAATTAATTCTTCCCTGTGGTGGTAAGACCCTGGCACAGGTTTCCCAGAGAAGCTGTTGATGTCCCATCCCTGGAAGTGTCCAAGGCCAGCTTGGACAGGGCTTGGAGCAACCTGGGATAGTGGAAGGTGTCCCTGCCCACGGCAGGGGATTGGAATTAAATTATCTTTAAGGTCCCTTCCAACCCAAAGCACTCTGTGATCCTACAATTCTATGAACTTCCCCACTAACAGGCTTCCTGACAGGACTTTAATTCCTGAGAAATTAAACCCATTTTGGTGTTTCTTCCCTTGCAAGCCATGTCTTGATTTTCTGTACCCCTCTCCAACCCACAGTGGCCATTAGGATTCTCCAACCTCTGTCTTCCATATTGCTAATAAGGCTTTTAAGCAGATTGATCTGACATTGATTCACATTGTGATCCGAGTGACAGCTCCTTGTGACTCACATGTACTTTATATCCCAAGGCAGGACATGCTCCTATTAAAACACTGGATTTGGATTCTGGAGGTCTGGCACTTGTCCATCTCTCTCTCATTTATCTTCTTGCTGTGTTTGCACAGGGGATCTATTTCCTTTGAACTGTTTCTCCTTTGGTACAGCATGGACAAGGTCACTGCCCTCCCACAGGGAAGAGTTTTTAGGACGTACTAATTAAATTTTCTATGGGCAGTGTGTTACCCATGGCCACATGAAGATATCCACACTGAGGAGTTTCTGGTTGGCTGAGCTGGTTGCCAGTCTGGAGTTGATTTTGTATATCACAAAAATAGAGATTTTGTTGTCCTGTGATTTCTCAGGAAATGGCAAATATGAATTTTTTGTCATCTCAAGTACTTGTATGAGGCATCTCCTCCAGTCACTGGAGCTAAAGGGACCAGAACTGAGGGGTCTCCATCAATCTTCTGCTGTGATTGTGTCCTCAGTCACCAAGAGAGGGCAAATACTACAAATTATGTGTACATTGAATTACTTTAAGTTTCCAGTATCTTGATTTTTCTATCTGGTTTAAAAGAAAAAAAAAAAAAAAAGGGCAAAAGAACCCCTTAGATTTTAGTACTTAATTAAAGACATTATTAGTCCTCTTTACCAAAACTGAAGTTTATTGAGACCTCTCTGTGGGTGCACACCAGCCTGGATAAAGGTTATCCTTTGTTTTCTATGCTCCCACCAATTTTAAACTCAGCAGTCCTCTCACAGACAATATCAATTAATATCATGAGCGGTGCTTTGTGTGAGACTGTTTCAAATGTCAAGTCATTAACGGGCATATTAAATCTGCAAATTTCCCTTCACCCAATAATTTTATAATTCTGTCAAAGAAAGCAATTTTTCATGCTGTAATTCCTTTCACCCCTTTGCATCCATCCCCTGCTGCTCATCACTCAAAAGGTGGCACATTTTATGCTGTCATTATTTTCCTCACCCCATACTTCCATGCATGGGGCTCTCACCAGAAAGGCTGGACTGGTCCTGGCCACAAAATAATCAGGTTGGCAGGTTTATGAGTGAAACTGTCCCCTTCTTCCTTCCCAGTCCCACATTCCAAGGGGTTTTCTGCTCTGAGCTGGCTCTCCTGCTGTTTTGGCTGTTTGGACGGGGAAGGAAGAAGACCTCTGAAGGATGAGGAGTTGTGACCATTAGAAAATGCACTAAGATCATCTCAATTCTACTTGTGTTCAGGACCAGGCTGGCTCAGGTTCTGGTTGGCCTGGTCTAGTGGAAGTTGTCCCTGATCGTGGAAGGGGATTGGAAAGAGATGATCTTGAAGGTCCCTTCCAAACCAAACGACTCCATGATTCCAGAATTCTGTAATTCTACTTTGAACATCAAAGTAAACCCACAGAGTATCTGAAGTGGAGATTCCCACATGGGATTCTTCTACAGAGTGGAAGACCACATGTCCCTGATGCCAAAACCTGGGCTCAGACTCTCTAAAGAGAATGGGAAGAAAACTCCCACTAGACTAATCCTAATTATAGTAAAGCCTTCCAAGATAGGTGGCCTTGCTCTGCTCATGCCCTCAGGAAAAATGAGTGGAGACAGTTTAGTCAATGTGTGATCATCCCATCAGAAACCTGCAGCTACTCTTGGGAATTGGTGGTCTTGGAGGTCTTTTCCAACTTTGAAGTTTACATGATTCTACAATAATGCTGTGGAATGTCTTTGATGAGCCCAGTTCTGGTTTGGATTTGAATTGAGAGAGAGCAATTGTGGAAATGGAAACTGGGACCCTTGTCTCTGCTTCTCTGGAATTGTCTCTTCATTGGCACAATATCAGAATTTTAGATTTTAAATGTAGATGACTTGGTGGAGAATCATGAAATTGTGGAATGGTTTGGATTGGAACAAACTTTAGAGATCACCTCATTCCAACCCCCCTACCACAGGCAGGGAACCTTCCCCTAGACCTTGTTATTCAGAATTTGAGCTGATTACTCAGAAACGTGATTTAAAGAGGTTTGTCAGACCTGTTCCAGTGGGTCAGCCTGTCCATCAGCCCCACTCCCCTGTCCGTGACAGATCTCATGAAGTTAGGCTAAGAGCATGAAATGGGAGTTATAAAGAGGTAATTCCTTACATCTCCTGTCTTGGAGTACATCTGATTAAATAAACATCTTTGTCAAAACGAATGGGGAATAAATTGAGTCAGTAAATGGACAGCTAGTCAACACAGACAGTGGAATTTAGGACATGATTCATTGGATCATGAAGCAGATTTATAAAAAAAGGTCAGGTGACTCACTGCTTAAAAGTGCCTATATCTCTTCATTAATTATAGAGACAACTTGCTTTGACATGCTCAGTCTCGATTCTGTGACATCCACAGCTTCATGGCCTGAGCCAAACTCAAGCTCTGTGCTCAAATCTGCCGTGGGGAGCTTATGTGATAAAATCCTGTCCTGGTTAGCGTATCCCTGAAGGGATTTTTTTTTTTTCCCCTACCCCTGAAGTCTTTAAAAAGTCTGTGCTTGCTCACCTCTCCCCACTCATTTCTGAAACTGAGAACCTCGGGTTATCTTTCCACAGACTTTCGAAACGAACAGTGCAAAAGTGTCATTTAATTAACAACTTGCCACCATCAGCAAGAGTTAGTTTGAGCAGAGACCAATTCATTTTGGAATTGGATATTTCTGTTACAAACAAGGCAGCAGCGAGCGTGATCTACGGCGCTTGTAAATTTTACCAGTAATAATTTTTGGTATTCTTTGAAAATCAATTCCAAATTCTATTAGTTTACTCCCCTCTTCCCCCTCCCTCACAATTCAGATTTAGATCATGGTACTTGGAATAGTTTTAATCCATTACCCGAATAATTCCAATTATCATTTCATACTTCTTTATGGCCTTTAATTTTACTGCTATTTTTTTTTTTTTTACCCCCTCGGTTACAGGACAGAACCATTACCATGGCACATTAAATGCAAAAGTGGAAGTTTAGGAAGATTTCAAGTAAGGGCTAGCCCAACTTTTCCAGGTACCTTTGCACAGCTACCTCCATCTATCTTTCCCACCTGTCCTTCTGTCTGGTCCTGACAATTCCTCTCAGTTTTTTTGCAGGAGTTTGCAGGTGGAGGGAGGATTTTGGACAAGCACTGCTCCACCTGCTCTGCTTTCCCATAACAGGTGACCAGCCATGCATGAAGAATGATAATTACCCACTGTAAATCAAGAGGAGTCAGTTTGATGTACTGTATTCTTATCACCCCTTTCTTTGCCTTTTTTTTTTCCTTTTCTTTCTGCAGGATTAATATTCATGTGTATGGATACGGAGACAGGCAGAAGGAGAAAAAGTATTTTTAGTAAAATTGTAAGCAATTGTGGTTGTTGGCTATAACAAGGTGCTTCCAAGACCTCAGAAGAGATCAGGGTTGTATTTCTGTACATCCTAAAGTAACCCAGAACATTCCTAGTCTGAACAAGCAGGAACAAAGGACAGTTTTACACCTGTTTAGCATCTGGAAACTGAGGCAGGTGGCTTTTAATAAGTTTAAGCTGATATTACAGAGGGAATTGGTGCCACAGTCAATGAGTGGATTCTCATTGTTTTACTCTTGAACAAGGTCTTCATTGACAAGAACACTGTTAAAAACTGTCTCCCCAAACTATTTAAAACAGAGTCATAGAATCACAGGATAGGTTGTGTTGGAAGGGAACGTAGAGATCATCTTGTTCCAATCCTCCTGCCATGGGCAGGGACACCTTCCACTGGACCTGGTTGGTCGATGCCCCATCCAGCCTGGCCTTGAACACCCACAGAGATGGGATATAACTGATGACACCCACATTAGGGACCATTGGAACAAAGCTGTTCTGATAAAATTTGATAAATCCAGCTTATGTTTGTGGGGGTATTTCTGCCTTGTCCTTGCCCAAGTCCAGCCATTATTCCAGAGTTTCTCCCTCTTCTGTGACATCGGTGATTTTCAAAAGGTGAGCTACTGAATAGAAAGATGATATGTACCTGACCCCACTTTTATTTATTTACTTATTTCACATATATACTTGTGATAATGGATTGGAAGGCTTTATTTTATTTATTTTATCGAAAGAAAAAGTTACTTCATTTGTTACCACTCATCTTCAACCTCCCTGACCATTTGCTTTTCAAGGCATGAACCTCCCCTCTGCCAATTCCACCTGCAAATCAGTATTCCAGTGCCTGCCCCAAGCACTGAAATTGCTCATTCAGAAATCTCCAACGGCCTTTCCCAAGCCAAAGCTAACATCAACACTCTGTTTTCTCTTTACTCACCATGGATTATCCTTTTTCTCTTCCAATTTCCATGCTTGATGTCTTCTACCCCTCCTATGGCACTTTTTAGGGATTCTCCTTATCTTCCAGCTGGTTGGGGTTTCCCACCAGCTCATGGCCCTGCTAGTGTCATCTGCCCCTTTAATTGCCATTATTAATTGCCATCCCTGTGTTGCTGCTTCAAGAGTTTCCCTTACATCAGATGTCTCCTGAGGTGGGGTTGATCTTGCCTGGCTTTGTACAGGTACAAGAGACACTTCTGCATCTGAGCTACTGATGAAAATTATTTTTGTGGTTAATGGGAATTAACAGGTACTTTCGGAACACGGTTCTTCGGACATACTTCAGGATCTCCCTAAGGATGTGGTGAAAAGCACTGAGAAATATTTGTGTCTCTCCAGTGGCTGTTGGGATTCTTGGTGTTGAACTGAGAGGAAGGAAGTCTGTAGTACAGAAATCTGGAGTTAAATGAAAAGAATGTTAACTCTTCTGTCCAAAAGAGTAACACAGGCAGTCTCCCCCTGGCATCTCCTGGTGGTGACCTCAGATTGATCCAATATGTCCAAAACCAAGCTTTAAATATTCCTCAAACACAAATCTCCTCACCGGCTGCATTTTAATGACAGGGATCAACATCCTGTGAATCCTCCAGCTCCAAAATATGAGCAGCACCACCAGATGGGACCTTGCAGATCCTCACATCCCAGTGATGCCTTGTGAAGGCTGACCTAGAACAGAGACTAGATGGAGTTAAAGAATAAAGTAGGAATTTATTAAAAGGCCTCAATGGATCCACCTTGGGCAGCACAAGAGCCCAGCCAGGGCTGCACCCAAGATGAACCAAAATGGTCACAAAAATGGATGAGTGGTCACAGGGTCTGTCACTTTTATAAGTTCTGGTCCATTTGCATATTGGAGTTAATTGTCCAATTACAGCTTCAGCCCATGAAGTCCCATCCTTCTTGTTTTTCTCTCTTCAGTTCACGTTGTTTGTGCTCTTGGGCCTGAGATTTGGATCATTTGTCCTTGGTCCCCAGCTAGAGAAGGAATTGTTTTGTCTCCCTACTCTGTGAAGAGAGCTCACCATCCCCTAATATGAAGCCCAAACCCACACACTAAAGCATCACAGAATCTGAAAAATATAAAAGCTAAAACCTGAGACATCACCAGGACCTCAGTTCTCCCATGGAACTTCTCTTTTCCATGTACACAGGACTATGCTGGACATCCCTGCAAGTCCAACATGTGTCAAAGGATGTCACATTTGATTCTCTCCTTTTACTCTTCACCTTTGGGATAGCAGGAAGATGCTGAAACATGGGAGAGAGGTGTTGAGGAGCACAGAACGGCCTAAGAAGGGCCAGGGGCTGTTAGATGAGGTACAACACTGACCACTTGTGTTAGACCATGCCTGGATCTGAGCTGGACATCTCTGTGGTGCCTTCTCATTATTGTTGTTTCATTTTAGTGATCTTACGTAGCACTGGGCGTGTGGCAATTTAATCACAGAGAACACCCATAAATTCTCCTGAGCACTCATTCAGCTTTCTGTTGCTCATGAAGCAGAATGATTGGCAGCACCTTTTATCTGCCTCAATCTGTAAACACAACTGCAGTTCTGCTTCCTTTCCTTCCTGAACGCTCTACTCAAGCAAAAAACAAAAGTAAAGCGAAAAAATAAAATTTAAAAAAAAATCAAAAATTATAAAAACTCCCTTTTTGATCAACACCATGTCCTTTTTTGAACAGAAAAAAAAAATTGATATAAAAATAGGAGTGTACAATGCAGGCCCAGAAAAAAACATTACCATTCATCTGCTTGAGCAGGGTTTAAGTCTTAGCTTGTTTCTTGTGTGGCTTTCAGCTGATGAAGACAGAGCAATGTGGAAAACCTCTGCCTTCTGTCAGTATGTAGGGTGGGCAGAAACCCACCTGAACAACAAGGGGTGTTTGTTGCATTGAATATAATTCCCTTGCCATAGAATCACGAAATCATGGAGTGGTTTGGGTTGGGAGGCATCTTGAAGATCATTTATTTCAAATCCCCTGCCATGGGCAGGATGCCACTCACTAGATCAGATTGCTCAGGGCTCCATCCAACCTGACCCTCCCAGGGATGTGGGGGGGCATCCAAAACTTCTCTGGGAAACCTGTGCCAGGGCCTCACCACCCTCACAGGGAAGAATTTCTTTCTAATATCTAATCTAAACCTGCTCTCCTTCAGTTTAAAACTGTTGCCCTGTCACTCCATCCCTTGTCCCAAGTCCCTCTCCAGCTCTCTTGGAGACCCTTTAGGCACTGGAAGGGTCTCTGAGGTCTCCCTGGAGCCTTCTCTTATCCAGGTAAATACCCCCAGCTCTCCCAGCCTGGCTCCAGAGTAGAGGAGCTCCAAACCTCTGATCACCTTCATGGCCTCCTCCGGACCTGCTCTAACAAGTCCACACCTTTCTTGTGTTGAGAACTCAGACCTGGACTCAGTGGAAGGATTTGGAATGGGAGAATGCTTCTTCCACAAAGTATTTGTGGATTGGGTTGGGAGGCATCTTGAAGATGACAAGATGACAAAAAAGTATTTGTCCCCAAAAGACACCCAGATGTCCAAATGAACATATATATGTGTATAAATATATATATCTACATAAGCACAAGCCAGCTGAAGGGAGGGAAAGCCAGGCCTTATGGGATCCTGACCTGTGGCTGCTGTCTTGGTTCATGACACCTGCCTGCCTCCCAGGTCTCTCTCCATGCCCTGTTCCATTTTCTTGGATTGAAAAGTCAATCTGTTTCCCCTTCACTCCCTTCACTCCCCTTCACTCCCTCCTTCAGCTCTGCTGGCCATGTGAAATTGCTTTCAGAGCTTGCTGCAGGGTGAAAGTGCTTTGGAGCTTTGGAAAACAGGCAGGCAGCAAAGCACTGAGAATTTAGCAGAACAAAGGAGGGGAACAAACAAACCCATTTTCGTATTTGCTGCTAAATGTCTTCCAGCCTCCAGCCCTGTTATTCTTCCTCTTAGAATTAGAAAAACCCTGTTAGCAGAAAGTGTATTTGCTCTTTGACAGTCACCAGCATATTATTTAGATGGATACAGCAATTCTCTTCTCCCCTTAATAATAACCACTTTGCATTTATACAATAGTTATGTGTGTATTTAGATATATAATTCTGCAGTACGTAGCTAAACTGGGGTTTGCAGGAAGCTCTCAAGGAAGGTGGGTGTTGTATTCAAGAGCACTGATATTCAGTGATCAAGCAGATCTTGGATCTCAGACCTACAGATAAAAGCTCTGGAAAGAAACACCTTCCAAGAGACACTGAAGGAGCACTTAAATTCCCCTTCATCTGTAACACAGCCAGAGTCAATCAGATCTACTTCCCCAGGCAGTGATCCACAGGATTAAAAAAAAAATCAAACACAAAACACTCATAAGGGGGATTAAAAAGGGTTTCTGTAGGACTATTTCATTGAGTCACAGAATGGTTGGGGTTGGAAGACACCTTTAAGACCATCAGACTTCAAATATTTTGCCATGGGCAGGCACACTTTCCACTAGACCAGGCTTCTCCAAGCCCTGTCCAACCCAGCTTTGAACATTTCCAGGGATGGGTGCAGTGGAAAATGTGACTTTAGGATTTTGTAGCTACAATAGGGCTTGTGAAAGGTGAAAATGCCTGCTTGACAGGTGGATGAAGTAAAAATCAGTATGGAAGGCCCATACACTGCTTTAATCCAGCTCATGCCTTACTCAACAGTCTCTAAATCTCCTCCACTGACAGCCCAAGCCTCTGCATGGAAATTATTTTTCCCTTTGAAAAACTAATCCCAAAGAGATTTCATTTGGTTGTGACCAAAATATTACTGTGCTGAATTGTTCAAGAAAAAAATATGTAAACCATATATTTTAAACATACATAGAAATTGCACAGCCACACATATGGAATGGAAATTAAATTCTTCCCTGTGAGGGTGGTGAGGCCCTGGAGCAGAGAAGCTGTGGCTGGAAGTGTTCAAGGCTAACTTGGATGGGTCTTGAAATAACCTGGTCTAGAGGAAGGTGTCCCTGCCACGTTAACCAGGATCCTCTTCACATCAGTAAAATTTGTGTGCTCTGGAAACATTTTCAGTGTATTCACCAGAAAATATTGTTTGCTCTGCATTCAGGAGGAGTTCACCTGTCTGGGACCAGGTTCTGCAATATCTCTAGTTTCCAACAAGCTGTGAATAATGTCCACCGCCAACTTTGTCTTCTTCTAGAGTTTTTGGGAATTTTGCTTGTTCCAAAAACATCAAAATTTGGCAAGGTGCTGCTCTGAAAGTTGTTTCTTCTCCCACTGGCTTCCCTCTGACTGCAGCAACCAGCCTCCCTCCCACCCTTTCCATTTGCTCCTGGTTCCACCCTGAGCATTGGCCACGGGAAGAGCCTTCAGCTCTGATCTAATCCTTTCTCACACCCAGGAGCTTCATCACACCTGGCAGGTGCTGGGAATCTGGCCAGATCAGGAGGAGCCAGGGATGGATCAAGGCTCTCCCAGAAGGGCAATTGAGCAGCTGGAAGAGCCCTGTGAGGCCCTGAGCATCCTGGCATTCCTGTCTTGCCATTAACTCTCCATCCTGCCCGTCTGACACTGTTTCCCCTTGATTACCTCCCTAAATCAATACTAATGGATTTTCTCTGAGTTAATTTTTTTTTCTTTCTACTTTCCGTCCTTTCTCACCACCCATCCCCACCACTCTCCATCTCTGCAGCCATTGCCAGCTCCCCTCCCTTGCATCAAAGCCCTGTGTTCATCACAGGACTGTAATTTATACAATTTCTTCTGCTCGCTTTGCTTAATTGTCTCATTTGTAATATTCCATCCTTTTTCCTTCTTGATTCATTCAGAATACCCAGGCTGGCTAAAATAAATATGTATTTTTAATTTTAAGCAGCCTAATTTAATTTGGTGAGTGAGGGATGAGTATTAATGGGGGCTGCTTCTGAATCCAGGGTACGTCAAGTCTCAGCCATGAAAACAGCATGTGTGGCTCTTTTTCACACCCCTCCTGTCACTTTTCTATGACATGCAAAGCTCTGAAATTCTCTGCCTGAGGTCCAGGTATTCAGAGGACTTCCCAAACTCCCCAGGGGTGATTAATAACCAAGGAGAAGTGGAGGCAGACAAAGACAGAGGGCCCTGACAGGGGTTTTTCTCAAGGTCAAGAAGCACCCAATTTTCAGAGGAGGTTGTAGTAGTTCCATTTAGTGTAAACCTTGTTTCCCAAGTGTATCTCATGGACCATTTGCCCTCCCCACCAGTCCTTGTGTCTTGTCTTTATCACAGGCTTTATCCCACCACTAAAAAGAGGCCCTCAATGTGTTTTTCTCACAGTACCACTCCCTGTGAATCCCCACCAAAAACTGCCTGTGTTACAATCAGAATCATTTAGGCTGGAAAAGACCTAAGGTCATCAAGCCATTTCAAGGGACTTTCAGTTTACAACAGGCTCAAAGTTTACTCCAATGTGGTATCAAGATATTTTTTAGGGAGTTTCATCTGCATATGAGACTTCAGAGTATTCAATGCACATCCAAGGGGGGCTTAAACCCTTCTGGCTGTTCTCTTGGTGACTGACACCTCACTCCATCATGTAAAGGCCCTCCAAGTCTTCAAATCACATCAGTCCTTTGCCAGAAACATCCAAATGTTGGTGTCTGGAGGGTCTTTAGTGGTCAGGCGCGTTGATACCCCGTCTCAAAAACTCCCTTTACAACTGACAGTAATGAAGGAATTCCCCTTTGCAGAAGCCTTGGTGGAAAATTCAGAATGAGAATATGAGGGTACCTAAGGAGACAAAAGATCCATTTCTTTGTCCAACAACCCTGAATGTTACTTCAGCCTTCCCTCATTCCTGCTGATGTAAGAAGGGAGGAAGACACTAAAGCTGAGGGCCAGGATCAGGGCTCACGTACCCAAATTATGATCATTTGGTGTCTGTTACTTCCTTACCAGGACATATTCCACTTTCCCTCCTCCCTGCTTCCATTCTTCCTTTGATACCTTAATTTTCATATTTTTCAGATTATGTGCTGCCTTAATATGAGCTTCATATTAAGGTAGGGAGACAAAACAATTCCTTTTCTAGCTGGGGACCAAGGACAACCATTACAAGTTTCAGGCCCAAGAGCATAAACAACATGGACTGAAGAGAGAAAAACAAGAAGGATGGGACTTTGTGGGCTAAAGCTGGAATTGGACAATTAACTCCAATATGCAAATGGACCAGAACTTATAAAAGTGTGAGACCTCGTGACCAGTTGTGCATTTTGTGACCATTTTGGGTTCATCTTGGGTGCAGCCTTGGCTGGGCTCTTGTCCTGCCCAAGGTAGATCCATTGAGGAAATCCTTTTAATAAATCCCTACTTTATTCTTTAACTCCATCCAGCCTCTGTTCGAAGTCAGCCTTCACAAGGCATCACCTTTGCCTTCCCAGTAGTAGATCCCAGAGCTGATTTCCCAGCTGAAAAACACACCCCTGAGATGTTTCCAACCCGTTTCCCGAGGTGTCCCAAAGCTGTCATTCCTGGTGGCAGTGCACCCTGGTGTGTCTGAGAGCCCAAGCTCTGAGACAGGGTCTGGGCAGCGTCAGATTCACAGCAGGAGCTGGAATGATGCACCTGCATCCAGAGCCTGATCCCTTTAGGAACTTCAGGTGAGCTTTACAGCACTCAGGTGGGGGCTGCTCCAAAAGCCTTTTCCTGGACACTCGTGTGCCCATTGCCCAGGGATTCCCACACAGCTGCTGAGCTGTGATATTTTGGCTGTGCTTACCCAGCTTTGCCCTAAACCTGTACAATTTCATGTCAGCGCGTGATCCAGTGAAACAAGCAGAAATTTATTTTAGAAGTTACAGCGTTTCTGCTTGCCAGAAAGTGACAAAGGACTCCAGCACCTCTGGAGATATCCCTCTTTTCTCCCCACCCTCTGCTCCCCAGGACTCCCCCCAAGCTGTTTCATTGTGGACTGTGCACCATTACCAGCAGGTAATAGGAGCAGCCACCATTAAACAAGGCAGATGTAAAACTGAACTCAGGGAACCACTTCAGCTCACAATAACAGTGCCCATAATTTTTAGGGCTGCATAAACGGTGCCTCATATTTTTGGAACAACAGTTCTTACCGTGTTATCGCTGTGCGTTTTATTTATGCCTTTTACTTTCTCTTTTTATTTTATGTTGTTTTACCGTGCTGAACCCACCTGTAGCACAAAGGAGTGGAAGTATCTGAATTCTTGGGCTCTCCCCTGTGAAAATGACCCCTGAAGTGTGTAGTGGACTTGGGAGCAGTGTCAGTTCCAGGGGGCTCCTTTCCCTGCTGCAATGAGTCCACATGAAAAGGTTTTTTTAAAGGCTAATATTTGTCCTTGTGTTGTTTCAAGGATGGACTGAGGATGGAGCAAAGATGGACCCATTTGTACCCATTTGGAAGGGGAGGTGGTTCTTGGTAGACTCTCTCTCTTATTCAAAACATTGGAATGTTTTGAGAGAGGGACAGATCCAGCTCTCTTCCAGGATTCAGGGGTGTTTGGGGTTTGATAAATTACCTTCAGATAAGCACTGGGGGTCTGAAGTGTTCCTGGTAGGGGATTACAGCTATGCAATCCCAGAACGTCAGTCTCTAGAGGGATTATTCCCAGTGATGGTCTCAGGAGTGTTTCTACTCTACTCTGGGAGAGACCCCTAGCAGAAATAATTCTTGAAGCTTTTTTTTTTTTCCTGTGATTCTGTGCACAGGTGTCCATCCACAAGGAGGCATCAGGGAAGAGCTGCACTCAGGGTTTGCACTGCCCCCTCTCTATCCCAAGAATCTCTTGCTCCTGAGAAATAGTGACTCTGACTTTGTTCATCTTTAGTCACTTCAAATTTTCCCAGTAAAGGCAACACCTTTATCTCTTTTATTCACTTCCACTAGCGTCTCCATCAGATGAGGCTGTAACCCAGGCTGCATTTGAGAGAAGGACACTTTTTTTCTCCTCTCCATTTGGGAACAAAAATATTCACAGGGTCACAGCTACTGGAGGAGAACACATTAAGCCTCAGAAAGGTTGAAACCAGCACATGGTTGGAGTTAAACATCAGAAAGAGACCTACAATGAGGCCAAGATTGACAATTCCTTCTCAGGTTGAGGGATCTTCTTCCCTAGATTATTTTTCCACTGTGGGTGGGCTGGCAGGCCCCAAGGGAGAGGATTGTTTGAGGATCTCCTCAACCACTACCTCAGGAAGCATTAACAGCCCCCACGTCCTGTTTCCATCCCTGAGGATGAGATGGATGTGACCATCTCAGGCCAATGCTGAGGGACAAGGGCAGAGCTGGGAACAGTTTCTGGATTGCTTATCTCAGTGAAAGCTGAAGGGAAGCTGGGGCATCCCTAGCAGGATAAAAAGAGGAGTCAGAGGGAACAGAAATGGGCAGTGGGTTAAACAGTGTCCAAAGCTTCACACCTTTGGCCCCATTCCTTCTCTTTTTCTCCTCCAGAACATACACAAGATGTTCTTGGTTTGGAGACACATCACTTACACTTGGAATGGCCTTGACCATCACTGGTTGTGTGCCTGTGGGGGTGAGACAAAGCACAGCAAGGCAGGGCAGAGCTGAGGCTGGCCAGAGCTGGCGTGGCCACCGTTGTGTCAATCCATATGCCATGAGGACAGCAACCTCACCCAGCCCTAGTGCACACTTGGCAAGCTCCTGGCCACACTGAAACATCTTCAAGATCAGCTCAAGCAGCAGGAGGACCATTATCATTGAGAATATTTGATGGAAACAGGCTTGATAACAGCCAGGTTTGAAGGATATTCCTTAATTCCTGACTGTGTCCATGCCCAGCCATGGGCATGGGGACCACTGCAGTTCTCTTAGAGATGTCCAAAGGGATTTGTGGTGTCTGGAACCCCAGATTTATGGGCCATGGCACTGGGGGACACACACAAAGATCAGCACTAGACATGGGCCTATAACATCCCACAAAACCTTTGCCATCAGTTCAGGAAATTTCTGAGTTGCAATGGTCGGTGTGACAGCTGGGGACAAGGGGTGGCTGATCTGGGCTGGCATGGGTGACATGAAACAGCATTCACATAAAACAAAAAAGGGAAAAGAAACCAAACCAAAACAAAACAAAAGAGACCTTTTTTTCCCCTCCTCTGAGTATTTTCTGCAGGGCAGTGTGACCTCAGTGCTCCACTTTACAGACTGCAGTAATGGACACATTTTATTGAGTCTGTGGGCAACCTGCCATCAGTCTGGTCTGGAGGTCTGAAGTCAAAGGGCAGAGATGGCAAGTATCCCTTATTTTGTTTATTTCCAGGGACACATCTTTGCACTACAGGGACACTATTTATTTCCTCGTGCTCACGGGGAGCTGAACTAGAACTTGGATTTTTAAAATAGCTTTCTCTAAATAAACTTTGCAAAGCCCTAGCCCAGAAAAGGCTATTATGTCCGTGTATTTTGACGAGACTCTTACTAATTCCACAGAGCCCTAAGGAGGGAAACCTATTTAAAAGCATTCGTTAGGAGAGCTGTGACTAATCTGAGCTGACCTAATTAACCCAAAATGTCCTGTGTGGAAATTGTTGTAGATGCTGAATAAAAGGCCCGGGCTGAATGCACATAAATTTTCCGTCTGCACTTTCATTCCCAAGGAAGCAGTCAGTTCTTTAAGTGTTATTTCTGGATTGGTATTCAGAGCCTACACCTTGCCAGTGGCTTCTTCCTGCAAGGAAGCTAAATGATTTCACCTCATTGTGGAAAAAAAAAAAAAAAAAAGAAAAAAAAAGAAAAAAAAAAGAAATAAAAAGAAAAAAAAAGAAATAAAAGGAAAAAAAAAGTGGCGCACTTGATGGCAGCAAGTTCTTTTTACACTTGGTAAATAAGCAGGTTTCATCTATGTGTGCTGTCTTCACAGGAAACACCTGCCCTCAGCTAAGTGTGAGAGATGCAGTCAATTCAGGCAGTGGAGCATTGTACAGCTGTGTACAATGCCTTTTGTCATTAGGAACAGTCATCCCAAATTAAAGTGGGTCAGCTGGACCCTGGAGTATTTTCTTTTTTTTTATCCCACTGACTGTACAGGGATCCTCCAGGCAAGGAGCTGTGGTATAGATGTTTCTATGATACGTTTAGCAGGGTTGGGGAGATGAATCCTGCCCTGAATCCCAGGGCTCGGTGCCTGCTGGGCTCTCAAGCTGATGCTCACACCAGAGAAGAGCACAGGGTTACTGGGTAGGAAGGAATCTTGTCCACGAGGAAGGTTTTGTGTGGTTATTCTCAGTTCTTCTGAAGAGAGAACAGAGATAACTCAGTCTGAGAAACCTAGAGAAAAATATTCAAACAATTACTATCTTATCCCTTGCACCTGGTGCTGTGCAAGATGTTTACAAGAAGGAGTTGTTCCTTGTTTAACCAAGGAGTCTCCTAAAGACCAATCAGGTCTTAGGTGCATGAACTTCTCTGTAAGAGTGTGATATTCTATTAATAAATAAGCCATTATGCCTTCTGAATCATGGAGTCCGTGTCACCTCTCTTGCTGTTCCTAAACTCAACTACAACAGTTTTGCACCTTGACAACAGAAGATCAGGGAGGTGAGAAGCAAGGCAGTGTTTAACAAAGTGCACAGTACCTTTATGTACACAGGGAACTGCTGGAGCCAACAGAGATGTGTAAAAATAGCCTGAGGAAGTGACTTTCCCAATGTTACATGTGGGGGATGCAGAGAAAAATGCCCCAGGGGAGATGTAAAAGACCTTGGCCCAGTGGTTTGGCAGAGGGGTCAGAAAGGGCAGGTTGTAGAGTTGTCTGCCAGGGTGAATCTGCAGAAGCCAGGCACAATTTGGGCGGGTGGATGAGAGACAGATCTAGTCTGGAGCTGATGGACATCCAGGCTGTGGGGTTTTTTGGTTGGTCCCCACATGGCTGGGATCCTTCTTCCTGGGCCCTTNGGCGTGTTTGGCACTCAAGGAAATTTGTGACAGGCACCGAGGAAGGAGCCAAAAGAAAACACTGCATTGGCTTGCTGGTGTTTGGATCATTCAGGAGAGGAAGGAAGGCAGAGAATCATAAAAACATAGAGTGGTTTGGGTTGGAAGGGACCCTAAAAATCACCTGGTTCCAACCCCTGAGAGGGGGACAGTCTGTAACACAGATTTGAACGGACAACAGGACATTTATGGGTCAGTGTCAAGGAGAAAGGATGAGATTTCCATTTGGAATGTAGCTGCCAAAGACAAGTATTTTTATGGGACCTTTGCATTAAAATGATGGATAAATGTGTGTCTGTGGGTTTAATTTTCCTGGAGAAAAATAGTGAGAAGGGGTCTTTAGACCCATCATCAGAAAAAAAAACCAAAAAAACCCCTAAAAGTTAAGATCAGTTTCTAGAAACTGAGAAGAAACAAAATCTTAAAAACCAGAAAAGATCTTAACCTTGAATTTGCAAAGCTTGCAATGTAAACAGTGCAAAGAGAGGATGCAGATGATAAAGAACAACAAATAGGCAATCCCAGACCTGTACATTCCTAAAAGGTACAGGACACTCCAAGTTTAGAATATGTACATGAACTTGGAACAGCACTTCTTTTTTTAGGGGGGAATTATTGATCAGGATAAATTGACACCACTACTTTTGGGCCCTCTGGCAGAAGGTTTTTCTGGCAGAAAGGCAGAAAAATTACCTTTTTTTTTTTTTTTTTTAAAGAAATTGTATCCCTGTTACTCTAACGACTGACTGGAGGCATTTGCAGTGCTGGGCTGTCCCTCCCTAGTGCAGGACAAGATAATGAATGATGCTTGGTTGAGCAGGAAACAGTGGAGGAGACACTCTGCTGGTATCAATGCATCACTGGTGCAGCCCTGCAGCTGCAGTTCCTGAATATTTTGGGACAGATACTCTTGAATCATAAAGTTATCTCGCTCCTCCAGGGAGATGCCTTTACAGGGGCATCACCACAGATAAGAGGACTTTATTCCACAGCCAATCTGTCCTATTTATAGATGAGGCTTGATCCCAGTCTGCAGATACCACATCTGAGCTGGGCATGTGTGAGTCGGGCTCCCTTGAGTTAATTTTTCCCTTCAGGGAGAAAAACACAGAGGACTCCTGAAGAGAAATCCCATTCCTCACTATGGAGTGGCAGGGATGAGAAAGAGAATTGTGGGTGAACTCTTCTGTCTTGAATTTACATTAGCTTAATTTTTACCCCTCCAAAGCTGGCTGGGTGTAAACACCTGCCAGAGAGGGCAGAAGGATGAGATTTTGGGTTAAAAAGGATCACACACCACTGAGTAGGGCACTCCCAGGTGTCATGTGTGAGGCAGGATGAGTGAAGAGATAAAATCTGAGCACAATATAAGGATCAGAAGGGAAGCAGCACTTTCCCAAAAGGCACCAACCACCCCGTCCTTCTCCTGTTTCAGGGTGGAAACAGCATCTGGATGGGCTGGAGGGATGCCAGGGAGAGCAGGGCAGTCCCAGTCATGGACCAAAGCAGGGGACAGAGACAGGCTTCCTCTTTTTTATATCTTTATCCCTTTTGTTTGACAAAAACAAAGCCCTTTTAATCTGTGCTTGGGGCAGAATAACAGTAATGCTTAGTTTATTAATATCAACACCATTATTTTCTAGTAATAATCATGAAACAACAGCAATAATAATAACAATAACAACAGCAACAGGTTTCTTCAATGTTTGTGAGAAAATGGGAGGTCCTAAGCTATATTCCCCACTTACAAGCAAACACATGTTTTTTGTTTTCTTTTTTTTCTTCCTTTTTTTTTTTTTTTATGTCTAGAGAGCCTGCTGTCAGAAAGTCCAGTCCATTTTGCTGTTGTGAGAAGATGCAATGGTTGTGTGATTGTCTCACAGCTGTCCAGTGCTCACCTCTCCTTCTGGGTTCAAACTGTTACCTTTGCAGAGAGACCATCACAAAACTGGTGGCATTGCTATATTGAAAATATATTGTGTTGTTCTTTTTCTTTAAAATTATTAATAAAGGCACAGAAATGGAGCTGTGCATAACCTGTGTTTCTGCTCCTTGCTGGCCAGGGACTTCAGCCTGTCAAAAAGCCTAAACACATCCCAGCATGGGGAGCTGAATAATGTAACTGCAGCTCCCAACAGTGCTGTCAGGAGTCCTGGAAATGCCTTTTCCTGGGTTCCTTGTTTCCAACAACATCTCATCATCCCGTTTTTTCCAGGTGACATGAGGTAACGCTGCTGAGGGAAAAAAAAAAAAGTAACTGGTGTTTATCAAAGGTAGGATAAACTGGCAAGGTTTTTATGCAATCAGATGACCTTTCCCCTTTTACCTCTTTTCTTCCTTTTCCTTTCCTCTCTTCCCTCCCTTCTTCTCTCTTCCCCACTCTTCTCCAGGGCTGGTGTGGGTGAAGGTTGGCTGCTCACTGAGGTCAGCTACCACTGGTGAGGACCAAAAGAACAAAACCTTACCCTGGGAGCAATTTGGGGCACTAAGTGTTTATTCAGTGTCTCCCATCCAGGATGTCACACAGCGAGGCCCTGACCTGGTTGAGACTGTCATGAGTAATATATAAATCAGTATTAATCATCGCGAGCAGCAGCCACCTTGGGATGAGAAAATGATTCATTACTCCAATCTGCTGAATTATTCACTCTTCTGGTGCAAAAATGGCATGAAATATGAGCTCTGAAATCATGATAGGGATTTCATTCTGGTACCAGAGGTAAACTACAGCTGGCGTAAAAAATAAAAAAAAAAAAAAAAATTCCTATCTGAAATTTGTGATGAAAAATGTGGGAGCGTTTTTATCGAATAACACATTTTATTAAAAATATCACTTCTTTTGTCTACGCTTTCTTTTTTGCATTCTTACACAGAAACAGCTTAAGTCTTCGCCATCCAAAATTATACTCATCACCATACAACATAAAAATAATTTAAAATAATTAAAAGTTGAAATTTCAGTTTTATAAAGGATGAGTTTGGGTTTTTTACAGAAAGAGAAGTAAATATTTACTGAAAAAAAGAGTTTCTCTCAAAAATGAGGCATTTTTCAATTGACTGTATGAGCTGCTGGGAATAAGGGTTTCTTTAAAGGTACTGGCAAATGATGTGAATAGGAAAATTTGGGAGAAATTCAATAAGGTGAATATTAGGGAGCACATGAGTTAAAGTTAACATCTCCTGCCCTGGTCTCCAAACAAAAATTCTGCAGAAAACTGTCAATTGCTCAGAAAATTAAACTGCACCCAATGTTATGATCTGTCCAGCAAGAACATGAAGAACAGAAATATACTTTGAGATATATTTTTATATTTTTTAATATAAATTTTAACCTAAATTTCCCTTTCAGTTTGCCACCATGGATCTCCTGGAGCATCATGGCAGCACCTTAATTTCTGGAATGATTCTTTGTCCTGACTCTTGTTCTGGTTGGTGGTGGTGGTGGTGATTTTACCTTCATGTGTCCTGCAGAGCAAAAAAAGAGAAGAGAGTTCCACAGAGTGAGAGGTGTAATTTAATGCAAATCAAAGAGACAATCTCGTTCTGAGAGATCAAAACAAACTCAGTGAATAGCTTTTCTCTGCCAGCCCCTTTTCAGTAGCTGGAGCAGTGGCAGAGATGACAGCTACCAGTGCTATCAGCTCTGATATCTCATACAGAGTGGTTACTTGAGCTCTGAAAACAGATTTATTTTGAGTAAATTATTGCATTTCCATCATCTGATTCTTGGATCATAATAGTCATAATAATAATTCTGGCCATTTGATATCTATTTCTAATTCTAATATCATTTTTCTTGAGGGCACTTTTGGCTAAACAATATTGGTTTTACTGCCTGTGTAGGAAATAAAACCACAGTACACAAAGAGCGACGTAAATTAAATAAACCGAACCAATAAAGTGCTTTAAAACCTTTACCTCATTGGAAGTATTTAGGGATGTGAATGAATTAGGATATTGGTTTTCCTTTTCCATCCCAGTCTTTCCAAAGACTGCCAGCAGGGGATACACCTTCAAGAATGTTAATGAATGCCAGCCTAATGAGATCCCATTAATATTATTAAATTACCCAGAAAACACTATTCATCACTGTAAACTCATTTAGCAGGGAAGAAACTCACCTGAATTGCTGTAGGGTCCTTGGCAGTTACCCAAACCCTGTGATGAGCAAGGCGAGTTCCTGACAGTTCACCGACACTGCTGCTGGTTTCTGGGGCTGCCCAGCACCCCATCCTCACACTGGACTTCAGGAGCATCGTTCTGTCTTGAGGAAAAGAGAGGAGATCCACTTGTGGAGGGAGGAGATCCACTTCCAGGGTGGTGGAGAGGAATGGGCATCCCACTGCCCTTTCTACTCTGCCAAGCAGGCCCTCCTCTCCTTTTCCCAGCAGGTCCAGCCCTCCCCAGCAGCCTGTTCCTCCAGATTGCTGGGGGCTGTGGGGTGTGCAGTGAGGAGGACAACCATCCACCTTCATCCATCCGCTGGAGCCCAGATGATGGATGAGCCCAGCCCTGGCAGAACGATTAGCATACAACTCATAAAAGCCAGTGAACTCCCAGAGCAGGGCAGGGAGAGGAACCCACAAGGGAGAAAGAGAAATGTTGAATTAAAATCAGGCCGTGTAAGCATGAAGACAAAAGTTCACCTTCCAGCCTGGGTGAGCACCCCAGCATCAATCAGCCTGCTATTCAAGCAGAAATTATGGCATGGGAGAGAGGAAAGGATGGGGGGTTTTATATGTTCTTGTGTTCTATACAGTTGGCTTTTCAGGGATTGGGCTCCCCACTGGCCTTCCCAAATGAACTTCCCAGGTAGTTTTTGCTTGAACTTATTCCCCTCTGAGGTAAACCTCATCTAAAGACTCCTGTGGCTGGAAAGCTTCCTGGTGGTGAAGGATCTGGAGGTTTGGTTGAACATGAGCCAGTGCGTACCCAGGTGGGCAAGAAGGCAAAGGGCACCTGGCTTGGATCAGCACTAGTATGGCCAGCAGGACCAGGGCAGGGATTGTCCCTCTCTGTTGGGCACTGGTGAGGCCACACCTCGAGTCCTGGGGTCAGTTTTGGACCCATCACAAGAAGAAAGGCATTGAGGTGCTGGAACTTGGCCAGAGAAGTGAACAGAGCTGGGAAAGGGGCTGGAGCTCCAGTCTGATGAGGGAGCTCAGCCTGGAGAAAAGGAGGCTCAGGGAGACCTCAGTCTCTACAGCTCCTGGCCAGAAGGGTGTAGCTGGTGGGGGTTGATCTCTTCTTCCAGGGAGCAATGGACAGGACAAGAGGAAACGGCCTTCAGTTGTACCAGGGGAAGTTTAGGTTGGACATAAAGAACATTTTTTTCATGGAAAGTGTTGTCAAGCATTGGAACAGGCTGCCCAGGGAAGTGGTACAGTCTCCACCCCCAGAGGGATTTAAAAGCTGTGTGTGGCACTTGAGGACATGCTTCAGGGGTGGCTTTGGAATTGCTGGTGGAAAGGTTCGACTCCATGATCTTAGATGAGTTTTCCATCCTAAACAATTCTATTAATTTTTTTGTTGGAGAGAAAAACTACATGAAGAAGTTGACAAAAGCTTGCAGCTTATGTGTGACTGTCCATCCATATTCTTAAATTGTAAGATACTTCCCTGAATTCAGGAGTGAAGGGGTAAAACTTGATCTTGAAGTGAATTACAGGACACAAATCTAGGGAAAAAAAAAAAAAAAAGGCAGAAATTTACTGTGATGGAAAGCTGAAGTTACACACAAGAGCAAGGATGCCCTCCAAGCATGACAAGGGATGATGTGAATCCACATCTGTATTTAGCACAGGTACAAACCTTTTTTCCCCACTCTTCCTCATCTGACTTGCCATGAATGGCATTGTGGTGGCCAGCAATTACTGGAGCAATTGCAGTGGTCACTTTTACAATTCTTCTTCCCAGTGAATCTTTGCTGCAACACTGGGACATAGCAGAGAAAAATACAGGTGCTCATTATCAGCACTGCAGTTTATTAGGCACAATTTGATATCTGGGCATAATTTGATTTAGCTTGGCAAGGGTTTAAGAGCCAGCAAGCTGAAAATGCCTGTCCAAGCTCTCCTCATCTCCAACTTGATAACTAATCATTGCAGACTGGTGATTTTACACTGAAACACATCTGGTGACATACAGAAATGGCGTGTGTAATTCATAGCAAACCATTTGGTCCGTTTATCTGCTTAAAAGTGGCTCACAAAGAGATCACAGTTTTCTGAAGAGCAGCACATTTGCCATACGCTGCCTGCCAATAACTCTTGATGTGTAGACAGTTCATGAGCAGTTGGCTGTGAGCATTGAATGTTTTGGCCTATGCCCATTTTGGAACAACTGTGCTGCTTTCATCTCTTCTTGGAAATGAACCCATTCAAAGTCTGGCAGTATTTAGGTGGGAGACTGCTTGGGAATCCTGGATGCTTTACTAACAAGCCAAAGAAAAGCAGGTAAACAACAGAAACCAGATCAGAAAAAGAGGACCCAAGCTGTGTTGATGAATGGGAATAGAATAAATCAGAATCCTGTTGCTCCTAATTAATGTTCCAACCCCCAGAATCATTCTGTTCCCAGCCTGATAGACTTTGCATTATATATTATTACAGGGCATTGTTCTGGGTGAAGATTAGCTAGTTAAGGGAAGAAAATGGCTTAAAATGCTAATTTTGGCATTATTTAATAATGTCATAATAATAATAACAGTGATGCTATAATTTTAGACTGTATAATTCTCTCTGAGATCATGTTAACATAAACCAACTCCTGCACAGACATTATATGACAGCCCTTAATATTCGTGCTCTTATCAAATACCAATCTATGACTCTCTTCCTTTAGTCATTTGAATATCCACTACTTTTGGGTGGCCATATGGGACATCTCCTAAGTGATGTTTTTAAGCAGTGTTGAACACTCAGGCTGAAAAGGAACTCAGGCATTGCGTTCAGCCTCTGCAACAAACAGCAGGCTGGGAAGATCATACATTTTGAGACAATATCAATTTTTTTGAAAGGTTTGCAAGCAAAATGACAGGGATGGAAACACCCAGACCAAAGATGTCCAGGCCAGAACAAACTCCCTGAGACAAAATGAGAATAAAGATCAATGGGGCAGAGAAAAAGGATATTTTCACTCCTCTCATTGTCAATTGATAGTATTTTTTTTTCTGGAAGACTTTTGTGCTTGTTTGGAAGTGTTTTATGCAAATGATCTTGGTTCTGAGGTAACCAGGGTGTTCTCATTATCTCTGTAATGACTAAATATTGCTAATTAGGTACAATTCATAGACTCATAAAATCTTTAGAAGAAGACATAAGAGACTAAGGGTCATTAAGTCATGTTTTTGAACTCTTTCTTAAATTCTATTGGTTCTTTCTGTATCAAGATCAATAACATATGCTTACTGAAAGCATCCTGCCTGAGAAAGCAAATACATTTGCTCTGAAAACATCAGGAGATGAGATTCTGTCTCCTCCCTGGATAGTTTGTTTCAGTGATTAATCACCGTTAATAATGTGTGTCTTTCCTCTAATTCGGATTTTTCTGTCTTCGGTTTTGTGCTTGTGGTGTTTGTTTTGTCTTTCTCCAGTAGACTGAAAAGCTTGAACAGCCACAATTTCCTCTGGTGCAGGTAGGTCTGTGCCACAACCTAGGCACTGCTTTTCTTTTTTTATTATTTTTTCAATAAACAGCATGACCTCTTTATGTCTCATTTGATAAGGAAACTTTCTCTTCATCTTAACTTCTAGCACAGTGTTTTCCAGAACCTCCAGTGACCTTTTGAAAAAGATCAGCCACAAAGTGACGCAAATTCAGCAGTACCAGCTTGACCAACTCTCTCTGTAAATAGAGAATTGCTTTTCACTCCCACTCACTTCTCCCTTGGCCAGCCAGCCAAAGGCTGCTCTTGCCACAGTGTTGTGTTGGGAGGTCATGGCTGGTTGCCATTCAGCTCCAAAATTCCTGTTTGCAACCCCTGTGAGCCAGAAAATCATATTCTGTTCTGTGGGCACAGCCCGTGCTCCTTGCTCTTGGCATTTAGCTGGATGAAGCTGCTGGAATGGGCCCAGGTTGTCCTAAAGAACTTCTCCATCCCCATGACCCATTGCTGTGGCCATAACTCCTCCTGACTCCTGCCCTAATTGCCTTTGGAAATGTCCCTGGGATCCCCAGGTGTGTGGAAACCTAACCTTGCCAGGGCTGAAAATCTCAGCAAGTTTTGAGGTGCCCTAAAACAGAATAGAAAATGTTTATTCGAGGCTTCAGGAACAGCTGAGTTCATTTGGGTTGTTCAGCCTGAAGAGGACGAGACTGAGAGGAGACCTCATTGTGGTCTTCAACATCCTCGTGAGGGGAGACACTGATCTCTTCTCTGGTGACCAGTGACAGGACTCAAGGGAATGGCCTGAAGTTGTGTCAGGGGAGGTTTAGGCTGGATATCAGGAAAAGGTTTTGCACCCAGAGGTTCAGGCACTGGAACAGGCTCTCCAGGGAAGTGGTCACAGCTCCAAGTGTGACAGAGTTCAAGAAGTGTTTGGATAACGTTGGCTCATGGTGGGACTGTTGGGGGTGTCCGTGCAGGGTCAGGAGCTGGACTTTGATGATCCTGGTGGGTCACTTCCAGCTCAGGATATTCCATAATGGCATTACTTGGAGACAGTGAAATTTTTGGCCTTTCACAGTCCTGGCTTCATTCTTATCTCAATTTCCTGACAGTTTGAGATTTTCCCGCCTTACTTATTCTTTCTTAAAACTTTGTCCTTTTCTGTTTGCCCTCACATCTGGGATTTCTAAGAAATACCAAGTAAAGTAAATAATGAAAAAAAGGTGCATAAAAAGTCAAGTGCAAGGTGCTGCTCCTGTGTTAGAGCCATTCTGGTTATCAGTGAAGACTGGGGGATGAATGGATTGAGACCAGCCCTGAGGAAAAGGAGGTGGGGATACTGGAGGATGAAAATTTGGACAATGCAATGTGGTGAGACACTGGACCAGGCTGCCTGGAGAAGCTGGGGATGTCCCATCATGGGAAGGATTCAGAGCCAGGTTTGCTGAGGCTTTGAGCAGACTGATAACAAAGTCCCTGATAACAAGTGATAGGGCAAGAGGAAATGGCCTCAAGCTGCACCAAGGGAGGTTCACGTTGGATATTTGGAAAAACTTCTTCACCGGAAGAGGGGTCAAGCATTGGAACAGGCTGCCCAGGGAAGTGGTGGAATCATCATCTCTGGAAGTGTTCAAAAAACATGTGGATGTGGCACTTGGGGACACTGTTTAGTGGTGAAGATGACAGTGTTAACAGTTGGACTCAATGATCTTAGAGGTCTTTTTCCAACCCCAACCGTTCTCTGATTCTATGAAAAAAATACATAAATGCATTTTTTTTTCATCTGCATGAAAAAAAAAGTCCAGTATATAGAGAAGAAGTAAAGAAGCAAATAGCCATAATAAATGCCCACAGACACAAAGATAACAGGCCTATATATAGATACTTCCACTTGAGGCTTTCACTTTATCAGGAAATTCAAATGGCTTTTTAGTCAAAGTTATCCTGTCTTGATTGTGGATTCTTGGCTTTGGGCCATCTAATAAATTATTCCTAAAAGACTCTCAATTTTCATTCACAATTTCCTGTCTACAATTTCTGTCAATTTCTCTCAAAATTTTTCTCAGCTTTGAAGAATGAGCCCTTTTAGCACACAAAGCACATATTTCATGTTTGAGACTGTCCTTTCCATGCCCATAATAAATGTGATCACCATGGGGAAAGTTACACCACGAAGGGAGATGAAAATGATAATTCCACAGCGCACAGTGTGGATTTTTTTTCAACTTGAGGTGAAATTTTCAAGTTTCTAAATCATCTTGAAGAAATTATCAGAGCTCCATTTCAGGGAGAGGTACAGCACAGTAAAAATACCTAAAATTGTGTGGACAAGGCTGGTTTCACATTTTGTTCTTTGTGTATAACTCACTGATGATAAAATTAAGTTCAAATATAAGTGGCTTTTAAGGAAAGCACAACTGAAATGAATTTGTCAGGTCTTACAGTCAGGTAATATTTTTTCTGATGTTTAGAGAATGCTGAAGCATGCAAGAAATCATTAGGAGGCAAAATGTGAAAATAGAGTGAAATCAAGCTCTGAACAGTGTGAAACATTTTTAAAATTCCCGAGTCCCATTGCCTCTTCCTGTGATTTGGTATTCAAAAAATCTTACCAAAAAAATCAAGCTTTTCACCAATATTTTCAGATATCAGCTGGGGGGGGGGGGGGGGGGGGAGGGCGATTGCCAGGGG
>VXAX01006426.1:41247-54437 GCA_013399835.1 Leptocoma aspasia
AGCTACTCTCAGAGTGACTTCTTCTGTTTCTCTGTTTGCTGACAAAGAGATCTGGACAAACTCTTCTGTTTGAATTGACAACATATTCAGCAGTGTATGCAAATGGCCCATTATCATATTATTAATATTTTCCTCAAGGTCATTTGAATGGAATTTATTCATGCAGAGTATAAGCAAATTGCAGTGAAGATGAGTCTCCGTTGTCGTCTGTGTCTTCCCTCATTCCCCAAAATTTGATATCCACATAACACACACCAGCAACCTCTGGAAAAACAAGCGTTGGCTTTCACAGGGAAAATGTTGATGGCTTTTTCTTTCCTGCAGCTCTAAATTATTTCCTGTCAATATCAAGAGGTTTGATCACTCATGACAGCGAGCTTTTAGCTGGAGTTGGATTAAGTTGTGCTGTTCCTGCAGGGATGGGGCTCTGCTTGAGTTGGAGGCTGCTCCTGCCACCTGGAATACTGCTGTGATGGAGAAATCCCTTCTCATAAACCCAGAAAACTCATGCCCCAGAGGGAGAGAAGCCACAGCAGCAACCAAGACATGCTCTAGGCTGTATTTATACTTTAAGCCAACTAAGAATTGTACCATTTGTTAAGACAATTAAGTAGATTTCCTCAATACCTATTAGGGCTTGAGTGATACCTCCATAGGGTGATTCATCCCACCGTAATCTGGGAGCGGGATCAGGTGTGGGGAGAGAGGAAGATGAGTCACCTCTCCAGGTGCTGACCTTGTTCTGTTGAGTGAGGGAGGAGCCAAGACCAGCAGCTTTAGTGGGTGCCCGTTTCCTAGGTAGGTGTGACAAAGCCAAGCCTAATCACAGGTTGTCTGCAGGCAGCTGACACCTCTGTTATTAAAGTGATCCCAGTTCTGGGCATAACAGGTTGTGGACAACATGAAAGATTCAGTGTGTTATTGTTAGAGCAGACCACTGGTTACTCCCTTAAAATGGGAAAGGCAATTTTAACACCCACAAAAATTCCCGTGCCTTTCTTGTCCCCAGTGTAGCAGCCATTCCTCCCAGTTGTGTGTCTTCTTCAAATTTATCTCCTTTTCAGTTCTTCCCCTGCACTTCAGGCTACTTACATTGTTTTTTTTTTTTTTTTTTTTTTTTTTCTTTTACCAAATACGAGCTGTATCTTAGTGCATCTTCCTTGGCCTGGCAATCTCTGTAGCTCTGGCTGTCATAACTCACCGCTGACGAGTTCTGGACTTAATCAGCTGATGCTGCACACTTCAGCCTGTCGGTTGTGCCTTACTCATGACCTTTGGGTCTGGTGGCCAATCTAAGTGAAACCTGACAGAAGGAAAATATTAAATTCTCACAAGCTCAGGTGAAAATGGCTGAATTCCCAGGTAAAAAGAGGAAGAATTACTGGTCCTACTGAGAGAATGGTCCTGACTATTGCGGACACCAAAGTGTGATTTCCCTCCTGCTCCCTTCAGCTGGGCATTAAGAAAATCTCTTTCTGTCTGATGTCCAATAGGGTTGAATTCAAGCTACAATTTTAGCATAATCCTCTACAGCCAGTGTGAGATGCAGTTTCCCAAGAAACCATGTTTTAATATTTTCCACATCCATGGGACCAGCGACTTTCTCTTCATAAAACGTTTTGAGCTTGCTCATTTATGAAATCTGCTTTTTACTTCGGGGAGAAGAATCATAGAATATTTTGCATTGGAAGGGTCCTTAAAAATCATCTACTTCCACCCATGGAACCATAACTCTTCCCTGTGGATCACAGACCATGAGGCTCTACAGGTAAAGTGTTGCCCTGTTCTCCCATGCCACTGACACCCTAATCCAACACACATCAGCTTTGTGTTTGAGTCCTTGCTGCTGCTACAAAATTAACTTCATGGTTGCCAGCCTGAAGTCCTGGTGGCCATTGATTTGTTCCTACTTCATTCAGAGTGGACAACTCGTCCATTTTCTTACACATTTTATAGTTTTCTGCTCAACTTCTCACTGTCCCACTCAACAGGCAGATAAGCAGCATTTACTTTCATTACAGTGTTTAACATTTGGGTTTCACCAGAATTAAAATTATTTTATCACCCTTAATTGCTTCTCTCAGTTCTTTCCACCCTGGAAGAAGATCAGTCTGGGCTGTAGGAGGACCAGCCAGTTTTAAACCCCACTGACTCTGTTTTACTCTCTTGAAGCCTTTTAAGGAAAAGCTGCTATAAGTTATATGCATTTTTAAGAACTTTTTGATTGTCATGGTTTAAGCCCAGCTGGAAAGTAGACAGCCACTCACTCAGCCTCCCCTTTCTCCATCCCACCCTGGTGGAATAGGGAGAAGAATAAAAGTAAAGCTTGTAGGTTGAGGAATGAACAGTTTAATAACTGAAAAGAAAGTAGAATGCAGTCATAAAGATAAATGATGATAAAAAGGGAAATACAAGTGGTGCACAATAGAATTGCTCCACACCCGCTGACCCGTGCCAGATCCCCCTTCCCAAACCAAGATCAGCCCCTTCCCAGTAACTCCTCCCAGTTTCTCTACTGTTCAGGATGTTCTGTGGTGTGGAATATCCCTTTGGAATATCACTTTGGGTCACCTGTCCCAGCTGTGCTCCCTCCCAGTTCCTTTTGCAAACCTCCTCTGACAGAGCATGAGATAAGGAAAAAGTCCTTGACTTTTTAAACACAACTTAGCAAAAATAAAGACCCCATCTGGGTGTTATCAACACCATTCTCATTCCAGATCCAAAACACAGCACTAGAACCGCTACTGAGAAGAAATTAACCTTACCCTGGCTGAAACCAGGACAGAGATCCAGTGATATATTATAATGTTTTCAAAGGGAAAAAATTACAAGTTGTTCCATGTAGACAAGGAAAGAACTAATGATTTTTAGGGGGGGAAAACGGTACCTTAACTTCATGGAATTTCTGAATATTCAGGCCATAAATCTCAAAAATGAAGGAATATTTTGAAACAGGTACAGCTTCGGGATTTATAGGTTTTTAGATTGGAACTGTGCCAACTTCATTCAATGTTTTCAGCTCCTGTGGCTGGGGAATATTTAACCCACAAAGGCTAAGCTGACAGAAGAACTCAATTTCCTCAACAGACAGCATAATTTGTTAACACCAGCGTAATTTGGTCTTTGTAGCTCATCAGTTGAGTTCAATGGTATGTTCAACTCTTGGATTACTATAGCCAATGCTATAGCTGGTACCTTTTGAGCCACAAAAACTACATTCTGTACTTCTTTTGGAGCCAAAACCAGCATATGGTGTCCCTTGAAGAATTCAAGTCCTTAAAATTCCCCCTGGTCTTGCCAAAAAAGAAAATGAGTTATTTATAGGGACTGAGGGCTAACATTTCTCTGCACTCTGAACTCAGAGAAGAGGCACTGCCTGGTGTGAACCTTCTCATCCTGGAGGAGATGTCTACAATAGGTTTTCTGATACCTTAAAAATAATTTTTCTCCATGGGTGTGCAGTGTTCAGATCTTCTGCAGCTCTGTGCTAACAACTAAAGTGCCTGAATGTCCATTTTTTCTGGCTTCTTCCTACAACAGCCTCTTCTGTCATTATGTCTAGGACTTCTGAAGGAAAGCACCCACTTAGCAATGTCGAATAATGAGGTGTTTCCAGCATCTGTTTTTATTTCCTCACAGGTGAGGACCTCTGTTTAAGGTAAAGTTTCCCATGGTCTTCATGCCCTGAGCTTTGCCGCTTGAGCCTTCTGCCGGCAACATCTCTGATCCGAACGCATTAAGATCACTTCCCCCCAGATGCCTACTGGCTTCTGTTTTATTTAGTGCGCCTGGATGCTTTTCTAGGACTACATCCAAGGTAGTCTCTGACCTTGCTGGTCCTTTACTCAGCTGTGGTGCACACGGAGCCCTCCAGAAGGACGTGGTCAGTCCCTGGCGCCTTCCTGGGTGCGCGAATTCCGCCGCGCTCGCTCCTTCTGACAGGGCGTGCACAGAGGGATGCAACAGTGGCACATTTTTCACAGATGCCTATGTAAGGCCAAGAATAGGTTCTCACATTCATAAAACCAGCACAGCCTGCCCTCAGGGAGGCGAGTAACTCATTTATTTTGCCTTTTTTTATCATTATTTCATCTGATCTCTCCTGGCTTTTTTGTCCCTGAGACAGTAATGTGCATTTCAGCTGTGTCTTCAGTTCTGGGAATCTCAAAGTACTACATAAAACGAGTGACTTCAGCCTCCTGCCACTTCAGCAAGGGCTGTTGTTTTCAAGTTTCTCTTTCTGTATTGCTGGGTTTGCTTGGAGAGCAATACTTTTCTTCACGTTGACACACATTCCACACATTTTTAAGGAGAAATAGATATGGGCTTAAAAAGAACTCAGTCACAGTGGAGGCAGGAGATACCTCAGCCAATATTAAAAGTCCCCAACCCAGCAACTGACATCAGTACAGCACCACAAACTCTGCCTGGGGTCATTACAAAGCCTCAGAAATTCATGGGGCAATTTAATCTGCGTTTTTGCATGGTGGGCCATTGCCCAAGAGCCAGGAAGAGTCCTTGGGAAGGATTACTAAAAGTTTCCCTGGCAGGTCGATACTTTCCAGTAGTCTCAGAGCTTTGTGGAAACTGTAAAAATATTGTTCCTCTACCAGTGTATTTTATGGATGCCACATGGATTCATACCCTGTGCTAGGTGCTGATTATCACTGAGGAGTTGTAATACATGCCATGAGAGGATCTGCCTCCATTTCTGGACACTAAAGGAGAATTCTACCAAAAGACCCAGGAGTAAGTATAAGAATAATAATGCCAATAAATATATAATAAATAATAAGAAGTATTTAAGAATTTGTTTTTAAATTTGCCAGTCAGTGTCTGCACTGGAAATTTAGGGGGCCAGGTGGAAAATAAAAAGGAGGAAAACTTGAGATAACTCTATACTCAGGCCAGAATTATGTTGGTTAGAGCACAGTGCTGATAATGCCAAGGTTGTAGGTTTGACCCCCATATGGGCCATTCACTTAAGAGTTGGACTCAATGATCCTTGAGGGTCCCTTCCACCTCAGAATATTCTGTGATTCTGTGTTATTTGCTTAGTCTGAAGCTGAATAAAGGTTAATAATGTGTTGATTATTTTGTATGTGAAACGAGTGAATACAGCATTGAGAAGCTCTATCAGGAGCAATCTGCATAAACGAGTTCACTCCTGAAGTGACACCTCTAATTTTCTCTTGATGATTTTCACCCGTGGCCCTTCATCGTCTTGACTGTAACGGGCATGACACAATCTGAGCCTCACCTGCTGTTTCCATCCCTTCAGATCAAGTAAGGCTTTGTGATGGCAGCGAGAGCAATGAGGACTGAAATGAGATCACTGCGGTGGCTGAAGGGCGTTTGCTGCTGGAGACCCAGCAAAATCCTTTCCCACTGCCAGGAGAGGAGGTCCCCACCATGCAAGGCACTCCTCTGCTTGTGCCACTTCCCTGCCTGTAAGTTACTGTGTAATTACATCATGGCTGGAAGTATTCATTAAAAAGCTGGAACCATTAGCAGAGACAAGGCAGCCTCCTTTGTTTTGTGCAAAATTAGATACCAGCGCGAGCCCCAGCTCTAGCTGCATTCATGTTCGTAAATCAAAGTCAAGTATTTCATTAGAGTGTCTGCAGTGTATGTATATAACTCAGCAGCAGAGAGTCTGCTAAGCCTAATGTGTTGCATTTAATTAACATTTAATTAGAGGGTTTTTGTGGGAGGTGCGTAAGTATTTGCCAGGCGGCTCATAAACATGAATCCACATCTCGCTGGCTGGACATCAGTGCTCAGTTCTTCTAAATAAAGGCTGCAAGCTGAAATCATCCTCTCCATCCATGCAGATCTAGTCCCAGGATACCTCAGGATCCATATGTGATTTCAAATTTCAGAGCTTGGTTTTCTATTGGATCTCTCCTTTGGTTTTCTTTTGCTGATCTCCATGAAGTTGCATTTGAATGATTATGTTTACTCCTCTCTTACTCATTTGTGTAGTGGGTAGTTGGGTCGTACTGGAATAAATTGCATGTCTTGTTAAAGAAAAAAAGAAACAGCTTAATTTCAGGAGGAAAACTCTTCCCTTTCAGATTTGTGAGTCTGGAAGCTTTTAAGGTGCTGAGGTAGATGCCTCACAATTTAGGTAGTCCAGTAATTTCCATTTGCAAAGAGAGATCTGTGATAATTTTTCCCAGTAAAATCATTGTTGACAGGTTTTTGGTGGCCTGTGCTAGACTAGATGTCAGAGGATGAGCTCTGATTTTTGACTGATACCTGCATGACAGTTCTGTGGTCAAAACAGGAAGCCAACTGATCACACAAGGTCTTCTTTGGAGTCATTGGAGTGAACTCCAATAAAGTACATCCAAGCCAGAAACCTTCTCCAAACAGTCCCCTGTAGGTGAAATCTGTCTGACCTGGATGGATACTTTAATACAGGTGTCTCCATCTGAACAAGTCACTCCAGGTTCTCCTCACTGAGACAAGTTCAGGGCATGATTTGTCTGACAAAATTTAGGAATCTGAGCATGAGCAGATCTGTGACATTACCTCTACTGACTCTGCTGACTTGACCTCCACTGTTACTTGAAGCCAGGAATCCCATGCAGACACAGACACCTGAAGACAGGTAAGACAAATCCCACCTGTACTTTCTCACTGTCATGTGTAGAAAGAGTGTGAAAATCTGTTGATTCAGGTCGAGAGAGGGTGGTGAGAAACTGAAACGGGTTCCCCAGAGAATTTGTGGCTTCCTCATCCCTGGAAGAGTTCAAACCTGGGATGGACGGGGCTTGGAGCAGCATGGTCTAGTGGAAGGATTGGAATAAGATGATCTTGAAGGTCTCTTCCAACCCAAACCACTCTATGGTTCTATGATATATAGGTGAAAACCTAAAACTGGTGGGTGTGGATACTCCTCCCTCAGCTATCACAGCATGGCTGAAACAATCCCCAGTGTAGTGGCCTTTGCAGGGACATCCTTCTCTCTGAAGACTCTCAGTTCAGGTGACACTTTTCTTTCCTAACACCTGCCACCCTCACAGCCTGACTGAGCTCAGCTATGAGCCTAAGCCTGGACTATCTTAGGGCATAGATATGCCTAGCATTGGAGCAGAACAGAAACAGCCCAGAGCTGTGAACTCAAGGACTCATTGCTGCAGCTGTGGCTGCAGGCTCCTGGAAAATTACAACATAACCCACCTCATTTCTCCCACAGCTTCATTTCAGAGGAAGGTTTCACCTCATCCTTGTCCTACATGGCTTTTACCCCACGCTGTTAATCAGCCACTGCTGTGCTCGACCTGTGGTTGATGGCAGAAGTGACCCATTTGGAGTAGCTGTCCTTTTCAGAGTGGTGCTGTGGTAGGGAGAATCTCACCAACATGACAGATTGTTTCACCCCAGACTAAACACATCTTCTGGCTAAAAATAAAAGGAAAGGAAAAAAAAAATAGGAAGAAAGAGGGTTGGTTGGTTATTTCTCTTTCTCCACCTGACCAGCTGCCCAATGTTTTGCATTCTGAAAAGCTGTTTAGGAGGTCTCAGCTCATTACTTCTCATTTCTGTGGATGCTTCTGTGAGAAATGATCTCTTTGATCCTCTGCAGGTTGACTGTCTTTTCCTTATGTGCCCTACACCTGAGCTGGTTTTTTATCATCCCCAGATCAGAATGCCAGGATAGCACTGGGCCTTCTAGAGAAAGAAAAGCAGGAGAAAAAACAAGTCCTGTTTTTCAAGTAGAGGGCTGGATTTTTTTCCCTCTGGCACAACAGTATAAATCCATCGTGGTGGAGGTGGTGTTACATAGGAGAAGGGCAGATGAGGAGTGAGGTGGCAGTGGGTCTGATACAGGAATATTTTCCTACCTGGGTTAGGGGGCTAATGGACTGTTGAGGGCCAGATCTCAGCTGGCACAATTTGTGTAGCTCCCCTGAAGTTAATGGAAGTCGATGCTAAATTTCACCCCTTATGGACTAAAAAACCACTGAGCCTGAGGGTTTTTAAATGATGCTGTTCAGTGAGGTGGAGCCACAGATGTGTGTGGCAGCAGCCTATAGAAAGCTACAAGTTGTAATAAGCTCTCCATACCCTTCACCAAGGCTTTTCCCTCCTCCCAGGGAGTAAATTAATGAGCTCAGAATTCTGAGCCTTCCCCTCTGGTTGGAGTTTCTGCAACCCAATCTCCCAATTCAGGTCATGTCCCCGCCAGGCCACAGGGTGAAGCTGAGTTACACCAGCAGCAAGTTGGGCTCTCCTTGTTTCCTCCTGGTTGGCTTCTCCTGGGAATCAGAAATGGGAGGAGGTAGAGGAGAAGGAAATAAAAATCACAAGAATAACAGGAATTTCATTCAGTTTGGAGATCTCTAAGCTGCCACTGATCAAATCCAAGTGCTTTCTTTGTGTTAAAAAAGATTGCTTCCATCAATCTCCAGGAAGGCTTCAAGATGAATCTCCCTCCTTTTGGTGTCTTCATCCTTTTGGATCTGGGACAAAAACGTTTTTAAAGCTACTTTTATACATCTTTCTTCTCCTTTCAGCTTCCTCCTTTGCCACAATCTCCAGGAGAAGGTCCAAACACAGATGTTGAGTTAATTTTCAAAGGCACCACAGCAGGGTCATCTTTTTGTTCTCTCCACTTTGTGTCTCCCACTTTATTTTCCAGATCAATAGGAAATTATCTCTGTCTTTATCGTTTCATATTAATACTTGACCTACAGCTAAGAAGGAACACATGACAAGAATATGAGGGAGGGAAGTGTGAAGCCATAAGTGGCATTTGAAGAGTGTTCACCTTCCACAGCATCTGCTTTCCCTGGGTTTGGGCATCATCCCATCCACAGGTAAAATGTTAAATATTTCAGCTGAGCACACCTTATGGTTGTTGTGGGATCAAGAAAATGAAAGAGCAGAGTGTCACTATTTGTTGCATGATCACTTTTTAGTGCTGCAGGTCTCTGCCACACACTAATATTTCTCTACCAGCATGACTTTGATCAGAGTTTGTTTTCATTCTACACCTCCCTGGTCACTATATTTCCATATTTCTGACTATGAGCTTGTGTTTCACATGGGGTCAAAATCACAGAGTGGGGATCATCATATCAAAATACTTGAGACAGGTGTGCCCAGGGGTGGAGCCATCCGTGGACACCAAGAGGGGACTGTGAGTGCTCAGCCAAACTCATGCCCAAGTTCAGATTTGACTCCTGCATCCTCTGTCTCTAAATCTAATTTTTAAATCTAAATCTAAATCAAATCTCAGCCAATCCTGCAGTTGCCTCCGCCCAGAGGACAAATCATTCCCTGTGATCCATGCAATGGGGGAAAAACTTACCTACTTATTACAAAATAATATTTTGTATTTTTAACATCAAAATTTTCATGTGACCATTTCTCACACCTATTTTTGCCATGAAAGCATTGTTTGTCTGTCAGCAAAAATTGAAGTGATGGTCCTTGCTTGCCAACCTCCACAATCTTTGTCATTTACATTTTTGCCTTCAGGCAGGGAGCAGCGCAGCAAGAGCCAACCCAAGAGTGGGAGGAGAAATCAGGTAAGCAGGTATTCAGCCAGCTGATGAGCTAACATAGACCACTTTCTAAAATGGAATAACTTTGTTAATGCTTAAAACAGAAAATGAAAATGGAACCAAGAAAAAAAAAAGGGGAAAAAAGAGGGGGAAAAGAAGAAAAAAAAAAAAAGAAAGAAGAAAAGAGAAAAAAAGGAAAAAGAAGAAAGAAAAAGAGAAAAAATAATGAAAAGGAGAATGGAAAAAAGGGAAAATCAAAAGAGAAAGAAAATTAAAAATAAAATTAAAAAGAAAATGGAGAAGAAATTGAAATAGAAAAAGAAAATTCAAAATTAATAGAAAGAAAAATTTAAAAAAGGAAAAATTAAAAGGGAAAAAGGAAAAGAAGAAAAGTTTGGTTCTAGAGCACAATTACTTATTAATCTGCAAGATGAAGCATTTTTCTGGTGAAGGGATTTCCATTTTCAGTGATTTCTTCTGCAGCTTTTGGCAGCCACTTCTGCCCTCTGCAAGAGTCCTTGTGTTCTCTTCATTCTCCTGGGTTTTTCAAGGCCCCACTTTCACTTCAGCCTGGAATTTAAACCTCCTGATTGATTTCTGGCATCAATCCTGGCCCCACAACTCATTGGTGATGCTTTGGGGCAGACAGAAGTGGTTTTCCAGCCTCTCAGCTGGTTCAGAAAATCCTATATTTCAGTGTGGCTTTCACACTGGCTTTTCAGTTACATTTTTCTTTGAAGTGTGGTCATCCATTCAAAGAAACTGATTTTGCTGCAGTTTTTCTGGACAAGAAAAAGCGGAAACGCTACAGAACAATTCAGTCACCCTGAAGAAGGGAGCTGTGCACAGGGATTATTTTTTTCCCAATTTGAGCCTGTGATTTACCTGCAAAAGGCTCAACTTCATTTTCTTTGCATCATCCTGAGAAACAGCAAGGTGAAATCTACCCCAGGCTTTTGCTTTGCTTCAGCCCCTAATCAATCTTAGCAGCCATTTATTGCTCCATATTTTAGCAGGCAAAAAAAGATTATGCCTTAATTATTTCCTTGCATGCCTCTGAGGGTTGCAGGAATAAGGCAAACAGAGGGCCAGTACAAATAATCAGTAAAATGAAAATTAAGACATCAGTTTTCTCTTCCGTGATCTAGTAATTTAAACCCTGTGTCCTTTTCCAGCTTCATGGTGGTCACACAGCTTTGATTCCCTGTGAGATGGGTGAACAAGGCTCCCAATGGAAGGCAAAGTGGGAAGTGATGTGCAGAGGTGGCTGTTCCTCCTGACTGTTGTAAAATCTTGCCTTACAGTAGATGCCTAATTATTGGAATTAGCTGCAGGAAATCTGCTCTTAAAGCTGAATTTTACTTTTTTTTTTCCCATGTAACTCGCAGATGAAAAGATATTTTGAATCCCCTACAACAATATTTCTTTACAGGGCAACTGGGAAGTCACGGCCCTAAAAATTTGGAAATATTGCTGTGAATTTATCCCAGTGTTCAGCTGTTCCAGATTTACTGCCATATGTTGGCCTTTAGTGGAGCTCCCCCCATCCCGCACGTTGTTAGCAGCCTCAGGTGTGCAGAATGGCTCCATGGATCCATGAATGTGATAAATGTTATCCATTACTGGCAAGATTGTTCCACGTCTCACTGCAGTTGGTTTCACTACAGAAACGCTTCCAGTAGAGCAGGCCTTTTATTTATTTATTCCAGTGGTTTCTGTGATTTCACAATTCCTCTGGCCAGTGCACTTTTCATTAGTTATTGGTTAATAAAAAAGTTGTTGCTATGAACATATTATAAGTTTGTCTGTGTCTCTCTCCCATGGGAGAACACACTTTTGCTGTCTTTTACTCTGTATAAGCTTTCTGTAAACAAAATATCTGTGTCTGTTCTTCAAGGACATGGAATTGGTTGGCCTCCTCCTACCTATGAGGAGAAGGAGCTGAAATTACTTTATCTTTCTGATATTGTAAACATTTTCGGACACATTCCCTGGACGAAGCAGCAGCAGGAGCATGGAGAATGCTCTCTGCTGAGCAGATACAGAAAAATATGAGAATTATGGAGTCATTTTAATAAATCATATTAGCCTTCTGAATTTATTGTCAAGAGTCCTTTCTTCTATGTATGGACCACGACGATAAAAAGTTACCCAGTGCTGTTTTCAAACGAAATCCATTGTTGGCTGTCCTTGGGGATCTCACCAGGAAGAGGACTTGTGAGGTGTGTTTGAAACCCTCCAGCTTGGCCAAGTGGGTGCAGACCAGGAGAGCAGGGGGAGCTCCTGATCCTTGAAGTCCTCCCACACGGGCTCCTGGAGAAAGCACCACGTGCAAGGAATGACCTTTGAGGGGTTGAAGTAGTTGTTACAGTTCCCAGAGTTTCTAGAGAAGGAATAAGTCACACCATGGATCATAATTATTATTTTTCAGTGTCCTCCAGCCTTCCCTGCACTGGTTAATGTCTCATCTCACATCCTTGTGTGAGGTGCTGTGGAGCTGCTTCAAAATCCACCAGCCACTGTTTCCCTTTGAAAGTCACTCTGCTGTAAAAGTAAGAGCATCTTTCTGATTTCAAAAGCTGCTCTGAAACTCCCAAAGCCCCTTATGCCAAAAGCAATCGTGTTTTAAATGTAGGTAAGTACCAGCTGTGGCTGAAATTCCAATGATCAGGCTGTGGAGGCGAGAGGGANAAGAGAAGAGAAGAGAAGAGAAGAGAAGAGAAGAGAAGAGAAGAGAAGAGAAGAGAAGAGAAGAGAAGAGAAGAGAAGAGAAGAGAAGAGAAGAGAAGAGAAGAGAAGAGAAGAGAAGAGAAGAGAAGAGAAGAGAAGAGAAGAGAAGAGAAGAGAAGAGAAGAGAAGAGAAGAGAAGAGAAGAGTCAATCATAGGCGCTCTCTGTGATTTTCCTTGCCCTAATCATAGTTACTCTGAGTTTACACCCACCTGAAGCAACAAGGAAGCCTAAAGCCCTTGTGGGAGAGATATGAAGATGTTGTTGTTCTGTAAAGGAAAAGACCTAAGAATTTTTAGCAAGGAAAGTGCTGATGAACCCATGAATCATAGAATCATAAAATCTTAGAATGGTTTGGGTTGGAAAGACCATAAAGATCATCTTGTTCCAAAGCCCAGCTTTTAAATGTTAATGATCCTTCTGCAGGTTCATTCATGGCTGTTCTAGGCTTAGTGATGGCACATCCTGTCCCTTTTCTAGTGATTTGGATAGGCCACGTTCATTTAATTTTATTTTGAAGGCTGAAAAAGCTGTAAGATCCCTGCTATGGGCTGGAAGAATTTATCTCACATGCATGGATTTCCATATTGCAGAAGTTCATCCATGTGTGATGAACGCTGCAGAGAAAAACCCGAAGTTTGGAGGGGTCTGCTCTAGGACCTGTCTGGGGGTGCAGTGGCTTCAGGTTATTTTCACTTCAGGGTCCCACCATGATGCTGAAGGTGCCCTTGAGCTCAGCAAAGAAGGTGATGCTTTAAATTGGATTAGTGCTGTTCCAGGAGGTGCTGTGATTACACACTGCCAAGAAATCACATCCTACCTGCTTCAGTTTTCCCAGGCATTTAATTTCTCTGCAGAATTTCTGCCTGCCACTGATTTTGCTCTGTGTTGCTAAACAGCTGCTCTGTCCCACATCTAAGTGGGCCTCCCTCCATTCTTGAAA
>VXAX01006426.1:54461-67592 GCA_013399835.1 Leptocoma aspasia
AAAAAAAAAGAAGCCTGAATCAGGAGAGGGTGTTTTATTCACCCAGTGTGAAACATTGCTCTCCTCATTTGAGTCTGCAGGGGTCACTTAGAGAGGGCTCTTCGAAAATGTCTGAACTCATATTGCTCCTTCTCCTCCTCTGTTTCTGGAGCAGCAAGGATTCACACCCATTCCCATCACATTTTCTGCCATTCAGTGGGCACTGTGGTTCTGCCTGCGTGAGTCCTTCTGCAGAGTGACAGAGAGGAGGGGAGGAAAGCTGCTGTGTTTTCTGTCAGATGGAGTTTGGTAAATAAGTGTAAATAAGGCTTACAGAGCCATCCACAAGTTTAAAAGGATCCAGCCAGAAATAGCAAGCTGGCAGGGCAGGCTCTGCTCAACAGCATCACCCTTGGCCATCGAGTTTCTGCTTTTTTTTTTTTTTTTTCCTTTTCTTTTCAGTGACTGAAGCAAAAGCTGATGGAAGAAAATGTGCATAAAGGTCCAGGAAGTGACCTGGAAGTGAAAAAGCAAGAAAAAGGCTCTGAAATTGTTGTATCTCAAACAGGGGCTGGGCAGCTTTCCTTACCCCTACATTTCCTTTTATCTGTAAGATGCCATCATTTTTGTTTGCAGGAGAGCAGGGAAGCTCATCTAACACTCAGATCCATTGTGTGATATGTTTTTCATAAATAAATGACTGAGGACTTTTTTTTTTTTTCTATCACAGAGAGGGCTCCCAAAAATGGCTTGGTATAAATTCCTCCATCCCAAAGCTTTCCATGGAGATTTCTGGGAGGATGAGAGATCACTCTGGACATGTGCTGGATCAAGGGGGCTTCCATCCATGATCCCAGCTAATCCAAAACCTGGGCCCATCCCCATGGGCACAGTGTTATCCAGCAAGCAAAAGACAAAGACACCTTTATATGGTGCTTAAAGAAGAATAAAGAACATCTGACAGCCTTCTTAGACCCCTCAATAGGCAGAGATTTCTTTGAAGAGGCCAAATAGTTGTCAGAGTGAGTTTGCATTGAATTACAGAGTGTTTGAAATAGCTGGGACTGGAGAGGTTAACAGATACTCTCATTAAAATTCAGTCCTTTAAACTGAAATATCCTGAAATCTGCTGCACTTCACACCACATGAAAGTGGGTGTAACAGCAATGAACTAAGTTGGAGTTCTTCTCTGCTTAAAGTGTCGGGCAATTTGCAATGCAAGTGCAATATTTTGGTATGAAGACATCAACTGGCCTTTCCCAATGCAAACTGGGCAGAGATTTAAATTTACACTGGCAGAAGACCTGGTCCCAGAAGTTCAGCAGATATGGGGCAATGCCCAAAAACCACAGTGCTCCTAAAGAGTGACAGAAACCATCAAGTAGGGTAAAAACCAGCTTTGAGCATCCCATTGCAACTCAGTTTCTTGGTTCCTGCCAGCCCCATGTAAGTCTATTTATAATTGCAACTTCCCTCAGTTAATCATGTCAAAAATGGCATTTTCACCTCTGGGAACTGTATCTGATGTAACAATCTTTGCAAAATTGTTAATCCCTGATGTGAATCCCCAAGTAAACTGATTACAGTGCCGGCGGCACAAAATAAGCTCAGACCTTCCATTAATCGCTGCACAAACCATGGCAAATTTTGAGCTGAATTTAGATGTATAAGAACATTCCTGGTACTTCAGGGAATAATATACACACAGCTTCAGACATCATGTGAGTGGGTAGCTGCTGAGCACAGAAGCCATCCACTAGCTGGTGGTAATTCTAGAATTTTATCATTTACTCATGTGGAAGCAGTTCATGCAGAAGCAGTAGGGCCAGGAAATTGGAATGTGTTAAAAAGAAATGACTCCCAAGGAATATTTTGCTCATGGTTGTCTTGCCTTTCTCACCAAAGGTTGCCAGACAGGTGTTGCTCCCATGGCACTGCAGATCAGCACCCATCAGATACAGGGCTCAGCATTTCCACGTCTTCAAGAAATAGAAATGACTGGAAGTGTGTAAACTGAAATAACAACCCGACCACAGAAACCCCAGCAGTGCAAAAGATCATGTGGAGAAGCTGAAATAACTGCTAGATACCTGGAAATTCCAATTTGTTCCAGCCTTGGCCTTCTCCAGTCCACTTTGGCAGGGAGCAAGAGAGTATCTTGTGAGGAAAAAAAAAAATAGCATGAGCAGTTTCATGTTCCATCCCACAGGGAAAAAAAATAATAATAAAAAAGACAGGTAAAGATGTTAATACAGTCCTTGTTCTCAAGGTCAAACCTTTCTCCTGTGAGGACAAGGGCAGGGGGACCCTCTTCAGTTCATACATGAGCCCATGTTCACCTACCTGCAGATCCTCTTTCTGAAAAATCACTCTGAGTCCTGCCCCTGGCTCATCTGTGCTGGTGCTGGCACAGATTTGGAGATATCAGGACTTGGGAGTAAACTGAGGATCTCCGGAGTTTGACAGGGGAGAAGGAGTCCTAGATGCCAGGTGATTTACACCTCCAGACCTTGCTGTACTCCTGGAGGGTGCTGAGGCCCTGGCACAGAGAATCTGTGGTTGACCCACCTCTGGAGGTGTCCAAGGCCAGGCTGGATGGGGCTTGGAGCAACCTGGTGTAGCAGAAGGTGTCCCTGCTGTCAGGAAAATTAATCCACAAACATCAGAGGTTTATGTGCAAAAAGGAGACAGAGGAGGCCTTTTACTTGATTCGAATAAAGGGAGAGGCCATGGGGCATTCCCCTGGGGTCTCTCAGATTTTTGGAGGATTCAGCCTCCTTTTTATCCTGATTTCCTGGCTGCATTTCCCTTCTCTCTTTCCCCATTGGCTGAGGTACTTGAGGGGTACAGACTGCCCAGAACACCTGATCCCCTCTAATGTATAACCCTCCTTTTTAATTTTTAATTCTCATGGAATTTTAGTGGAATTCATTGTTTCTTTCATCTTTCAATATCCAGTTTCATTTATCAACAGACCTACAGTTTGTTTGTAAAGGCAAATATCTTTTCCCATTCATCAATCAGTGGAATCCTTCCCATTGTTTCTTTTATCTCTCAGTACTAGTTTTATCTACCAGCAGACCCACGGGTTGTTTGTAAAGACAAGTCTGTCATTCCTCTCCCTGCCCATGGCAGGAAGTTGGGAATCCATGATCTTTAAGGTCTCTTCCAACCCATTTTATGATTTTGTGACTTTCTTCTCAGGAGACAACTCACCTGTGACCTCCCAAACGTAGCTCAGGCAGTACCTCCCTCCAAGAAGTTCTCCCAGGGGATGGAATGGGTGGGGCTGCAGCATCAGTCCTTCCCCAGAACTGGTGAATTTTGGAAGCACTGAAGCAGCACAAAGGCATCTGGGTGGAGTCATCAGCAACACACAGGAGTTGCTTTCCATCTGTTCATGTTGCAGGAAACCGCGCTGCATCCTTGACTATCTGTCCCTGCTGGTCCTCATTACACGCTGCTCAATTGCTTTGGAGACAAAAGAGCAGTTTCTTAATGCTCCATCTCCCCTCCTCCCCTTTTTTTTTGCTGTATGTGTCTGAAATTAAATTCAGATTTTAAATCACAGGATGATTTATCACCTTTTTCTAACAGGCAGCCTCTCTCTGGTTAAACAGATGATTTACCTGTAGCTTCACCCCTTGGGGAATGAAAGCCTCCTGCACTGAATGGATGGTTTGGGGGTCTTTTTTAGAAGCTGGTGAGCAGTGGAAAAGTCCCCAACTCGTATATTTAAAACTCAGTATGCACAACACATCAGGGAATTTTTACTTTTTCCAAAGGTATTATGGACTGTCCCTGCTCTGTGCTGCTGTGTGACCTCATTATGTTCGCTGTGGTCCAGGAAAGTGGCTTAAATCCCTGGAGGTATTTGAGACCTGTAGATATGGCACTTGGGGACATGGCTTAGGGGTGGACTTGGCAGTGCTGGGGTTGGACTTTTTTCAACCCAAATGATTCTTTAATTTTGCCTTGTTATCAAATCCATTTCCTTTGGAGAAGACTGCATCCAAATTGCACCTCAAGGACCAGGAATTGCAAAGTCACCTGAGAGCTCAGGATGGCTGAGAGATTGATTGGCTGTGTCCCTCATCCAAATACTCTGAAAGGTGAGGGAAACCAAAGCAAAGGAGGAGATAAGAACTAGCAGAAGAATTCTTATATACTGAGTGCAATGGAAACACTTAAAGAACCATAGAATCATTAAGGCTGGAGAAGACCTCCAAGATCTCCACCTACCAAATCCAAGTAAATGGGAAGTTACCACTGTGGTGAATTCAAAAGCAGGCTCAGTCTTCCTGTGAAAAATAGAGGAATGTGATTCAAAGCATGAGATATTTCCATCATCCTGGGGCAAATAGAAAGACATCTCTGTGAAGTGAGGGAGGATGTAAATCAGTGTTAATTGTCTTTTATAGTCCAGGGCACCAGCCCACACCAGCTTGGGACCAAAGGGAGCAGTCCCACAAATTAAAGAAGAGTTGAGTGCCTTTTGTGAGGACTCCTCCTGGGTTATCTCGGGCAGGTGACTCCAGTTTGCCCTGGGGAAATATTGCCAGTGGATCAGGTGGAGCAAAGAGCAGCTGGTGGGAAAAGCTTGGCTTTGAGAAACAGAAATGTGTCAAACACATTTGGGACTTCACTCCCCAGGCTGCAAAGTGAGACTGAAAGAGGAGACACAAATAAACCTTTGCATTAAGCTGTCCTTGCTGCTGCTGGAATCTCCTGCTGCTTTTCTCAGACAGCCTCTGATGAGCTTGGAGCTCTGCAAAGGTGTTTCTGCAGTGAGCACATCTGGTTCTGCACAATTTCACTCCTGCCTTGAGGGATTGGTGCATGTTGTTATGATTTTTGCTGTCTTTTCCCATTTCCTCTCTGTCTGATCTAGAAGAGACTCCCTTCTAAATATCTTTAAGAAGACATCAAGCAGAATATGGACATTTTTGTAATTGGATTTGCCAGCTTCAGAGGCAGCTTTGTGTTACAAGTTAAACCCTACATGGAAGCTGGGCTTTGCTGGAGAAACAGAAAAGTGATGTCTGGTTCTGCCCTGAGATTTACAGTGAGTGTATCAGAGCCTCTTTCTGCCCTCTCATCCAATCCATGCTCATCCTCTGAGCCAGATGAAGTCCCTTTCCCCAGGGTGTGGGTGCAGGAGCTGAGATAAATCAGGACCAGCTCTGGATGCTCCTACTGGTCCAGGTTAGATGAAAAAAAGCTGTGCAATTCCAGTGTAAGGTCCTACAAAATGTCTGTGGTGGTTGTCTGAGCTTCTCTCTGGAGCACTGATTGGATGCTATTCTACTCAGCAATTTTAGGAACAAGGAATTTCAAGGGAGCTCATAAGGAAAAAAATAAACAGAAGATTTATTAGTGCATACAAAAAAAGGAGTGAGACCAGGAGAGCTCTTGTCAGGTGGAAGTGGCTTTCCTGGACATCTTTCTGCATCAGTTCTTCTCAGCGTTCAGCTTTTTTGGCCTCTCAATATCTGCATAAGGTTTAGTGTTACATGACACAACGTTCAATATCCAGAAAACTAAAGCAAAAATCAACCCAAAGCAACCCCTCGGCACTGAGGAACATAATGAAATCACACACTTTTGTTCTTTTGTCTCATAGAATATTTAAAAAAAATGAATACTTGTATTTATTGTACATAAATATTTGTACCCCACTTGTATAAATACTACCAAACTTCCTAAATACCTAATGGAAGGGAAACTGATACCAATTATGTGTTTAGTAATCCTCTCAAAAGATAAGAACAACAGCCTTAATGACGTCAGGCCTGTCTGCTGTAGTGAAAAGACATTAAAAAGCAATCACAAACAAAAGCAGATCTCTACCTAATGCTCTGTTCGCTGCGAGAGGGAAGGCAGATTATTGTGATTCAGGGGTTTGCTGTGAGCAGGGTGAGGCAGGATAAACTGGAGATGGGTTTACCACACTTATTTTGGTTAAAACACCAGTGATGTGTGAGTCCTGATTCTCCCCAAATGCATTTGTCAGCTAAAAACTTGCTGAAGAATTACAGGCAGGGGAGAATCTCACACAGCTCTCGGGGCTTGGTCCTTCTCAGATTTTTATTTCTCCTTCTGAATTTGCAGTGCAGGGATAATTAGCAAGATCTGCACTGTTCTGCTGCTTCTCCCTCACTGTGAAAATCAATGTTTCCAGCCTGAGGATCAGGAATAGCACATGCCACATATGCTTAGGCAGGATCTGTGTGCTCTTTAGCTCTTCTAATAAGAAGCAGGATGTATCTAGAGTCAGATTGAAGAGGATCCAAACCCAGCGAGTGTAAACAAGCAACGTCAAATATGCAGGAATAATAATGATGTAATTAAAAAAAAAAAAATCACAGCAAGTGGAATGTTTATTCACAAAAGCAAAAATATTTGTAAATCAATTTTTAATGACACAAGCAATGTCAGTATTAGGAAAAGAGTCTTTTATATTTGCATGATTGAATAAATATGTCAGCATGTATAGTGAGCCAGGAGAGTTATTGAGACTCAGCTTTATGAGAAATTCAGTAGTTCAGATATGTTTTTTTATTACAATCTGTAATATAATGCTGTATTTTGATTTTTGCCTCTCGTGCATTTAAAAAAGCATCACATTTTTTGGTCAATGAGAATATATCACTGAAACTATTCGAACATTTATTTTTGTTTGACTTCTAGTATTTCATTTTTACTAGATAAAGCCGTAGAATATGGAATTATAATAAGAAAGTGAATATAAAATTATACGTGGAGATAAATGCCGAATAAAAGAGAACATAATAAATAAGCTTCTAACATAAAATAAATCAGAATAAACAATGCATCCTAAATATATATTTCAAATGGAATAACTGTACCAGCTAAATACTGAAATATATTATGTAAAAGCTGGTTTTAAGCAACGTTGAAATGAAATCGGCACATTCCTCGGGAAGGCTGAGATTTTGATGACTTCGCAAATCGTGATGGAAAATGTTTTGCCAAAACCCGGCAGAACCAAGCTAATATATTTTGGAAAGCATATGCTGAGGAGTGGTTTGGGATGACATGCTTGGGCCGAGTGGATAACAAGACTATTTCCAGCTAATTTCAGATGGGAAAGCAGATGGGGCTGTTTCTTGCTGTTAGACTTCTGTGGTCACAGTCTCTCAAGGGCTGAACTTAAACATCTGAGTCCTTGTGATTATTATTATTATTATCACGACTGAAAATACTGTGGCCAGGTCTGCATTCCCAACTTACATCCCACAGTGCAAAGCGCAGGAAGGTTTTATCCTTGCCCGAAACATCTGTAACCCAGCAGAACTTGGGGTGCCACGTGGGTGGTGCGTCCCACCTACATCCAGAGCTGGGGTTTGCTCGCAAATCCTGGAAGTTTTGCACTCTGGGAGTTCCCAGAGTGTCCAGGGGATCTGAACAGAGGTGACAGAGGTGACAGAGAACCTGCAGAAGATCTGTTCTCTTCTGGATTTCCATCAGTGCTTGAAGTTTCAATGTGTCCTGTGCGGCTGCACATTTCACTGCCTGCAGCTGGAGGGATCACACCAACCAATCCCCCTGGAGGTTTAACTGATTCAAAACCATTTAACTGCACTTCAAGATAGAGTGACAGGTAGCAAAACCTCTGGATGCGTTTCAGAAATGGGTTTTTGCCTTGATTTTAATTTTTAATGAGCACACTGCAACTGTCCGTCTGTCTCAGCTGACTGTCAGTCTTGCTCCCCCCTCCTAGAACTGTTTCTGTCTGCTTGCCAGTTTCAATGAGACTGAAAGAATTACTCAACTCCCCAAGAATTTGTTCCTAGGAATGAACAGAAGACTTCATCTGTTAGCCTTAGGAAGGCAGGGTTTCAGCATGAAAACCAGAATTACCCATTCCTGTCGCCCTGGTGGCACATCAGTCACTCTGTGTCTGTGCTGAGGGCATTGCTGCTTCTTCTGCTTCCAGATAAACTGGTCATGAGGGCACTTGAGAGGGACTGGAGACAGTGTGGATGGGAGTTCAGGGGTTCTGAGGATGAGTTGGAGGGATTTGGGGAGTTTGAGGATTGTGGAGGCCTGGAGATGTAGGGATCTGCAAAGCTGATGTGTTGCCAGACTTGGGGCTTGGGAAGGTCCTTCTCATAGCTCAGTAGGAGGAGATGGTTCTGTACATGAGAGGAAAGCTGGGGATGTGGTGGCAGGATTGTTTACAAAATATTGTGCTCACAATTCTGCAGAAAATCTGTCTTCTTTTAATTCTGCTGCTATGAATATTTGGGTGGCTGATAAGCAAGAACATTCATTGTTCCCTTCTCAGAACTGAACCCTGTGTTGACTGTGGCATCCTCTCCACAGGGATGTCCCTGCTGATTTTCCTTTGGTGTTCATTTGTGCAGCTAATGGGAGCATTTTCCTAATCAATGCTGGTAGATTCCTGTTTAATTAATATCGATGAGTTGGAGAAAGAATAGAATGGGCCACTGGTAACATTCCCCCATGGCTGAGTGTTTGAGTGGGAAAAGGCAGAACTGCAAACCAGAAATGGTCATCAAGGACATACAATGAAAACCTTCAGCTGGACCCTCTTTCCATCCAGAAAAGAGGAAAAACAATCCAAAGTCACTGTGTGAAAAATGATAAAGATATATTACTAAACCAGGAATACTGAGAAAAAAATAGGAATTGTAAGGTTGAGTGAACCTGTATGACTCAGGTGATGCCTCACTTTATTCCTGACTGTCCCCTGACCTGCACTGGTACCAGGGAAAGCTCTGCTGGGTGATTGGTGTTGGGATATATCCCTGGCTCTGGAACATGGACACCCCTGGACACCAGGATACAGGTGGCTTTGGCAGGCTTTGGTGGGCTGCCCATGTACAAAATGCTTTAAAGTAGAAATAAATCCTGCCCAGAGTGTTCTTTCTGATAGGAAAACTTGATGTCCATACATCCCAATCTCTCCATAGTACAGGGCTGGCAAAATAACACTGATTTTCCCTGTTGGCTTCACAAAGAGGAGATCTGGCAATGTGTCATGGACAGAATAGATCTGTTTAAACGAAACCACCCTGACAAACAGCATCCTTCTTCAAATTTAAATTAACTGTTTTTCCCCGCCTAATAATACCAGTCACAGAGCCAAATTCTTATCTGTGCTTTCCCTTTGTTTCTTTTGTTTATTTAATCTGATTTAATTTAATCAACCATTTGTTTTTGGAGCTGTGTGTATGAATCCATTAAAGCACTGAGTGCTATTTTGGAAATAGAGATTTGCTGTCCTTTTTTTGTCTCTTTTTCCTTCTGATTTGCACTGCTCCTAATGAGGTGCAGAGTTGACAGTTGAGAAGATTCATTTTCATGTGTCTTTTAAGCAGACAGTCCAGTCTACTGAATAAAGACTGTTCAAAAATTAATTGAGGGCTTCAGGATTTGCCTTGATGCGAAGTGAGGCTCATCCAGAGACCTAAGGCATTGCATTCCCCAGAGGGAAAAAAAAGATTGTAGGAAGGAAGGGTTTGTGTCCTGTGCTCAGAGTTGAGCTACCTTTCCTGGGAATCAAAATTTCTCTCTAGATTTTCATGGCTACAACACCACTGAAAATAGTCATGATAGAGACACATCTGCTTGAGCACTGTGAGCAAAATCACAAAATCATCAATATAGAATGGTTTGGCTTGGAAAGGACCTTAAAGTTCATCTTGCTCCAACCCCCTGCCATGGGCAGGGACATCTTCCAGCTTACTCAAAGCCCCATCCAGACTGGCCTTGAACACTTCCAGGGATGGGGAGTCCACAACATCTCTGGGAACCTGTGCCAGAGCCTCACCAAAATCAAAGGTTTTTATGCTGACTGAGGATGAGTGAAGTCTGGGAAGAGCTGAAGACAAGATTCCAGGGAAAGAAATAAGGAGGAAAAAAGGACAACCATGGCCAGAGGGCTGAAGGGACAGCCCTGCATTTTCAGCCTTGTCTCTGCTCTTTGGAGGGGTGGGAGATGTGGGGATAGCAAACATTGCTGCACTGAGGGGCTGACAGGGAGGGTCCCTGCCCAGGCTGTTGAGTTCTCCCTCAGCAGTGCTCACAGGGGCTTCTCACAGCTCTGGCACAGAGGGAAAAACGTGTGTTCAGGGATGTCTGATCGCTCCTGTTCTCCATCCTGCAGGCAGGATAGAAGGGCACAGCTGTGAGTGCAGAGAGGATCTCAGCAGCATCAGGGAAGGGGACAACTTTTAGAAAGGCTCTGCTGAGCACCATGCCCTGCCAGAGCTGCCCCTTGCTCTGCAGCATCATCTGGGGGCTGAGGATGACTGCAGTGCAGAGCAGGACAGCGCTGGGAGGGAGTTTCACACCAGCCAGGCTGCTGGGTAGCACAAGGTGAGAGCCAGCACGAGGAGGAGTCTCTTACTCAATATAGGACTTGACAGGTCTGAGAAGCTGGAGTGCTCCCCAGCCACAGCCTAACCCAGATCCTGTCAGCTGGCCCAAAGTGAAAAATTAGGTAGGTTTGGCTGGGGATCAGCGAAACAAATGGGGGTTATCAGAAACTCAAAGGTCAGAGCTTGTCACTTAACAAAATTAGGTGGGAGCAACTTGTGAGCACCACAACAGAAGCTGTGTGATGAGATACAAAAGAAATAATTTGCAGTGTTGCCTACAGTGTTTTCCTTGTCCAAGCTTGGGACAATCATCTTCATCACCCTTTTAAACTTGGAGGCGGGGGGGGCATCTAAACACAATACCTTAAGGGGCTGGTATAAGTGGTGACTTTATTATAACCATTAATTGGCATTTTAATCTCTTTTTAGCAATTCTAAAACACAACTGATCCAAACCATCTACAAACATCTTTTTTCATAGTAGTATTTATTGCAATTTAATCACCCCAGGCTTCTCAGGCCTGCATGGTGTTTCTGCAAAGTGCACCGAGTGACACAGCAAAATCTCAGCAGGAATTTGTTCTGTGTGCATTATGGTTCACCTTTACTGCAGAAGTTATCAGGCTGTGGAGCTGGACACAGTGCCCCTACAGCGACCCCATTACCCTTCCCCATTATGTCTGGTAAGAAAGGAGTAGAGGAGCCTGAGGGATAAGAGGGAAAAGGTGTAAGGGGCAAAGAATCTTTGCGACAGAAGCTTCTTTCTGCTCTTTCATTTTCCCACTCCCTGCCTGATTCCCCTGTGGGGCAGCCTCAAAAGAGATGAGATGTCCCTGCTCTATTTTCAAAGCTTTTCACTTCAAGGTCTCAGGCTGCAGCAGCTGTTGGTCACCCCCAGGCCTTTCAGGCAGGACAAGGACACAGGGAATAGGGATAAATAGGGATGGAGACTGCAAGAACCAGCTGGGGAGCTTTGAGAAGAACAATTCAGGAGGGGAATGTGACCTGGAAAGACAGACCATTCGTTTTAAGGTGAAGCAGACAGGAAGGGGAGAGAGGAATTACTTAAAGGTTTAAGAGGACCAAATGGGGTGGGGTAAATGGAAGGGAAAGAGGAGAAAATATGTTGGGCACATGGAGTTATGGGAGACCTCTGTAACCTCTGCACCCCCAGGGGACTTCACCCTCCTCCCTCATGTACCCTGTTTTTTCCTTGAAAATCCTCTAGCTCATTCTGGAAGGTTATTCCTCAATGAAAGGGTTCTTGCAGTATAGCATTTTCTTGTAGTTTGGTGTTTTGTCTGAGCTTAATCTACATGGAAACTGTCCTTGGAAAAAAAGACGGGGGGAACAGGAGCTCTAAGCAAAATAAATCTGGGACCACAAATGAAACACAAAGGAAAGTGTAGTCCACATCCCCTCTGAATTCCCAAATGCAGTCTGTCCCTCTGCCTGTTTGTGCATTATAGAAATCCCTGGAAAATCCCTGAAGCTGTGGCTGCCCCTGTATCCCTGGAAGTGTCCAAGGCCAGGTTGGATGGGGCTTGGAGCAACCTGGGATAGTGGAAGGTGTCCCTGCCCATGGCAGGGCGTGGGACTGGGTGGTCTTTAAGGTCCTTCCAGCCCAAACCATCCTTTGTATCTCTTCCAAATTAGACAAAACCCAGCTTTTAGCAGAAAGCCAAATTCACCTTTAAAGGTATGCTAGGTGCAACAACATTTCAATCTTGATATTATTAATTACAGCATAAATGTGTTCAGGTGGTCCCCAGTGACCAGTCAAAAAGGCACTTGACAAAAATCACTTGTAATATGTGTTCATTTTAGTTAATGAGGCCCAGCTCTGATTAAATGCATAGAGAGGAAAGCTCTGTTAATAATGAATTCATTCCTTATCATATGAGAAAAGTAAGAATTTATAAAACTCGCTCACTATTTTTGGAGGATTTAAAAAAAGTCACAACACTTGAAATGGTCCCAAGTCCTGTTTCAGGAATGTGAATGAAGTATTTCATTTTCCTAAAGCAGGAACATGCAGTACTTAGCATTTCCAATTGGAGTTTATTTTAGTCTAATTTATTTTCAACAGCTTTCCCGTCATCTTGAGTGCTCTGAGAAGCGTTAAAGATAATACATTCCCATTAGAGACAAGGGATAAAACAACATCAGCAAAAAAAAAAAAGAAAAAAAGAAAGAAAGAAAAAAAGAAAAAAAGATGTGTACATTGAATCAATTCTCTCAGTGAGCTGAGATTTCAAAGAGCAGGAGGGCTGGAGACTCCAGGTGTCTGAGGTGTGTTCTCCTTGGCAGAGCAGTGTGATGGCCAAGTGCTGGAAATTAAATTTATATTTCAGTGTCACCATGCAGAAGTCGAAGCTCCTTTCACAAGTTAAGGGTTCAACAGCTCCAGTCAAATCTTTGGTATTTAGGGCAGCACCTTTTTTATTTGTGTCTGATTAAAAGGAAGAGAAAATTGAGAAAGAAAATAAGATGTTTTCTATGGTTTTTGTTTTGTGGGTTTTTTTTAATCAGATACAGATTAATTAGAAATTTTCATATAATAATTATCTGTAAGGACCAGATCAGACCCAGACAAACTTTGGCTAAAAAGGACGTTGTGGGCTGTTGGTCACAGTCACATTTGAGAGTTTGGTAGCCTCCCTGTTTTTAGGAGTCCCTTTTTTAGTAAGAGAACTGGAGCTGATATTCAGATCCAGTCTGTGTTTCTCTGTGTTCTTCTGTCTTTGTCTGGCCCTGTCAGTTTTTTGTGTTTTTTTTTTTT
>VXAX01006426.1:67612-96128 GCA_013399835.1 Leptocoma aspasia
TTTTTTTTTCCTTAGGAGCTGTTTTTCTGGAAATACTTAAAAAAAATTCGACAGCATCCTTCTTTGGTTATTTGCTGTTCCTCCTGGAGGACTGCTCACATTCCACAGCTGATTATGATAAATGTTCCTGGTGTAACTAATTTACCTGTTATGTCTGCAAATTGTCAGCTTCTATCAGCTTGAAACCCAGCAGTTTGGCCTAGTCGTTGTAAATGTTTTGTACTCCTGTGTCTTGCTTTTATAACTCTTCCAGGATTGCCTGGGAAGCCTGGCAGATTCTGGCAGTGAGAATGACAGAATGGTTTGGGTTAGAAGGGACATTTAAGATCCCCCAGTCCCAAGCCCTGCCAAAAGCAGAGACAAATTCCCTGTCCAGGAAGAAATCTCATATTCTGCTTCCTCAACCACTCTAAGGTTTTGCTTCTGACACAAACATTTACATGTAAACACCTTGACACTGGTCCCTTATGTTGGCGATATTATTTGTCCTTTATTTCTTTCTTTTTTAGAATTATTATTTTTCTACTTGTGCTTCCTCCTTTCCCATTTGACTGAGCTCAGCAGAGATGACTGTTCTAACACAAAACCTCTCTCCATAAATTGCATTTTTAAAGACTGGCTCTCCAAAACTCCTCAGCAAGGACCAAAGGCTGCTTACTCACAGTGCTTGTTGGAGGTGTTTGAATAGATGCAGCATCTTCCTGCTCTTTAAAGACTCTGCAAGCGAAGCAAAGAACAAGCAGTCCAGGGTTAGTGGTGGGATAACAACTTCTGGGTTGCCTTAATATGATTAATAGTCAGAGACAAGGATTTGTCAAGGCAGCAGGAATACATCAAGGTTAAGGACTGTGGAGCAGCTTTTTAGAACAAGTTATTTGAGCTCATTTCTGCTTCTCCTGCCCTGTCTTGGTTGCTTCATCTGTATTGCACACAGAAGTCAGTGCAAACATAATCCAACGAGCTGGCCTTGATTCAGGTCATTTCAGGTGGGTACCTGTGCTAAAAAGAGAGATAATTTGACATCCTCATATGGTCTGAATGCTTCCCACCTACCCAAACATTTCTGTTTAAACAAGACCAGGTCCCTGCAAGCCTCTCTGGAGTGAGGTATCTCTTCCATGGACTGCAGGGGGAGATAAGGACAACCAGGCTCCAAACCTCAAATTGATATTAAGGTTTTCAGATTTTGCCAGAGTTTTCTTTGCAAAGTGACTCATGGCAGAGAATAGAAGTTCTTAAATCATTGCTGTCTAAAAGGCATGGTATGGAAATGCATTTTGAGACTGAAAGCTGCAGCAAACATTTCCATCTCACAGAAATGGGTGATATTCTAAGCAGGAATTCATGGTGTTTGCTAGTGAGCTGTTCATGGAATCCTTGAATCATAGAGACATGGAATCATGGAATCATAGAATTGTTTAGGTTGGAGAAGATCTTTAATGCCATTGAGTCCAACCACTGCCCAAGCCACCACTAAACCACATCCCCACCTACATTTCTTTTAAACCCCCCCAGGAATGGTGAGTCCACCATTCCTCTGAGCAATTCCAGAGCTTTGCCTGGAAAAGTCTGGTTTTACCTAGATTAGCTACATCCAGTGCAACTTCCCTGGAAGAAAAGTTCAACAAGAAGTAAATCCAAGGTGGGCAGGAATGCCCATCCAAATACAGGTTTGTTTCTGCAATCATGCACTGCTGGTCTTCATTGGCCTGGCAAATTTTGGTCTGCTGGAGTTAAATAGAATTGAAGTTCTGTAGCAAACCATGGAGGAGACATGGGTTAGAAACTAAACTCAGCACAGAGACCTTTTTCCACACTGGTGGATTCACTGGGGACAAAATACCCCTGCAAGCCCCATCATGCTAACAGGGTAATGTTACATGGGTGATATGGGGGACTTCTGAAGATGACATATTGACTCCATGATTCAGAAGGCTTAAAAGGCATTAATTTAATAGAAAGTCACACTCTTCTAGAGAGCATAGTGAACCCAAGACCTGACCGTTCTTTAGGAAACTTTTCTCACACTATTGGTTAAGTGAGAGAAACAGTATTTTCTATGTTGTCAGAACAGGGTAGAAGAATACCGCCTGTTGTTTTGAGAAAGAATATCGTTTACAGAGATTGTTTGTAAAATCTCTCCTGGGAAAGTGAGAAGCTTCCCCTTGGGAAGAAAAACCTTAGCAGGCCTGCATCTAGAGGCACAAAATTGTCAGCATCACAGGGTAACCTCTTCTAGCACCGCCTTTAGGAACCTTCCAGCCTGTCCTTTGGGATTGGATTGGGGGTTTATGGACATCTTGGACTGCTGGAGATGTCAGAAGCCTGGTTCAACCCAGCTAATCCAACCCCTGTGCTTCAGGGCCACTGCTGTTACATCCACCACTGCTTTTTTGAAAGATAAGGGTGAGGTGAACCCTGGTTGAGTAGACCCTGATTGTAGCAGAACTCCTGAACTTAAACAACCTCTTACTCCCCCCATCTCTCAGGCTGTGAGTTGGTCTGTGCTCACTTGAAACCCAGGAAGGATCCCAGTGCTCTCTCCAGGCTCTTTGGAGGATTTGGAGGATTCCTGCCTTGCTGCACAGCAAAGCTGTGGTGGTGCTGAGCCATGCCAAGGGTTCCTGTCTGCTTTGTCCATCACAAGGACCACCCCGATGCTGTGTTAACAAGGCCTCTCTTTTCCTGCCATACTGAATCTCCCTCAAAGCCACACACAGAAAATGCCTCATTCCTACCACACCTCCCTCTCTCCACCCCCTTGGTAACCATCAAAATGCTGTTTTGGTCACCAATCAGCAATTCTTGTTTTGGGCGAGAATAAACAATCCAACAAGAGGCTTAATTGCTTAAGTGCTCCAAACCCCTCTGCTTTGCACAAGATGTTTGTGTGTCCTTTATTATTCCTGACTCCTTTTTCCCTCTCTTTGGTCCTCCCCCATCGCTTTTCCACCCAGGCAGCTTGGTCCCTTTTGTACACAACATCCTTTCCCTTTCACAAATCCAGAAAGACCCAGTGGGAAGGCGGACACAGGAAATGCTGCAAGCAAGGAAAATGCCTCCCTGCCCTGTGATATTGAGCTGCCAGGGAGGGAAGGTATTTATTTCATTTTTTTTAAGTGTGTGTGGGGTGTTTTCTGTTTCTTTCCTTTTCTTTTTAAAGCCCTCTTTTCCACATTTCCTTTCTTGTTGGTTTGAAAACAACTGACAACAAAACCTGCAAGCAGAGCTTTGTCTTCCCCCACTTCCCAATGTTTCCTTTACTTTCACAAGCATCACACACAAATGCTGGAAGAGGAAGGGGAAGGATTTCATCCTGTTTAGTCTCCTGCATTCACATGATGCACACTGAGCTCCATGCTGAGGCATTTCAACAGTCTTGCTGTGGCTGAAATCATAATCACAGAATGTCCTGGGCTTGAAGGGACCTTAAAGCTCATCCAGTTCCAACCTCCTGCCACAGGCAGGGACACCTTCCACTATCCCACGTTGCTCAAAACCTTGTCCATCCTGGCCTGGAACACTTCCAGGGATGGGGCAGCCACAGCTTCTCAGGACAACCTGTGCCAGGGCCTCACCACCCTCACAGGGAACAATTTGTTCTTAAACATACCATAAAACAGTTCAGATGTTGCCTCTGAAAGGCTTTGAGGCTTCCCAGATGAGCTCATTAGCAGTGCAGTTACACTCCTGTGTTATCCCTGTGTGATCCATGTATTGATGGGATCAACTGTTCTAACAAGGATTTCTCTTTAGGGAGGGTTGTGCCATAAACTCATTGTTGCTCTCTTTGGGGGTTGGTTTAAAAAGACAGTGTCTGGGGTGAAGTCCAGCAAGAGAAAAGTCATTTCTGTTATGGGGAAACCTGAAAAAAAAGAAGGTTCAGGCAACATCTCCTTATGGATTTTCCTCAGGCCCAGCTGTATGAAGGACAAGCCTCGGTCCAAAATCTTGACCAGCTGTGACACCACAGGGGGTCTGACCAACACCCTGCTCTTCTGCAAAGGTTAGATCCCAACCCTGCAGGCTGGCAGCATTTCCCAGGCTGGTAAGAAATCAGTCACAGCATTTCTGTCCATCTCAGGACTGTGTTTCAAATTAAAAAAAAAAAAAATTCCGAAACCCTGTCTCCCACTCCCAGCTGCTGCCCCTATCACAGCATTTTGGGCCTTATATCTCACTTTTATTGGCTTTATTTTCTCCTTCCCCAGTCCTGCATTGCCCTGCACCTCTCCCCTGATCCCTTCCCAGAGACTTGTGATAACCATTGCCTAGGTAACAGCATCTTGCCTGGCGTGCCTGGCTGCCTGCAGTGGATGTGGGGGCATGTGCTGTGCCTGCATTCCCAGTGGGATCAGGAGTGGAGAGTCGAGTGCTGTGTGTGGGAGAGGAACTTGTGCTGATCCTGACACCAGCAGAGGCAAGAAGGTCAGCCCCTGCATCCCTCTGTAGGGTTTGGGAGCTGCTGCTGTGGTGGCTAAAAGGATTTATTGACCTCTTGGTGAGAGGGATGAGAGAGACTTGGAGGACTTTTTGTCACCGTGCTCATCCAGGACATCTTTATAAAATGTTAGTTATGCATGGCTAAACCTTTGATTATTCACAGGCCAGCTGGTGGGTAATCTGACTGACGCTTCATTCTTACCCTGGGCTTCCTCTGGAAGCAGCTGAAAATCCAGCAGAAAAAAAAAAATAAAACACCACAAGATCCACCTATCAACAAAGAGCAAGAGAAAGAGGACCAGCAGTCCAGAAAATTATTCTAAGGAACATTTTTCTGCTTCATTAAGGGTTAATCCAGACCCAGAAAATGTCAAAAAGCCTGTGTGTCTCACCAAACTTGCTCAAAGCATTAATTTAGGGAAGTTTGGATTTATTTCCACTAATGTGTGGTCTGGAAACCAGATAAAAAACTGCAAGTAGAAGGTCAGGCATAGCACAGAGGATGGAAGAGAAACAGGACCTGTAGAGGTTTTAATTATCTTAGTTATAAAGTCAGTTCTTAACATATTCATGACTTCTTTTTTAAAGGTGCCTGAAGCACTAAGGGTTGAACCAACATGAAAAATGAAGAAAAGTAGATAGGATGGCTCATAATTGAGAACCGGTGGCAGAAAAGACTGAAATGATGCTGGATGTGAGGAGATAGAGAGGAATAAATTCAAATGTGTCATTGTAATGTAAAAGAGTCTAAGAAGCAATTCACGCTGGAAGAGGTCTGTAAAAAAGGATGGGCAGCAAAGTAGATGGCAATTAGGTCCCACATGTCAGAACTTGGGTCAGAGAGAAGGAGAAGGGAAAGGCACTCCTGCTTCCCTGCCAGCTTTCCATGAACCTGCTGCTTGCAGGTTTCCTTGGAGAGCTCTAAGTCATGGATTCACATTGCCAGACTCATCACATTATTGAAGAATGTCAGAGAATGATACAATGGTTTGGGTTGGAAGGGACCTTAAAGATCATCTAATTCCAACTCCCTGCCATGAGCAGGGACACCTTCCACTATCCCAGGTTTCTCCAAGACTTTTCCAGCCTGGCCTTGGGCACTTCCAGGGGTGGAGCAGCCACAGCTCCTCTGGACGTCACCACTCCCACAGCTATTGTTGTGGTTTGTTTATTAACAAAGGATTTTTGATAATAATATTAGAAGGTTAAATATTATTTATTAACATGACTTTATAATTTAAAGGATTTGGGTTATTATTTGTTTAGTACAGAGTATTTGAAGTTTTTGTTTTTAGTTTTGTTTAAGGAATGTTAGAATAGTTTACAATTAGAGATAACTTTTCACTTTATAGGTTGAGAGGAAGAGAATTTTTATCTTCAATTAATAGCAGACAGGTAGAGAAATCTAAATGTTCTTGAAATATAGTTTTGAGATTTTGTTTACAGAAACTTGTATAGAGTAAAAGACAGTAAAAAGAATGGTTTTATATGGGAAGATTTTTTTGTAGGTTTGTATACAGAGAAACTTACAATATGTTCTTGTAACACACAGCCAAGAATTTATTCCTTAATATCTAAAGTAAACCTGCTTTTTTTTTCAGTTTGAAGCCATTTACCCTTGCCCTGTCACTCCATATCCTTGTAAAAGGCCTTCCCAGAGATTTTTGTGGGCTCCCTTCAAGTTCTGCAAGGCCCCTGATGCCTTCTCTTCTCTAGGCTGAACAACCCAAATTCTCTCAGCCTTTCCTCAGAGCTGCTCCATCCCTCTGATCACCTTGCTGCCTCCTCTGGACTCACTCCAGGAGCTCCATGTCCTTCCTGTGCTGGGCCCCAGGGCTGGATGCAGCTCTGCAGGTCAATTGGGAGGTCAATTCCCAGAATTTGAATGCAGAAAGGATCCCCAAAATCCCACATGGCAGCAGAGCCAGGAGGCTGTTCTGCTGGACTAAGGGTGTGGGAAAAGCACCCAGCCAGGCAGTGAAGATAAATCCATGACTCCCCAAACCACCCCATTTCCATCTCTGTCGCTGTTCCTTTCTGACCAGCTTGGGACCACAGCAGGAAAATGCCTGACCTGCGACTCTCTGAAGAATACAGCTCTTTTTTATCAAATTTGGCTGTTGGTATGAAGACCTGAGCAAAGAAAACCGTTCCACTGCCAGCCAGGCTCTTCCCTGCACTAAAAATAAATTTTCATAGATGAGAAAGGATTTACAATACCGACATGGGGATATTGGCCTCTGGTAAAAACCCTGGAGTTGGCACAGGTGAGCATGGGCAGCTCCCATCTCCCCTCAGTTTGGGAAGATGAAAGCAGAGGCTGGAGAAGAAAGCGTTCAAGCCATCATCCAGCAAACCAAAGACACCAACAGTTGCAGAAAATAGCCAGAAAAATAAGACCCAAGTGAAAACCGGCCGAGTTCTGGACACAAAACCACACTTCCCAGCACAAAACCAACTCTTTTCCTCTCCCTTTGCCACGTGGCTGCTCATCTTCCCCCATTCCCTCTTTTTGAAGGGTTTCTTTCTACTTTGACTTTTTGCCAATGTTTTTAATTCCATTCTCTCCTCTGTGCAGAACTTCCCAGCCAAACCCAGTGTGTCAGAGGTGGAAGGAGCAGTACCAGTCACCAGGAAACACCACTGAAGTGGTTTTCCAGTACAAGCTGAAATTAAATAACTCAGTGTAGTCCGCACATCAATCCTGGGGAGTTACTCCCAGCTCAGTATTGATTGGACATGAAAGGAGCAACCCTTTGGAAATGAAGATAGAGCTACCAACATTTCCCCAAACTTTTAAACTCCTTTGTGGTGTTCCCTTCCTTCTTTCCTCAGGGTTTTTTTTTTTTTCCTATTTTTTTTTCCTTTTTGTTTCTTTTCCTTTTGCCAATAGTGAACCAACTGTGAGCTTTCCCAATCACACTTGTGCCAGTCAAGTCTGATTCAGAAGCAAGGCAGCAAACAAGGCCTCAGGGTAGAAATCAAACACTGGAGTGCTCTGTGTAGGGAGAAAGGAAAAAGCTTCACCCATGTGCTTACAGTACGGGAAGGAGGAACAAAATTCCCTGGAATTAGGGGTTTATTTCCTTTCTCTCTCATTGAGTTTTTGTTTGGGTTGGATGGAAGTCCTTTGCTTTGCAGCCTGTACACTGGTAGATTTCTCCTTTGAGGCTTTAATGCCCTGAAAAATAATGTTCTGGGGATTCTGATGCTTTCTGGCTTGTAGGAGGACTGGAAATGAGAGGAAGTTTATTACAGTGTACAGTTACCAATTATCATTCAGAATTCTTATTAATCTGGAAGCATTTGGGAGCTGCAAACACACATGGAAACCTCATTGTGAGGCTGGACCCCGCATTCCAAGGGCTCATGGCAGAGGCAAGAGGTGCTTTAACCAGTCAGGTGATGGAATCCAAAAGATCATCCTGGTTATCAATCCCATTTTTCTGCTAATTACCTCTTACCCACCCCCCTCTCTGCACTACTGATGTTCCTTTCCCTGGTCCCAGACCTAGAGATGTTTTTCCTCATCCTTCCTTACTGATTTCTTGATAACCCCATATCAAAGCTCTCATTTTCCACCCAGGGCTGAGTTCACACACCTTCAGAGCAGAGACTGAATCCTCTGAGGATGCCATTAGTGGTGAGGTGAGTGGATGGGGCTCTGAGCAGTGGATGAAGTTTTAATGAAGAAGTTACCTGATCGTGAAATAAAGTGGTGAAAAAAACATAGGGGAACTCCCCCTTTTCCCATGATTTATTTTCCAATGATTTGTCAATGCAAAGGCAGATACTCAGGTGTCTTTTTTTTTCATACAGGGGACTTGCAAAAGTAGGAGGAAGTAGCAAGGATGGAGGGATTAATACATGGAAATTATCTGGGGTGGCCAGATATGGCATAAAAATTATTAAAGGGAAAAAGGAAAGAGGAGTAGGATGGCAGAAAGAGGGAGCAGCACCCAAGATAAGAAGAGGAACTGACCCCATGGTCCTGAAACACTGGGGAAATTCCCAAAGAGAAAAGGTAGTTGGCATTAAAATGAACACTGGTATTATCCATAGTGTGCTGGAATCACTTAATACTGGAAAGAGAGTTTGAAGCTCCTGCAGAAACTCAGAATTTGTCTCCTGCCTCTGCATCCAGGGCAAGGGACTGCACTGACTCAGCAGGGATGATTTTGGGCAGGCCCTGCTGAGGGGAAATTGCTCCTGTCCCAAGGCTGGGTCCAGCCCCCAGAAAAACGGTTCTGTGGGCTCCTGTACAGAAAAAAAAAAAAAAAAAAAAAAAAAAAAAAAGTGACATTTTGGTGAAGTGAGGGCAGCAGGTGAGACAGAACAATTGTCTGTCTCACTTTTGAACTTCCTCGTGCCGCGTTATCCCGTGACAAACACGGGTGGGGTGCTGAGCGGGGCTGAGAAGCAACACCAATTTTTGTCCTGCTTCTGAATGAAGGAGAGAGAGAGACACCCTAAAGGCACATGTGCATCTCTGGGGTACAGCTGGGAGGGGAGGGAGCTGAGAGCCTCCCTCCTGCACGTCTGTGGCGTGTGCATCTTCCTCCATGCCCTGCTTCTCCCTCTCCCACTCCTGCCGAGGTGCCTTTGAGAGCTGCTGCTGTGGCAGGTGACTCAGTGTGACAGCTCAGGCACGGGGCAGCCCCCTCAGCTGCCGAAATGCCAGCCAATCTCCCGGCAGGCTCAGAGCCCACTATTATAAATGCATTATTTTCCTCCCTCCCCTCTCCTTCAGCTGGCGTGGTGAGTCAGTAATCAAGGTTCCTTTGTCATTTTGTGGGGTGTGGGGGAGCTGCTGGTGGTGCTGGTGGGCACAAGGTGAGTGGGGCAGGTTTAGCTGCATCCTCACACAAATCTTCCTTCTGCCCCTTCCTAGGCTGAGAAAGCCCCACCAGCTGCAGGAAAGGGCAGGAAAAGGGACAAAAAAAGGGTAGAAAGGAGGGGGGAGACAGCCCCACTCCGAATTTCAACATCCTCCATTCTGATTCACAGCGGTCTTAAATAGAGACCAAGATCCTTCCCCGTTAATGACAACTGTTCAACAGATTCCAGGCGGGGTTTTGAAAGGGAATTTAAAAATCTCAGCAGCTCTAATACCAAAGTTCTGGCAGAACTTGGGGGAGCTGGTGGGCAACGAGCACAACGTCAGCCCCTTTGTTTGGCATCTCTCTGCTGGTGTGGGCTGCCTGCTGTGGAAAACAGGACAGCAGCAGGGGAAGGGATGAGGGAAGGAGGGGAGGGAAGGGGGTCTGAATTTTCACATCTGGCTCGGGAAAGAGAGTCCTGAGGAGAGGGGAGAGAGAGGGGGGTGCTGCCAAGGGGAAGAGAACAGCCCAATGTGAGGTGGGGGCAGAAGATCAGCCAGCTGCCACTGTGTGATCCCTCAGACATCTGTGCAGGAGCCTTTCCCTGGGATGGCACAACTGCAGCGATGGACTGGAGCAAAGGACAGGGCAGCCCTGAGCGGCCAAAGCAGATGTCAAGGGGAGGGCAAGAGCTGAGTAAATACACTGAAAATACCTCCTTGGGCTACCCCAAGCTGGGCAGGGCTCACAGATCTTCTGAACAAGAGCTGGGTGATGGTACCAGGCAGCACCATGTGGATTTCCCCCCTGTTTTTATCCAAACACTTCTTAAATCCATGCAAGCACCAGCAGCATCGTCCAGCAAAGAGCTCCCACAGCTTAGCATGAAAAGGTCTCTCCTGGTGTTTGTGGTGGGCTCCTTGTTCTAGAAGGGAGTTGAAATTATTATTAACTTATTCAGCATCTTTTGGCCGCTCATGTTTCCCCTCAGTCATCAATAATTTTTTCCAAGCCATCCCTTAACACACCACGAGGGCCTTCCTTACACTGCAGGACACCTCAGGACAACTGAAACATCAGTGATGTTTGTTGTGGCCTTGAGGTTTTTGTGGTGCCCATGGGGCGGGAAAGCTGGCAGAGACCTTCCTTGGGTGCTGAATCCTGCACAAGGCCGACCTCTCTGCAGGAATCAGTATGTGAAGACTTCAGAGAGGGAGTTGAGTAGATGGGATGCAGTCAGAGAAGGTTGGAATGGAACACCACTGCTCCCAAGATCATATTATTGCTCCTTCTGTACCAGCTCCAGCTTCAACCATTAATTCCCACAGTTTTCCCAGTGTCTGTGCACATGGCTTTGTGTAAAACACCATGGTTTTAGGAAAAAGGGGACCAATCACTGTCCAGGGCTTTCAGGAAACTGCCAGTTTCTGACTTTACATTTGTCTTAAGTTGCTGCCTGCCGAGCCAAAGGCACAGGATGTGCCAATTCTCTCCATGGATGTGAGCACAGATGGGATCACCTTTCCCTCTGCCTCTTCTGGAGAATTTGTGGTTTTCTGCTGGATCAGTGAGTGGAGCAGTCGTTGTGTGTGACCACACTTGCCAGAGCTGACATGTGGGAGGCTGTGTGAACACATCACCAGGGATGCCAGAGGAAGTGGCACTGTCCCTTTTGGTGACAACATGAACCAGTCTTTGATTTTCTTAATCTGGCAGCAGCTGCACCTTTCGAAGTGGGAGAGGGTGATATTGCAAACCCAAACCTGTTTGATCAGTGAAATCCCCTGGATTTGTCTCTCTTGATTGACCCAGGGTATGATCAAAGCTTTCCTTTCAGTTGTGAGCGTTCAAAATACCTTTCTGATTGTACCTCTCAGACGTGGGCTCCTTATTATCCAATAAAAGCTGGCATGCAACAGCCACTTCTCTGCTTGAGACTCTCCTCCAGCTTCCTGTGTTTGTCAAGAGTTACCTGAAATTAGCCCAAGAATTCAGCAGCTGTTGGGGAGAGGAATGGGATGAAACAATCTCAGTTTTACCAGTCTCAGATGGATTTCCTGGGAAGCTGAGTCTGAAAATGTTGATTAAATGTTCAAGGCCAGGTTGGATGAGGCCTTAAGAAACTTGGTCTAGTGGAAGGTGTCCCTGTTCATGACAGGGGTGGAACTGGATGGTTTTTAAAGTCCCTTCCAAACCAAACCATTGTCTGATTTTATGATGTTGATAGCAAGAAGAAAATATGGATAGAGAAGAGAGAAGTGGACCTGCTATAGCAGCACAGACTACCCAGAGCAGTGACCACAGGAGCAGCTCAGAAGGAAGAAGGGAACCACAAAATGGTTCTGCTTTTGCTGGAAGTTAAGAAGTCTTGACTCTTTTCCAGGAGGAAAATTGCACTTCAATATTTCCTAGCACTGAAAAGAGTATTTTTTATTGCAGCATATTTTTTGTTAATTGTGCATTGATTCGCTTTTTATTCCAGAGGAAAAAAAAATTAAGACACAATGGATAGTCTGCTTGCTTTACTAACTTCTGTAACTGCTAAATTGCTCAGAGCAACAGGAAGCTGCTGATGGAACATTCTCTTTTTTATATACCTGGAGAACAGGTGGGTTTTTTTCATCCTCTATAAAGTAATTCTAACATACAGCTCACCTCACCTCACTTGTTGATGACAACGGACTGGTTGAATTATGCTGAATACACCCCTGGAGCACCTGGTGGTTACCAGTGACACTGTGACAAAGGCAGAATCACAATCTGAGTGACACATCTCAGGGGTGGACCTGCATTGACTTCTTTACAGTTTGTTCCCTCAATTAATTGTCTCTTTTCAGACCTACTGTGTGCATTTTCCCTCTACTCTTTCATCTCAGATGCACCCACCTGAATTGCTTTCTTAGTTATTTTGCCGCAAGTTTCTGTGTGTTACGAAAATGTGGCCATAAATGTGCTTTGGAATTGGGTATTTTTTGTTTGGTGTAGGATTGGGTGAATGCACCCTGCACCAAAGCTTCTTCAAGGGTCACAGGCAGGTTTTCAGGCCAACTCTTCCAGGACACAAAAAAATGCTAAACTTCCAGGATATTTGTTGCTGTTTTCCTAATTTATATTACTGAACAAAAGGTGATTAATTGCATTACGCTTTGTGCCACTTGAAGAAACTCAGAGATAATTCCTTCCCGAGTGAACTGCCATCTGAGGAGACAAGATGAGCACACACAGAGGCCAGGGTGGGGAGCTTATTATCCTTTTAGTGGTGAGGATTTGTGGGGTTTTTTTTGGTAGAAAAGCTCAGCATCTTTCAGGGGTGACTCAGCCCAGCTTAAATCTGAGTCATTTCTCATGTCCGTGTCCCTCTATGGAGCACAGAAGAAAGGAAAATGTGATTCCTCACATGGACATCTCCAGATGGATCTTTAAAGGTTTTATCCTTGATATTTCTGTGCAACTCAGGTGAAAACAGGTCTGAAGTTTTCTGCAGGCATCTTCATGTGTCTTTGGGCACTTGAACACCATCAAATCTCTCTCCTGAGCCATGAACCCACTCCTGAGAGGAGCAGGGAGACACCTCAAAACCTGGTAACAAGAGAATGAGGGATGGAAGCTGATGTGCAACTCTGATTTTGTGCATTTTACCCCACTGAACAGTTAAAAATTTTAAACATTATTCCTTTCATTTTTTTCCCTCTTCTGGCTGGAATCATCATTTGTGTGCGTTCATGCACATAATGCCCTTAACAGAGCAGCTGAGCTTTTTATAGAGATCAATAAAACTTAAAAGGTGGAACAACTCTGAGTTTCTCAAGCCCTTTATAAAAGGCTTGCCCAGGGCTGGGGTTGCTGACCCCTTTGGGGTGATGGTTAGGAGAACAAAAACCCAGGCAAAGATAAAGGCAAGTGAGTATGGCAGAGAAAAGGGGATTGTGGAACTTCTAATGCAAGAAAATGTTACAAATGTTCATGTCACTGGAAAGGTCAGAGCTACAAGCTGCATAAACACAGGGGTAAGTCAGGCCAGTAATGAGCAAGGGCATAAATTGATGTATTTTTGTCCAGGGAAGAGAATGAAAGGACTTGGAGAATACTTGGAGAGTTGTATAACAAAGAGTGTGCACGTGGTGATAGTGAGGCTTCATTTCCTGAGGTACAGGGATCCACTTCCTCCAGGCACTGATTTTGTGAGGGCAGAAATGTTCCTGGGAGCCTTGATGTGTTCAGCAAAATCAGAGGCCAACATGGTTTCCAACCAGAGAACCCCAGAATGGCTTTTGCTGGCCAGGACCTTCAAGATCATCCAGTTCCACCTCCCTGCCATGGGCAGGGACACCTTCCAGCAGAACTGGTTGCTCCAAGCCTCATCCAACCTCAAAGCCCAGCCTTGTGTCCCTGTACCAGTCCAATGAGGACTGTGGCTGTCCCTTTGCTCACCAGCTTTCTGCTGAGCTATTTCCAGCTGCATTTTGGGAGCCTTTTCCCTTTTATTCATTTCCCTTGGTGGCAGATGCATGGTCAGGTAACTCCTGTACTACTTCAGTGGAGTAGCTCTGAAATTCCAGGTCTGCATGTGGCCAGAAGGTGCTGTGTGAAAATTAGAGCCATGATTAGCTAAATGACATTTGATACCATAACAGTGAAATCAGATTTGAGTCAGGCCCCATAAGCCTGCCCAGAAAATCGCATTGACCTTGGCACAAAAGTCCCATCCATCCATCCATCCATCCATCCATCCATCCATCCATCCATCCATCCATCCATCCATCCATCCATCTTCTCCTTATTTTTTATGCAGAGGAACTTGGGAGTGCACGCCCAGAGCTCCTGGAGCTGAGGGGAAACACAGGTCCTGCCTCCAAACACCCAGACCATGAGTCCTTCCATTATTAAAGGCAAGGTAGTGAACATAATAAACTTTCCAGAGGGGCAGATGGCAGGGATGTGGCAGCCAGAGCAGGCAGCTTGATGTTGTGCAGGAAAGCAAGTTTGATTAGACGAGTTCAGCTCCTCATTCAGTTCCAGCTCTCAGCAGTACAGGCACCATTCCTCGCCAGATTAAAAATTCATTTGTGTATGGGAAGGAAATGAGAATGAGCTTCAGGACCTCCAGCAAAGGTAAGATGGATCTCAGGTGGTGGTTCAGACTCTTATTTTTGCCTGAAATCTTTTTGCTTCCACAGCGCAGAGCAGAGCTCTTTGGAATGGAGCTCAGCCTGCTCAGGGCATGGTTTGAGAAGGAAATTCAGATCACGCTTTTCTGAGAAATGTAGGCCTGGGTCAGAATTGCAAATGCCAGATCTGGAGTTCAATTCTTCTCCAACCTCAGAGCGCCCGAATTTGAGATTTTTGCTTTCATCTCTTTTAGAGAAAACATGTAAGGCTGAAGCTCCTGCTCCCTTCTGAATTGATGCACCTTTGGAAATCTTTTATTTTTTATGGATTTGCAAAAGATTTTGTCCTACCAAAATATTTGATCATATTTTTTACACAATTGGCAATGTCCAATCATTTTAAATTTTCATTTTTATTTTTTATTACTTTTGTGCATGTTGTCAAAAGTAACAGTTTCAAGTCTGCTTTGAAACAGGTTCATTTGAAAGTGATAAACATGGTGGATTTTGAAAGGATGTGAGGCAAATCTGTGTTCCCATAATCCCCTAAGAAGTTTCTCTGTATGAAACACTTCTAGGACCACTTTTCATGCATTTATTGCTCTTGCATTCTTTCTTCCAAACAGTGAACTGAGTAAGGTAGGTCAACAAAAACACATCCTCCAAAGGGCTGATGACCAGGACATGTTCTTGTTTTAATTCTGGAAGGATTTTTTTGTTGTTGTTTGATCTTTTTTAACTTGACCTAGATAACACATCATCTTCTTAGATACCAAATGTCACAGTTACCTGGACACTCACAGAGAAATATAATTACATATTCATGTGCCAGATGTAGCCTGCCCACAGAGACTTGCACCAGCATTTGGTCTAATGAAGGAGCAGCTGGATTGAGGGAAGATGTACTATGGAACAGAAGAAATACATAAATTATGAAGGGTTTTCATCAGCCAAAGTCCTGCTGACATCCCACATTCACATTTCACTTGGAACCTGGAAGCTGGTTCTTCTTCTCCAACTTCTCTGAAGGCAATGTCTCATTTTCTCCCAGCTCTGTCATTCCTTTCTTGCCCACCTGTAGCCAGTCCCCCAAAGGTGTTTTTAGAGAATAACACTTCGTTCTGACTCACAGCCCCTCAAAGTTACAAGGCAAGAGGGAAAAAAATAAAAAAATCTTTAATACTACTCTTCGACTTCCTTCTTCTGACACTTATTCCTTGCAATTGTACTTTAAAATACTTCTATTGGTTCTGATTACCATCTTTAGGACTATCCTGAAGCTCTCCAGACTCTGATCTGTGTTCAGAATTCCAGGTGAAATGCTCTTTGTAGCATTTTTTGGGCAGTGACTTACCCAGGGATGGTTCAGATCATCGCTTGCTTACGTTGTGTGCTACAGGTAACAAAATAAACGCTCAGCAGCTTCCCTCAGGTCCTGCTGACAGTGCCAAGTTCCTGCAGTGTCCCCCAGGGCAAATTGTGCTCTCCCAGAATCTTTAAAGCCTTCTCCTGAATATTTTGATGGGAAAAAAAAAAAAAAAAGGCCAAAACTGAGCAGGCTGCCTGTTGCACAAACAAGGGGGATGCTTGTGTCCCTCTGGCCAAGGCAAACCTTTCAAATATGAGTGGCCTTGAGTTGTCCTGGTGTGCCCATGGGCAGAGGGGAATGGGTTGAGCTGTGTCTATCTCTGTGGTTTTTACAGTCCCATCATTATGGGACCTGAGTAACCATCCCATAAATCAATAGCAAAAGTCTGGTCCTCCTGGCCCAGACATGTCCTGCATGGTTGGAGACACCTGAAACAATTCCCTGATGATCCCAGGAAATCCTGCAGGCAATGGAGCAACAGAGCAGTCCTGCATCCCTAAGAGATATTTTTTCTTGAGTGTGTTGGAACCTCTGGGTTACTAAAGCAGAAGACCAGATTCCTTGTTTCCCTGTTTTCTTTTTAGTTTGGTTTTGTTTTGGTTTTGGTTTTAGTTTTTATTTTGGTTTTTTGGTGGCTTTTTTTAGGCTTCTATAGTATGCTACAGAAAAAAAAAACCTTTGAATATTGACCTTATCCTCTCCAAAATTTCTTGGCTTAATTGGCATCTAGGACAATTCCTTGTAAACCATGATGTGTCCTTTCCCTCAAAAAGAAAAAAAAAATCTATCAGAGTTGTTAGTGCTGTTTTATACAACCCTAAGGATCAGCTGGGAAGGGTTGTCACGGACTCAAGTGCTAATGACTGGATCATCTGCTGCTCTGAAGGAGAAGTGGGTTGATTCTTTTAAGGAAGAACAACCCTCTAGGCTGCCAGACATTGAATTGATCTGTTCTGGTCTGGGAAATTGTCTGTTTTCCCTCCTGATGATGAAACCCCCACTGCAGCTCTTCCATTTCAATTAATTCTGAGATAAAATGCTGACTCTCTGAATGGATAAGTTTGACACTCCAACGGCCAGGATAGCAAAGGTGGAAGTTTTTCCACATTTTTTTAGCACATGGGAGCAGGTTTGAGCCTGGTGTGTATCTCCATGGGAGTGTGTGCACAAGTCTCATCTTCAGATACACATACAGATAAAAAGTGTTGTTCATCTGAGCACAAAAAGACCTAATTCTGTGCAATTATCAAGGTCCAGCTTGACTAGTCAAAAAAAAAAAAAAAAAAGATATTTCTAGTCTTTAATACTCTGTTATGTGTTAATATCTGCCTGTCTTCAGTGAGATCAAGTCCTGAAGACTAGACACCTAAATTATGAATGGATACATGCTTTTAGGTAGGGATAAAATACCTTTTAGCTTCTCCCAGCATCACTTTTCATGATTTCTGCTGGAAGTTTCTGATCTACATGGAAGGACTTCACTCCCCTTAGTGTCTCTTCAAGTTTTTAGATTACTTTTGCATTGCAGTTTTACCATTCACTCAGTCTTCAGTGAATGCCTTTGCACCCTTTGGACTAAATAAATTAAACTTGTGTTGCTGTTTTGACTGGAAAAGGAGTGGTTACTGATGGCAAAAATTGAGTTCAGCCTGTGGAAAATTTAGCAGTGCTTCCTCTCACATAAGCACCTCTGCAAGGCTTTAGGAAGTGTTTCAATTTAATCTCGACACTCTCTGGGGTTTTGCACCTGTCAGAAAGGTGTGAGGTTATGAAAGCAGGAAAAGATCCAGCACAGAAAGCTCATTTGTGCTTGCCCTTCCCAGCAGCATCTCTGAGAGGGAGTGGGCCAAGCAGGAAAAGCTTGTATTTTGTACAGGAATTAAATGGGTCATCAACATGTCAATATGAATATTAATTAAAAAAAAATTCAGAAGTGAGTGTTTAGGGACATCAGGGAAAATAAATTTTCCAAATGGAGTAAGCATTGTTCACTTTTAAAAATATACTTTGATGAAGCATTAATTGATTCTTGAATTGCAGCTCCTCTGTTCCAACCTGAGCACAGGATTAGCTCAGATGAGTGCAGACAGATAAATCTCCCATGAAGGTTTGTGAACAAACAGCTCCTGATGGGTTGATCTCTCTCTGTCATCAACATCAACCACCTGAAATAGTTCATCCACCTTCAGTTCCCTGGCCTGGCATCGTTCCCACTGACTGGAAAAGGAACCCACATGTTTTACAAGGGGAAAAAAAAAAGGAAGATCCAGGCAATTACAGTCTTGTAGGTCTCACTTCTTTTTCTGGAAAGATCATGGAGCAAATCCTCCTGGAAACTGGGCTTTAAGAAACAAGGAGGTGACTGGTGACAACAAAAGTGGTTTCACATGGCTTTGAGATGAAGGGGGGAAGGTTTAGGTTAGAAAGTGGGAGAAAATTGTTAACTCAGAGGGTGAGGGGACCCTGGCACAGTTTGCCCAGAGATGCTGTGGCTGCTCCATCCCTGGAAGTGTCCAAGGCCAGGTTGGATGGGGCTTGGAGAAACCTGGAATGGTGGAAATTTCTGCTCCCCATGGCAGAGGAGTTGGAACTTGATGGTCTCGAAGGTCCCTTCCAACCCAAATAATTCCATGCTTTGTAATTAAACCTCCTGGCAGTACATTACTTTTTTACAAAACATTAAAAAAATAAAACCACACCAAAAAAACCACAAAAACAACAAATAAAAAAAATTTAAAACCCAAACCAAACCAAAACAAAAGCAATCAAAAAAAACCCCAAACCACCAACTATCAGAATGCACACAGAACAGGATAATAACCAAACAGCTTCATTCTTTGGTCTGAACAAGAATCAGGTCACATCCCCACTATCCCCCATGAGCTCAGAACGTGCCCACAGATCAAAAGAGAAGGCTGGTGGCAATTGATGGCAACCTCAAGCAAAGCAGCTGAATTTCCTGGAGGTGGAGGAACTGCATCTTTTCCAGGATTTTATTGCCTGGCTCCTGTCCCTCACTGTTCCCCTGGTGCTGGTGGCCCCATGGAGGATTTCCAAGCTGTCTTTTCAGCCCAAGCAGCAGAATCAAACAATGTTTAATACAGAGATGATTGTCATGGAGCTCATGTCCAGCTGTCCTTTCTCATAGCACTGATGTTACTGCACATTTTACAATTTTCACCATGACACAAGGAGGGAAGGATCTGTGGTTCCTGATGGAACCTCCCTCTCTCAGCAGATTACTCAGAGGCCTTCTCCTAGGCTGACTATTGCCCTGCTGAAAAAGAAAAGTTTTCCATATCTAGTGATTCTTTTTATTGCGGCTTGAGTTTCTTTTCTCTTTTAGACCTCCTGGGAGGTTCCTGCTGCTCTCAGGAAATTTCTGGTGGAAATACTGACTTCCAAGGAGCCTTGTCAGTGCTGGGGATGGACAGGAGTGGAGAGAGACTGCAGGTGGGATTAGAAAAACATCTCAGCAGAGATGTACTCTGTGTAGGATGTAGGACTTTACTGAGTTCGGGAACATAAGGAGGAAAAAATATCCTCTTTCCTCTAGCCCAGAGATTCCCAGGCTGTGGGAGTTATGGCACACCTACCTCTGAGAACCTTCCCCAAGCAGCTGTCTACAGAAATTAGTGCCTGCAGAAAACTGCAAGGAGGAATATCTTGAGCATGGTGGCACCAGATTGTCTCATGACTTCCCTGCGCTCTGTCGTTGGTTTACATCCATCTGTTGTTTCTTGTCCCGTCTTTCATCTCAAGAAAAGGACTTTGCAACATGTCCAAGGGATTAGACCTTCATGCGGGGAAGAGATAAAAGCAAAGTGTAATGAGAGGCGAAAAACAGAAGCTGAAGATGTTGTCAGTCTGAAATGTTCTTGGAAAAAGAACCAGGTTAATTCATCCTCTCCCCCATTGCTGCTACCAGGGCTTTGGCTCCTTCTCCATCAGCTATTGGATTATGTTGGTGGTTTTCTCTAATTTTGCTAAAATATTGAAAAACAGACCCGACCTTTAAAGCTTGTATTTCTTGAGCTGCCTGATCAACACCCCATGCTCTGTCCCTGCTCTGGAACGTGTTAATGAGAGAGCAGTCAAGTCAAAAACAATCAAAGCAGGAAATTCCTGTGTCAGGGTTTTTCTAACGTGTTCAGTCACTCTTGCCATCCCTAACTCAGCAAAGCATTCCTGTCTTTGGGAACACAAGCATTTGTGCATCTCAGCACAGGTGAAGACTGACTGATGATATTAATAATGTCAAATTATACTCCTCTCTTCTGCAATACTCTCAGGTTATTTTACAGATAATAAGGATGAGACAGACAGGTGCAATGAGTCTTAGGATGTTTTAATTTCATCTGATTCTTCGCTTCTACCGTATTTTATTGTTTTCAGGAAAAGATACTTGGGAAATGTAGACTTATGGCACTAAATTAACCTTGGTGGCAATTCCACAGAGAGTTCAGGAAATTGTTTTGACACGTCAAGAAGGAAAAAAGGTGACCTCCACACTTCTGTCTCCTGAGAAATTAAAAAAATAATCTGGTTATCATTCCAAGGCGATGAGCCCTCTGTGGTGTTGTCCTATTTTTTTTTTTTTTCTTGTTCAATCCCTGTCTTTGATCAACCACAACCCTGGATAATTTCCAGCTCAGGGCTGGCAGTGCTGTTGGATCAGAGACTACAAAGCCCTCATGGGACTTTGGACTATGGACCACATGGACATGTCAGGATCATGTCCATATAGTCCATTAATCAGCTCCAGCTTTTGGTTCTTCTCTGGAGGAACCTGACACCTGAATCCCAGTTTGGCATCCATAAGAGAAAACCAAGAACTAAATAAAGTCATAGAAACTTGACTTCTGCTCCCCCAAAAGACCAAGTACAGCAATAGGATTGTATGAGGAAAAAAAATTATCTTTCTCTTGCTGTCCCTACCAGAAATATGGAAAAGTAGGAAATTTGTAGCTTTTAAAGCTGTCCTGGGAAGAACTTTCTGTAGTAGAATCACAGAGTCACAGAATATTTTGAGTTGGAAGGGACCTTAAAGCTCATCTGGTACCAAACCCCCTGCCATGGGCAGGGACACCTTCCACTGTCCCAGGTTACTCCAAGCCCTGTCCAACCTGTTCTTGAACACCTCAAGGGGTGGGAAAGCCACAGCATCTCTGGACAATCTGTGCCAGGGCCTCACCACCTTCACAGTAAAGAATTTTTTCTTAACATCTCATGTTCCAGCTGTGTAGACCTGGTGGAACTACAGGCTGTACCCAGCGTGCTGTGGATCTATGGGAGAACACTTTGCCACCAAAAATAGCAAGGAGTTGATGCTCAGCCTCGTCAACAGCCTCTACTTCTCATACCAGGTAAAAAAGAGTGGCTTTCCATTTGTAACACGAAAGACACAGGGAATAAGGGTCAGGATTTCATGAGTATTTAAAAAGATCTTGGCAGGTTTTTGAATGGGCAAAACCAGTTTGTTTTCTTTAAGTGTAGTGAAAGGAAATGGGAGCTAAACAATAACCTGATTTTCTGTGTTCCTACTTATACCCTTGGTTTTCAAAGGCACTCAGGTCCAGGAATAGCATCGTGCAGGGGGAACTAAGGCACTGGGACATTGCAGTGAGAGCACTGGCTGTTGCTACAGGAAATGGTGATGATTTTGGTGCAGAAATCTGAAGTGAACAAAGACAAGAAATTCATCAGAGAAGGATGCAAGCAACCTCCATCTTTCTTTCCTCTAGCTCCATAAGAAAGCTAAGAAAAAAATTTGAATAAGTTAAATATTTAAATGTGAATTGCCCCCTCCTACTCCGCCCCGGAATTTCCAGAGTACATAGCTGTGGAGGTTTTACTTTTGCTACCTGTCCAGCTAATTAATACCTGCCAGTTTACTTTTCCCACTCTTGCTATTTTTGGGCTGCTATTTTATTGAGAAAAAATAAAAAAGTGAGAGAGAAGAGAAAGAGAGAGAGAGGAGGCTAAAAAAAAGAAAAATTGTATTTCATCTCCTCTGATGAAAAGAATATATGTCTGATGTTAATTCACATATTGAATTTCTTTCAAACTTCCCTGTATTTTTTCTCCTCATTTAAAGATTTTTATGCTTTTTAAGGCATGTAATGCACAATAAGGATTCCATTCATTTTCCCCATAGCAACACATTTGTGTTGATTCCTTTTCCTTCCCTTTTCCTCCTAGGTGCTCTTGTCACTGAAGGAAGCCTGTCAGTGACCAGATTGATGAAGTGCCTTTACAGGCACTGTTAAATCCAGGGATGCAGCTACCAACTAATATTTGCAGTAAATTGCAGATGCAAACAGGTCCTTGGAACAAAGTGACAAAACAAATCCTAAAAAAAATTAGTGACAAAGGGAGTTTCTCAAGCTCTTTTTTTTTAAAGTCAGGATGTGCTCAGTCCTGCTAGGCTGAGTTGGAGCCAGATGCTTTTCCTTGTAGGCATCCTGGCAGATTACAAGGAGGGTTGGAAGCGTCACTGCAAGGCACTGGAGCTCATCAACCTCTTGCTGACAGCAGTGCTTGGGTCCCTCTCCATCTTCCCAGCTGATCATCTGTAAACAAACAATAATAATCCAGGGTTGAGTTCACAGTCTTGATTTATAGGCACGAACTAAGAATTCATCACTGGTGGAGTTTATATTTTTCTGCGAAAGGAGGAGTAGCCAGAGCCATGAAAGAACAATTAATGTTGATATATCTGGATGTGCTGGCAGAAATAAACCCCAGCATCCAGCCAAGCCATATGTGACCCTGGAGTAAATCACAGGAACAAGAAAACAAGAAGCTCAGATGAGAAGATTGCTGGTGTGCCAGCCCATGTCAAGCTGGTGAGCTTGGTGGCAGGTCTGACAGGTCCACAGATGCAAGATAATCCAGGCCATCCAAGTGCTGTGCACAGAAGGGAATCTCTGACACCAGCCCTCTTCCAGTCAGATGAGTCTTCAACTCATCTTCATCTCCCTGTTGTGATGGTGGACACGTAGGAATGACACACAATAATGTTTTAAGGACCTTGTAGGTCAAGTCAGACCTATAGATCCTCTTCAGAAGCCAGGGTGGAATCAAGACAGGTCTGGGGCATGCTTCAATTTAATTTCTATGCTTATAACTTGGCTTTCAAAATCCTAAGAGACCTGTGGCACATAGACCATTCTAGAGCTTTCCCGAAATCTTTTCCACAGCTGTGGGATGCAGTTCTCATTGTCAGGGGAATTATTGTTTTTGTAGCAGGAATGCCTTGTAGCTAAAACAGAACAAGGATTTCAGTACACCTGGTTACCAGGTTGGTAACATCAGGGCCAGGCAGTGAAAATTGACTTGTTCTCAGACATTCAGGATGATATTCACCTGATTTATCTTCAGGGATGGGATTTATCCTAGTATTTGTGCATTTCCAGGGGGCAAGTGCCTCCTGAACAATTCAACCCAGGCTTTCTTCTCACAGGAGAGAGAGTCAGTGGCACTGAAGAAGTTCAGGACAAGGTTTGGTTTATCCTGAAGAAGATGCTTCTCTGAGGTTTGATGAATCACATCCCTGCTCTCACTGAATGTGTTGATTTATTCTCCATTACTACAGTGGGCAATGGATGGAAATACTAAATATGGGCAGCTTAAACTGGAAGGGTGGATCCCAGACAAGACAAATAATGGAAATACTTGTAAACAACTCCTCCATATCTTTACCTCAGAGTGTGATCAAACCCATCCCATGATAAATGTGCAAATGAGGTGATCAGCCACCTAACAGAAATGCCCACCTGGTTTAGTATTTAGATGGCCTCAGTTTTAGACAACCAGACCAACTAGAACCTGAAAAATGTATCCTCACATCTCTGTTTGGAAAAATATCTCTCAACACTGGCAGTGCTAAATCCTCAATTTCCAGTCTGGGAATATTTTTTTTTCCAAAAATTCCTCAATAGGAAAAGGATCCAGCTAGGTTTTTCCAGTATTAAAACTCAACCAGATTATGGTAGGACACATGCTTTGGACTCCGCAGACATTTTGAATCACGGGGACGTTGCAAAGATGAAGGACAGCATCCAGGGACCACTGCCCCATGGCTCTGGGCACGGTACCAAAGCCATGCCATCATGATGGAGCTGTCCACTCCTTTATTTTCCATAAACTGCTTTGGAGAAAACAGTGCTGTTTGCAGTCATTCATACATTTTACTGTCTGGGACAAAAAAATGAAAGAAAAAAAAAAACAAAACTCCATTCTTATAATTAGAGGCTTTTTTTTTTAATGTTCCTATTCCCACAGCAGGAGCTGAAACCCAAACTTACTGGCTTCCTGTTGGCCTGAAAACTCCTTGTGGTTATTACCACTTTGCACCAGATTCCTGCCACTGACCTTGATGGGAAAACTCCTTAACCCACTTACTGAATCCCCCAAGTCATCCTGAAGCCAGAGAGTAACAGTTAATAAAGTGCTTGCCAGGTTTCACAGTGTTTTTAGTTGACCTGTATTTCGACATTTTACAGGATTTACCATGTAAGAAAAGCCCAGGGGTTACACTCTCAGTGCTGAGCACACTGAGATGGCTCTGGGGAATGAGACTGAACTGTGGCCCTGCCCCTGATCTACACCTGTAAAAATTCACAGAATTCACGGTGTGAGGGGGGAAAGAAAGGGTAAAGACAGAGAAAAAAGGTGGGTGGGGTGGGGAGAGAGGATTCAGCCTTCTCTGCAATAAATGCACTGCATTTCTGAGTTCTCTCTAACTTTGAGAAGGGGCTGAGTTATGCTGAGTTATGTTGTCGTGCCATGTGTAGCACAGGGGACACTGAACTTGTTCACTTTAGGGAACAAGTGACACATGGAATCACAGAATCACAGAATGGCTGAGGTTGGAAGTGACCCATGAAGGTCATCTGGTCCAACCCCCCTGCTGGAGCGTAGTCACCTACAGCCAACAGTCCAGGATGATGGCAGACATCTTTTTAAAATCTCCAGAAATGGAAACTTCACAAACTCTCAGGGCAACTTATGCCAGTTCTCAGTCACCCTTAACACACAAAAAATAAAGTGTTTCCTGCTGTTCAGAAGGGAAATTCTTGTGCTTCAGTTTATGCCCCTTTTTTCAGGTACCACTCAAAAGAGACTCTTCTTACTCTGCCTTCAAGTATTTATAGACATTAGTAAAATCCTCCCAAGTCTGCTCTTCTCCAGGCTAAACAATCTCAGATCTCAGCCTTTTCTCATGGGAGAGATGCTCCAGTCCCTTCATTATCCTCACAGCCTTTGATGGACTGTCTCCGGTGCTCTTGTCTCTCTTTTACTGGGAAGCCTGGAGTGGGACACAGATTCCAGGTGTGGCTCCTCAGTGCTAGCTAGAAGGCACAGGTTCAGGGCATTACAGAATCATGGAATGGTCTGGCTTGGAAGAGACCTTGAACATCCCTTCCCTCCAAACCCTCTGCCATGGGCAGGGACACCTTCCACTATCCAAGTTTGCTCCAAGCCCCATCCAACCTGGCCTTGAACACTTCTGAACACAGGGCAGCCACAGCTTCTCTGGACAACCTCTACCAGAGATTCACCACCCTCTGAGTAAAGAACTTATTCCCAATATCCCATCCATCCCTTCCCTCTGGCAGTGGGAAGCCTTTCCCTGTGTCCTGTCACTCCATGGCCTTGTCCAAATCCCTCTCCAGCTCCCTTGGAAAACCTTTTGGCACTAAAAGCAGCTCTGAGATCTGCCCAGAGTTTCCTCTTCTCCAGGCTGAACAACCCCAACTCTCTCAGACTATCCTCATAGCATAATTTTTAAATCCCTTTAAACATTTTGCCCGAGCTGGCATTTTCTGTGGGTGTCATAGCCAGCTCCTCGTTCCTGGTGCAGCGATGAGAGCACCACCAGCTTTGCACTTGGAGTTTGCAACTGCCACTGCTGCTACCTGGCATTTCCACGCTGCCAGGCTCAGCTGAAGTGACAGTGTTGGAAAGACAGTGTAAAAGAGAAAGAAGAAAGCTGACAGCTCCTTAAAAGCCTCGTACAAATAGGACAGTGCTTGACATGATGATGTTCCAAAATCAGTCACTTGGACTTGATCTGCAAGGCTTGCAAAAAGCTGCTTGTTGCCTGGATTTTGCTGGGAAAGGTGGTTTGATTTGGCTCCTCTGGGTTTAACATCCTGAGCGAAGCTGGGCAGATGCCATCAGTAAAATACAGCTTCAGCTGGGAGGAAATAGAGCTGAAGAACAGAGGTTTGTCTGAGAGGATCTGGCTGCAGAATTTTCAACTGCAAATGGACATAAACAGGGATTGAAAAAAAAAAACGCTTTGTTGAACTGAACAGAAGACTGCCAGTGAAACATGTCCCAATATCCTTCATTTGTATATTAAGAAAAAAAAGTATAATTTTGTTATTTCACTAAAGGTTCTGTTTGCTGACCCTGTTTAAATGGCACCAGTTAAATATCCAGGGATTTGAGATCTTCTCTCTCAGCACCACTTTCTTCTCTGTGACAGAGTACAGGCCAGTTGTCCCATCATTGCACCACCTCAGCATGAACACTTATTTGACAAGAAAGGTAAATGAATCATCCTTTGGAAATTTCAGCCTTCCTCTCCCCACTGGGATGAGATACTCAGGGAAGAACCACAGGTCAGGTGAATCCTACACTAAAATGACACCATCACCTGAAGTTTGAGACCCCAGATCTCTGCAATGCATTTGGTGCACACTCTGACCACCGATGCTCCCCAAAAATCAGGCCTTGTCAATAAAGGAGGTGATGTCACCTCCCTGACCCATGCAGAAGAGCAGCCAGTTGGAGCTACTACATAACACAAGTGTTGGTGGAGAATCATGGAATCCTTTGGGTTGTAAAGACCTCTGGGATCATCGAGTCCAACCCTTCCCCCTGCACTGCCAAGGCCACCACTAAGCCATGCCCCCAAGTGCCACATCTACACATTTTTTAAATCCCTCCAGGAATGGTGACTCCATCACCTCCTTGAGCAGCCTGACAACCCTTTGGGTGAAGAATTTTTCCCTAATATCCAACCTAAACCTCCCCTGGTTCAACTCGAGGCTGTTCCCTCTCACCATATCCCCTGTGAGATGTTCTCACTATGAGTTGCTCTTTGCTGAATATGTTGATTTTGCTCTGATATAAACCAAGGCTTCTCCCACACCCTGCAGGGATGATTCCCTCTAGGAAGACTGAAACTCTCCATCTGTTTTCCCAATCTTCCCTTCCCTAGACTGCAGAAATGTCTAAGCCGGTTGTAGACAGCCAAGAAAGAGTTTCTAGTGATTAACATGAAGAGATATTTGTAGCTGGACTTTTGCAATGGTTTGGGAAACCCTTTTCATTGCTGTTTTCCAAAACAACTCTTCAAGATTTCTAGCTCCAGGGAAGCTTTGAGATCAGTCCAGGCATGGGTGATAGATAGACCAAAATGAGCTGAGGATTGTAGATACCAGAACTATAAAAAAATGATAAAAACATTTGAGTAAAAACCCCTCAGATCAGGCGCACTTCCAATTAGGAGATAAGACAGCAGCACACAGTCAGGGTAATTTCCTGCTCTTGAGGCCCTGGCACAGATTTCCCAGAGGAGCTGTGGCTGCCCCAGTTCCTGGAAATGTTCCAGGCAAGGCTGGATGGGGCTTGGAGCAACCTGGGATAGTGGAAGGTGTCCCTGCCCATGTCAGGGGCGTGGAATGAGATGATCTTTAAGGTCGCTTCCAACCAAAACCAGTCTATTTTTCCATCATAAAAGGATGCTATAATGTTGACCTGGATCAATTCCTCTGGTCATGTCATGAGAAAGGAAATAGACTCCCAGGATGCAGCAGGGGAAGCATTAAACCAAGGATGGCTATGTGGAATATCCTTAAATAATGGAGGAAATTTCATAAATAATCAGTGCCAAATAAGGCAGAGCTGTATTCTGACCTCACAAGAGGACAAAGAGAGGGCCCTGGCTTTGCTCAGGTGGAGACTGGTGGTCTCCCTGGGCTTTGAGTAGCCCTGGATGGAAGAACCTGAATTTATCCGGATCCCCTGTGTCAGCAAGAAGCAATAGGCACCCTCTGCAGGATTCATCTCCCTCCAGGGTCTCTTCCAGAGGGCGGGTGAGATCACCCCCTCATTTCTCAGAGTAGCAACTGCTGATTAAAAATTCAACTCTTTTGTGGTCTCCCATCCTCTGCCTGTCAGTGTCCAAGCACACCAGGCCTCAGCACTAAATCATCTGTGTGGGAGAGGGCTGCAAGGAAAAACCAAACCTTGTGGGGCAGAAGCACATGTGGGCAATGAGGGAAAAATAAAAATACTCCCAGTCTTGCTGACACCTTCACCGTCTTGCAGAAACCTCTTCTCCCTCGGGGCTTCAACCTCCCCACCTGGGAAATACTGAGGTCAATAATTCCTGTACCTTGCCGTGCTAAATAAACTCTTCCAAACCCACAGAGCGAGCAGCTCTCGCTTCATTGACATCAGGAGCTGGGAATGGGAGGCAGGAAAAATGCTGGGACCTTCAGGCAACTGTCTTCTCCATAGTTGGGGAGCAATTAAACTGCACATTTAATTGCTTTGATATGTATTTGTTTTACATGAATGCAAGAGCCAAGCTAATCTAATCGGCTTATTTGCTAACAATGGACTCTAAACTGTACATAAATGACCATTAAATTATTAGCTATCAGAGAGATCTGCAATTGGATTTGGAATGGGAAAGAAAATGAGGGCTTGGAGAGGCAATTATTATTTTTTATTTTTGTATTTTTTTTTTTCTT
>VXAX01006426.1:99528-112452 GCA_013399835.1 Leptocoma aspasia
AACCAATAAAAACTTCATGTGATTTTTGACAGAGGGCTTGATTATTTTTTAATCTTCAGAAAAACAAACAAAATCAAAATATTTCATATTCTTCTTCTAAAAAAAAAAAGAAAGATACTTCTTTTTTTATTTTCATTTATTTTAATTTGAAAAGATATTCCATTTAGATATTTTTTCTGCTGTGCTGGGGAAATACCATATAAAGCCTGAAAACAACATGAAGAAATTCGCTGTGGGTGGAAGACAACATTCACTTAAACTCAGATGTGCCAGGCTTGTTTGTCTGTTTGTTTGTTTTCCATTTTCAGTAAGCTGATTTTCTTTTATTTTTCTTAGTTCCATTTAAGATCTGCCTCCAACTTATTCATTTATTTGCTTACCTTGAGGAATTGGCAGCAAAAATGGAAAACCTGTTATTCCCACATCTCAGTTTAGGAAATAGCATATCATGATCAGTGCCTCAAGGGGTCCAGAAATTGCTCTAGATCTCCAGATAACATTTCAATATAAATGAGAAGAAGCAATAGACTAGAAATAACTCTAGAGTAACAGACAGAAATAACTCTAGAGTAGTAATAATAATAATAATATNATACTCTCTCTCTGTTTTAAGCTGTTCTACCTTTTCCTGTCACTCCAGGCTCTCTTAAATGGTCTCTCTCCATCCTTCTTTTTGGCTCCCTTCAGGTACTGGAAGGCCACAATGAGGCCATCCCAGAATCTCCTCTTTTCCAGGCTGAACAATCCTAATTCTCTCAGCCTTCCCTCCCAGCAGAGCTGCTCCATCCCTCTGATCCCCTTGGTGCCTCCTCTGGATTCTCTCCAGCAGCTCCATGTCCTTCCTGTGCTGGGGAACCCAGAGGTGGAGGCAGCTCTGCAGGTGGAGTCTCACCTGAGTGGGGCAGAGGGGCAGAATCCCCCCCTCAGCTGCTGCCCACCCTGCTTTGGATTGGTTTTCTGGGCAGCAAATGCACATTTAGAAAATACCTTTCCACTCCAGCTTTTGGGAAGAGGAATATTCACCGCTGACTTTGTTGAAATCTCTGCTGCAAATACATCAAAGCAGCTTAGGGCTGGAGTCTGGGGCTGGATTTGGAGCAGGGCACTTTGTTAGGCTGAACATCTGGAATCCCTCTGGAATGGTGCCCACGGGGGATGGCAGCACCTTCCGCAGCTTCATTCGTCTGTGCTGCCGTGCCTGACAAACAGCACCTTAAGTGAAAAACCAGCTCCATCCCAGCATCTTCCCCAAGTTAGGATAAGTGGGAGCTAAGGGATGGAACAATCTCTTTTTCCTCCTTCCCTGTGGGCAGGGGATGGAACTGGATTAGTCTATGTGTCTTTTTTTTTTTTCTCTTTCTATTTTTTTCTGTTCTTTGAACAAGCAGAGACAGTTAGACCCAAAAGACAGACAAGTCCTAGTTCTAGTGCTTTTTACATCAGCTAAATGTGCACTTGTCACCTTGTCCACAACATTTTTGGTACAGGGACATGTTTTTTGCGGGGATTCTTCCAACCATTTATCCCTATCCTGAGCACTGGTGGCTCTCTCAGCCTGGGACAGCGACCCAGCTGTGGCCCAGCCAGGGTCTGTATCTAAACCAGCTTGTCACAATCTACTCTGGCATTTTCCCTGTTGGTTTTTTTTTTTCCTGCACTGGAGAAATTTCCACCAGGCACCCAATCCTCTCCATGTGTTTTGCAGTTATATTTAGCCCAAAAGTATCTGACTCAACAAGTAAGAAAGATTGTTCTTCACAGGTACGTGTTATTCTGATGAAGATAGACACTGAAAATTGGTATAAAATCTATTGTTCCAAATTCCTTTGGAAATTGCTAAGAAGCCTAACCCAAACCCAAACTATTTTTGTGGCTTAGTGTTGTGCTTAGAATGTTTGATGAGCTCAGACTGATTTGGGTTGTCATCTCCTTTAGTGATCAGCCTTTCCTTTTAAATGTCAGTCCCATGCAAACAAATCCTAGAACCATTTCTCCTTTCTGTGCTGGAATTCGCATCCAAACACCATTTAAAATATGCTCTGGTGAACTTTTTCTTCACAGATTTGTCTAAATCCGTGTCAATGGAGAGACATCCACTCTGGAAAATGGGAAAGGTGCATCACCAGCTCCTACCAAACACCTGTGTGGAACTTACATGTCAATATGAGCACATTTGAGCAAAGGAAAGGTCACGCTTGTGCTCAAAGGAGGGACCATTGCTACTACAAGGCCATTTGTCTGCAGGTCTTGGGTTGTATTTTTCTTCCAGCTGTGCATCACTATCAGGTATATATCTGTGAAATGTATCTGTGAAGACACAGGTATCTGGGAAACCCAGGAGATGAGTCATGCATTGCTAAAATAAATGATATAAACCATAAATTTCTGTCCTGTCTAAGCCCTGCCTCCTCAGAACCTCAAGGAAGGCAAAGCAGAAAAATCTCTGCCCCAAAACCTTTACAATGTGCAGAGTTTGACACCATTAGCTGGCTTCAACACCATCACACAGGTAAAAATATTACGATTGTGCTATTTGACTCAATATTTTAATGACATGATGGAAGACATGGTGTCTTCCAAGTTTTCCATGCAGCTTGAAGAAAACCAGCTTACTGAGCAAAAAGAAAGTGGATTCAGGGAAGGAATATGCAGCTGTATTGAGTAGCATGTTCTGAGTCTTTTCCAATTATTTCAAGCCATTCCTACACTCCTGTGGATTTGCTGATCTTGTGAGTTTGAACATCCCTGGAGATCTTTATTCCCATTTCACTAAGCCTTTACAAGCTCCTGGGCTTTTTCCAGCAGGGTTGCACTGGAGTTGGGGGTAAAGTCATAGAATCTTAGGATTATCAAGGTTGGAAAAGACCCATGAGATCATCAAGTCTGTAGGAGTTGAAGGAAAACCAGGGTGGTGCTTGGGACAAAATATCCAGACACAATTGTTCCCATGTCCCTACACACCAGCAGAGCAGAAGAAAAAGGCTGTGCCTCCCTTGTGTGAAAGATTTCTGTGCCCCTTGATATGGGACATATTTCTCACCCCCTGCTCCAAATAAACAAATTTAAAATGAAGTCCCCTCTGCTTTCTCCTGTCTCCAGCACCAATGGATGCCTCAGCTTGGGCTTTAGCCTTCTCTGCTGATCTCAGACTCATTCCAGTGGATCTGACACTCCGTAGTTCTGAGAGGCTTGTGAGGAAAGGAGTGGAAAGACAAGGCTTGAAATTGGCATTATCTGACTCTAAATGCGGATTTGATGTAAAAACACCATTATTAGAGAGAAAAAAAAACCAAAACAACAAAAAAAAACAAGCAAACAAGCATGGTTCATTATGTTCTAAATGAGCCTCTGGATAGAGCAGCCTTCTTCAAGGGAAATGTAGAAAGAAAATGTTATTTATGAAGAGGAAAAGGACAATCCAATCAGTGTAGAGGCTTTTCGGTTGTGTTGCCAACACTGATCGAAGTGAGGCAGAATTAAGGATCTGGAATTGGCCCTGGGGTCATCTGCTCCACTGACACATTTCTGGACCGTGATCGTTCTCTCTGCCTCAGTCTCCTCAGGTCCATATTTTGAAGGAGATAAACAGCTTTTCCCTACATAAAAGGTACACTATTGGTTCTAACGTGCCTCTTGGATTGCCTTCCAGAATTTCCAGCACCCTCCAAAGGCTGTGCCTAAACCCAAAACCTCTCAAACCAGACGGGGAGATGGTTTCTAGAGTTTATGTTCTCCCTGCGTATGGTGGAAAATACCTTGGAGTAAAAATGGTCTTGCTTTCCATTAAAGTACATAATGAAAACAATGAGTCAGGTTTTATTCAAACCCCTCCAATTTCTAGCACTAAAGTGGGCTATAAAACTTGAATGTCATTCAAAACAAGAACTAAAAAAGAAGCAAACAGAAGAGAAAACCCATATGAAAGTCACACTGGTTGCATATTTTGAGGTTAACATGACATGACTGTGTCTCTTAAGCTCATTTAAACATTTAATTTTGTTCTCTTGTTCCGTCCCTGAGTACATATGGATTTCACAGAGGTTTAACAGGACAGAAGAAAGTTACCCATAATTGAAACAGGCTTTATGCACAAGTCACGATGTTGTGTTCAACACTCAGAGGGAGAAAAACCTGTTCTTTCTGTCTGAAGTGACTTATTTTCAGATTAAGGAAAACAGCTGTGAGAAGAGACAGAACTGTTCCTTAGAACCTTAGATTTAATAATGCAGAGTAAGTAGAGAAGGACTTGTGTAGCATAAAATCATAGAATGGTTTGGGTTGGAAGGAACCTTAGAGATTATCCAGTTCCAAGCTCCTGCCTTGGGCAGGGACACCTTCCACTAGACCAGGTTGGTCAAGGACTCATCCAGCCTGGCCTTGAACATCTCCTGGGATGGAGAGTCCAGGACCTCTCTGGGGAACCTGTTTTGGTGTCTCATAAACCTTATAGTAAAGAATATGTTCTTAATACCTAGTCTAAATAAAATTTACCTTGTTTCCATTTAGGACCATCTCCCCTTGTCCTGTTACTCCTTGCCCTTGTCCAAAGTCCCTCTCCAGCTCTCTTGGAGCTCCTTTGGGTACTGAAAGAATCACAGAATTCACAGAATGTCTGGGTTGGAAGAGACCTTCAAGATCATTGAGTCCAACCCAGCCCTGACACCTCAACTAAACCATGGCACTGAGTGCCACATCCAGTCTCTTTTTAAACACATCCAGGGGTGGTGACTCCACCACCTCCCTGGGCAGACCACTCCAGTGCTTTATCACTCTTTTCATAAAAAACTTTTTCCTAATACCCAACCCGTATTTCCCTTGGCACAGCTTGAGGCTGTGTCCTCTGGTTCTGTCAGTGCTGCCTGGAGACAGAGCCCAACCCCAGCTGAGCACAGGCACCTTTCAGGGGTTGCAGAGAGTGATGAGGTCACCCCTGAGTCTCCTTTTCTCCAGGCTGAACACCCCCAGCTCCCTCAGTGGTTCCTCACAGGGTTTGTGTTCCCAGCCCCTCTCCAGCCTCGTTGCCTCCTCTGGACGCGCTCCAGTGTCTGTGTCCTTCCCAAACTGAGGGGCCAGAACTGGGCACAGCACTCCAGGTGTGCCCTCACCAGTGCCGGTACAGGGGGACAATGACCTCCCTGCTCCTGCTGGCCACACCATTCCTGATCCAGGCCAGGAGCCATCGGCCTTCTTGGCCACCAGGGCACACTGCTGGCTCATGTTCAGTACCCCCAGCACCCCCAGGTCCCTTTCTGCCTGGGCACTGTCCCCAGTGCCACTCTGTCCCCAGCCTATAACGCTGCAGGGGGTTATTGTGGCCAAAATGCAGGACTGGGCACCTGGACTTATTAAACTCCATCCCATTGGACTCTGCCCATCCATCCAACCATTCCAGGTCTTCCTGCAGGGCCATCCTACTTTCCATCAGATCCACACACACTCCCAGCTTAGTCATCTGCAAATTTACTAATGAAAGACTCAATCCCCTCATCCATGTTATCAATAAAAATATTGACCAGAACTGTCCCCAGCACAGAGCCCTGAGGGACACCACTAGTGACTGGAAGTGACTGAAAGGGGCTCTGAGATCTCCCTGGAGCCTTCTCCAGGCTCCCAGCCTGTGTCCAGAGCAGAGGTACGCCAGTCCTGTGATCAGTTTAGTGGCCTCCTCTGGACTTGTCCCAAGGAGTTGATCTCCTTCCTGTGCTGGGAACCCCAGAGCTGGATGCAGCACTCCAGGTGGGCTCTCACCAGAGCAGAGCAGAAGTGGAGAATCCCCTCCCTCCCCTCCTGGTTGTTCTGCTTTAGATGCAACCCAGGATCCAGGTCATGGCTTTTGAAACCATCCCTGCACCTGCAGAGCTTTTGAGCTGTGCTGGAAGCCTTTGCAGAACCTTTCTGAACACGTGCAGCAGTGAGGGATGGGTCGTGTGCTGGCACCACCTGGCTCCAGAGCCAGGCTCGTCCCAGCCGCTCTCGGTGATTTATGGCAGGAGGCAGAGATAAGTTATCTGATAAATGACTCCTCCATTGTCATAAACAGATGTGTCCCAGCATAGATTATAATTACATCGGAGGGAAAATAAAACAAACACAAAGGTTACAAGGCTAAGATTGGGTGAATGGTTTATTTAATCTAAATTATTTTTTCTTCCCTTATTCGGTATTAATCCCACCTTCCACTGAGGGAGTTCCAATTTCAATAGGCTATAAATTATGGGATCAAGCTTGTTTTACATGTGCTTATGTCAAATGATTTACACAGCTACACGATCAGCCTTCGATTTCAGGATGCTCAGGTCAAATGCAGATACTGGAAAAGCACAGATTTCCATACGTGAGAGCATCAAAGGAACAGACCCTTAGAGGTGCAGAGCACTCTCCAGCTCCATTGGTTTCTGGGGGAGCCTGGAAGCACTTGGCCTCACAAGTGTAATATAAATTCATATGGGTAAAATTAGATTAGATTTGGGAGGTGATTTGAAATGTCTAGACATGAAAAATGAGGTTGGAAACCACCAATGTGTGAACTTTTGGCGATCCCTTTTTTTGTGCTTATTTCTTCTGACATCTGTGAAAAGCTGACTTGGATACTTGTATGTAAAGAAACCAACTGAGATTAAGTCCCTGGGTGTTGGGAACATGAGGACAAGAAGGTGACTGTGGTGGGTTGACTGGATGGATGTCAGGTGCCCTCTTAAGCTGCTCTGTCAGGCCCCTCAGTTGGACAGGGGAAAGAAAAAATAATGAAAGGCTCCTGGGCTGAGAAAAGGACAGGGGAGATCAGTCACCAGTTACCCTCAAGGGCCAAACAGGCTGGACTTGTGGAAATTAATTTGTTTTAATACAAATCAAATCAGGAAGTGCAACAAGTTGCATATTACTTCGATATGATACTTTGGGCTAGAAGTGTCAGTTCATTGAAATTAGACTTCAGTCTGTGGAAAAGCAGTGTTTTACTATAACAAGGAGGAAAGGAGGTGAAAAAAATCCCAAACATTGTTACTTAAAATTTATTTTGGATTTTTGAAGCTAACCTAGTGATATTAAAGCAATAACAAAGTGGAAATGTAAGTTGAAATTAAAGTAACATCTTTTATCTAGCCTGAATTAAATTCACATTCACATGCTCAACTGCTGGTTTGTGAAAGTGAACCCAGAATTTTGAGCTTATTTTGGGCTTTTGTGACAGTCACTTGAGAGATCTTCAACTTTTTTCCAGTATGGGAAATTGTTTTCTTGTTCAACTCCTCAGGTATCATCCCTGTGAAAGGGGATAGAGAATCCTGTAGAGCACAGAGGGATTTTGCATTTCAAGCTCTGTCTGCCGGTGCTCAGGCGAGGAGGCTTTTCTTGCTTCCTCCATTGATTTAGGAGTTCTCATTCTGAGTGCATTGTAACTACAAGGAAATGAAATTCTCTCGCTTTCTGCTAAAATAAGAAGATTTACTTGTGGAAATAACTCTGTAAATACCACGTACTGCCATCTATGGCTCTGCTTGGGAAGCACATTGAGAGCCCTGCAGAGGAATCTGCTTTTCCACCGTCAAAGAAACCTTTTGTGCTGACCGGGGTTTTAAACGAGTGGCTCGCAGCTTCCAGCAGCTGGTGTGGGAAAACAGAGTTCCCAGGGGAAGGGGAATCTCAATCCATCCCTCTCCTGCCAGTTCGGTGCCAGGGTCGGCAACAGATGCCAAGAGATTGGAGAGGGATTGCAGGTCAGCAGGAAAGCACCTGGAGAGGGACTGCAGGTCAGCAGGAAAGCACCTGGAGAGCAGCACAAAGGAATTCCAGGCACTCCACACAGGAAAATGGCTTCATCACTGATCCAGCTTAAATTCCTCTATTCTAACACCTGAGCATGTGGAATAAAGCAGAGGACTGGAGAGGTGTGTTCTGTAGGGCTGTGATCTTGTTGGCATCGTGGAGGTGTGGTGGGATGGCTCCTTTGACTGGACTGGGATGACTCCTGTGACTGGAGGGATGGGATGGAGGGATACGGGAAGAACAGGAATAGGAATTCTCTTTAGGAAGAACAAGCACAGGAGATGAGAAGAGGCTGTGTCCCTCTGTTTGAGGAGCAGATGGAATACATGGAGCTTTGCCTGAGGATGGAAGAGGAGCTGAGGGAGAATTTATGGGTCAGAATTAAGGGAGGGCAGAGACAGGTGACATTAGAGGAGGGTCTGCTACAGGCTGCCCAGCCAGGAGGACCAGGGGGGCTTGGAGCAACCTGGTCTAGTGGGAGGTGTCCCTCCCCATGTCCGGGGGTGGGACTGGATCATCCTCAAGGTCCCTTCCATCACAAACCATTCTGAGACTCTGGAAACATGCTGTAATTATTAGCAACATTGCTATTTTTAGAAGGTGTTCAGCACCTTCCCTCCTGAAGAAAGTTTCTAAACAAGGACAAGGATGATCTGAGCATTTGTTAGAGAAATTCTCTTTATTGTGACCATTTGGGATGCTCCTGATTTTTCTTCATTGGCAATAACATCAAAATGCACTCTGCCTTTGCTCTCACTCTTGCTTCTCAGCCTGGATCTTCACCAGAAGAACTTCATTAATATCTCCTCCCCACTCCTTCCCTTCCTGGGCAGGGAAAGGGGAAAGAGGAAAATTCAGGACCAGTTCAAAGCTCTGGAAAAAGAGAGGAGCTGTGAACATCTGGGCTGGGGGCTCCATCATTCCTTCCTGCTGCCAGAGCAAGCATCAGAAATGCTTTCAGAGGGGGGTTCCGTCCTCTCCCCTGGTCAGCCAAGAGCTTTGGGACTCTGGGAATAGCTTGGCTTCCTCAACAAAGCAGCAGTCACTCATCCAAGGTCCCCCCACCATCACTGGCTGTGACCATACCTGTCCTGGTGCTTGTTCCCCTCACTAAGACCCTTTTTGGGGCTCCATGGAGTTGTCCCCTGGCCCTGGTGTGCAAAGCAGGCTGGTCAGGGAAGAGGGATGGAGTTGGGATTTCCCATGCTTGGGAAAGCTGGAACATCTGCCTTGCCTCACTTTAGAAGTCTATAAAATTGGCTTGATGCTAAATTCCTATTTAGGAGAATTCTCTCAGAACCATGTCCAAAACTGGAGGAGTTTGAGCAAAGACACTTCTTGAACACAGACAATTCCTACACTTCAATAAATACAGCCCATGGGAGGAGGAACAGGAGTTTTTCTCCTTGCCTTAGGAGAGGCTGGGATTGCTGGGTTTGACCTGTGACATGTGAACATTAACCCTCCTGAGCAGCCACTGCCAGCAGAAACCCCAGCTGGCAACAGCAATGAAAAGTCATTAAAAATATATAAAAATTGACAACAGCAGCAAAAGCAAGGTGGAAAGCACAGCAGACATGTGAGAGAGAGGCATGGGAAAATCTCTTTCAAGTCCTGGGGAGAGCTGAGTTCTCCCCTGTCTCCCTTCAGAAGGATGTGGCTGGCTCAAAATTTGAATTTGTTCAAGGAGATTTTTAACCAGACAAAATGGAAAGTGTTATAGATGTAAACACAGTGGTATCTGTTGCTGGAGGGGAAGTAAGCTGATTACTTACAAGCTGTCCTGCTCTGCAGTTATCCTCTTCAAACAGATCCCCTGGGAATCCCAGGCATTCCCTTTGTTTTTTTTCCTTGCCATCCTCATCTACACCTACGATATCTGGGGGTACCACTGGCAGGAGGAGACTCTTCCAAGAAACTAAACTCAGTTTCTCTGCATTGCAATTATACTTCCAACAGATTTTTGGGGCAAATCTATTATTCCAACGGCACAACCAGCCTACAATTTGCAGTGTGGGAGGTGGGAGGACAGAGTTAACAAACCTAAACCAGCTCTCAGCAGCTACCAGCCCAAACAGCCTTTTTCCGTCCGTATTCCGCGCTTCAAAAGAAGGTGGAAAAATTGGGCAGATAGAAAATGTTTTTCTTTCTCTTTCATGTCTCCTTCATGTACTTTGTAGTTTGAGACCAGCTTAGGCTCCTGAAGTGTGCAGCTTAATCCTTCTCCTAAAATCTCTTTGCATGTTCCCAGGGGTGCTACATTTAACCATGGATATTCCCATCCCTTTTTCTTTTTTTTTTTTTTTTTTGCTCTGGACCCATTTTGCCTCTGACAACAAGAGGGATTTTTCTGTGCAACAAACATGTTCTAAATTCAAAGTGTGTGTAAAGGTTTGTTTATCTCTCTTGAGTTTGCTGTTTCCCTTTGACAGGAGGAAGAGGAGAATTACAGCTGGAGCCAGCTCATGCCTTTGCACCTCCAAAACCCAGGCAGAAAACAGAACAGAGAAGAGGCTTCACTCTTGGTTGTGTTTTTGGACAGCAAAGTTGGTGCTTGTCACAAAACCCACCAAAACCAAGGAGAGTTGGGGGTGGGTTTGCCTTATCAGCACCACTGTGATGGCGTGGGGATGGTGTGTCCCAAAAGCTGCTGGGCCTCGTGACCTGTGGTTTTGCTGTTCTTGTCTGCTTCTTTTCCTCTGGGAATGACACTGGAAGGTCCTGACGGTGCCCATATCTGCCCTGAGTAACTTCAGGAGTCCTCACACCATATTGTGATGGCACAGAGATTGCCACTTTGGGCTGAGCTGAGGCCTTTTGGTTATTTCTGCAGAGTTTCAAGCAAAACAGGGCAGAGATCTCTGTTTCAGGGCTTTCTGTGTGATAAAGAAATTGTGCTGACCTAGGACTGGGCGCCGTGGTCCCTGCAAGGTCCCTGCATGGGGAGCAGAGGGGAAAGCCGAGAACACAAAGGTATCTTTAAATCTGTTATGTTAGCAGTAGAGACCATTCTTCCCACAGATCTCATGTTTGGGTAATGCTGGCAGGATGGAAGGAAGCGTCTATGTCTCCCCAAACTCAGATTTCTGGGAGATCTGATGTTTTGAGAGTATCTCTTGCTCTGCCAATGGCCTTCTTCACCCTCAGAATTATCCTGCTGCAAGGAATTTCACAGGTCCATTTTATGCTAAAGTTATTTTGCCTTCATCACTTCACAGATGAAGAGGGCAGGTGAATTATTGCACTCAGACAGCTGCAGACCCCAAATCCTCACATCCCACTTGCTGTCACAGCTCACCCTCAGTTCTCCCTGGAGGGCATTGTGAGAAATGGGGACATCAGGCCTCTCTATGATTTTGAAGTGTGGGCCATGTTTAACCTCTTGTTAAATGGGGGTCTAGGAATTCACAAATCTCTCAACTCAGAACTGGGAAAAAAACCAGTCTGCAGTGACATTTATCAGTATCTTTGGACAGTGCTCTGTGGCCCAGGGTAGGATTCCTGCTCCTGTGCAGGGCCTGGAGCTAGACGTTGATTATCCTTGTGGGTCCTTTCCAGCTCAGGATATTCTGTGATTCTCAGATTCATGGAGCCCAATTCCCCATTCCCACAAAGATGAATTTTCCATCAGGCCCCATTGCAGCAACTGAAAATGGGTTTAGTTTGGTCAGTAGCACTTTCTGGTGCTTTGTCCTTTTGCTTGGGCTTCTTTGCCCTGCAACACAGGAGGGAGGCCAGCTGCACCTTGCTCTGCCTGACCTCCCCAAACGCAGGACAGGGAGGGTGAGTGTCCCCCTCCTCCCCCATCCCTCCAAAGGAAAGGCAAAGCTGCCCCTCAGAGCTCAGAGGGGCAGGGGAAGAGTTAGGGTTAGGTTTAGGTTTAGGCTTAGTAGGTTTAGGGTTAGGGTTAGGGTGAGGGTTAGGGTAAGGATTGGGCTCCTTTTTCCAAGCATTCCCTGGCTCCCTCCAAAGCTTCCCATTCTCCTGCTGGCGTCTGTGAGGTTTGGAGAGAGAGAAGCTGCAGAAACAGGGAAGAAATCCCTGGGTGACTCGGAGGAGCAGGGAAGCCTTCTTGAAGGAAAACAAACTCCCAAAATGCTGGTGAGGGAAAGGCAGAGATTTCCATTCGGAGCATGCACTGTGCTAATCCAGCATAGCCGCCTGTCGGCTAAAACCCTGCATTTCAGGCCCCAGCTGCCCCTTTGCTCCCGTCCCCGCTTAACTGGAGATGTCACAGATGCCTTTGGCCAGCGATGCTGCAGTGCTGGCTGGGGATGAGAGGCTGCTTTGCTGCGTTCCTCCACAGCCAGGGTTTGCAGCTCAGCTCGTCTAAATGAAGAATTTTCTTTCTTTTATCCTTCCCCCAGGAGTTTTTTAGGGATGCAAAAGGTTTGAAGGTGTGGAAATAGGGGCTAAAGGGCTGGATGATGTGAAGGGAAGGGAGGAAAGGGGAAGAAGGCCAAGGGGAGGGGGTGGAGTTGCCCTGGAGAGTCCCTGGGGGGAGAGATGGGGTGCTCCTCTCCGTCCCTGAGGCAGAGGGACAGAGGGTGGTGGCAGATGTAATCTTTACCTGTGCCCCTTGGCCAGGTCTGTGCCCCTTCCCTGATGGGGGAACAGCAGCTCTGGGCAGGGAGGGAGGTGATTTTGCCAGGGAAAAAGGGTCGGTTTCCCCCTTTTGGAGTAGGAAGGGTTAAAAACAAGGGGCAGGTCCCGAAGTCTGACAGGATGCTGAAGTCCCTCAGCTCTCCACACACCTCCAGCCTTATCCCTCTGCCTTCCACCTCCTTCCCACCCCCCGCTTCTCTGCTCGGCAGGCTTCTCATTGCCGGAGGACCTTCCTCAGGCTGCAAACCTGGAGGCAGCACCTTTACCCCAAATCTGCCGGGACGTAGCACCCCAGCCCATTTCCTCCTCCTCCAGCTGCTCAAACTTTCCCTTCCCCCCTCCCCAGCCTCCTGCTACCCTGGGGTGTTGCCTGGATGTGAGACCCCCAACTCCCGCCCAAATTTTGGGTTAATGGAGCAAGGAGTTGAGGAGGATGCTAGCAAAGAGGTAAAATTCAAACAATTAGGAAAGNGGCTCCCCGCTTAGGGCTAAGCTGTCCCGAGGAGGCTGCGCTGCTGAGCCGCCAGCGCGCTCCGGCTGTCGCTGGCTCCTCTG
>VXAX01006426.1:117402-128993 GCA_013399835.1 Leptocoma aspasia
CCCCCATGTTGTTTTTTTTTTTTTTACCATGCACGTTTTAGTCCCCCTCCTCTCCTCTTCTCCCCAATTTCACCATCCTTGTGAAAGTGGAGGCTTCACCGCCTCTCCACGGGAGTGGAAGTGCTGCTGTGTGCAGCTCTGTTACTCCCATGCCCAGAACTGGGGGGGCACGGAGGCAGCCCCCAGCTCCAAGGGCTTGCTGGAGCTCTTCACACCATCCCTCACTCCCTGCAAGTGGGAGAAAGGGATACCCGAGCACTTTGCTCCCGGGAATCCACCCGCAATGGTCCAGCAGGGATTGTGCCCCATCCTCGAGGGGGAGATGGCAGAGGAGCTTCCCGCAGCGCCTGTGTGGCTGCAGGTGGCTTTTCTTTTCCAGTTTTTTTTGGGGGGGAGGAGGGAGAAGGGGAAGCATGGTCCTCACAGATCCAGCTTCACCTCCTCCCGTTGCTGAAGTGTAGCAGGCAGGAAATCCTCTGTCATCGATACCTGTTGCAGGGTATCAGCTTGGCTCATTAATTAGCTCCAGGAAAACCTGTGCTGGTAAACAAATGACTCAAAGCTTTCCTCCGGGCCTGATCCCAGGCTTGTGGAATGCTGGTCTCCACCTTTCTAGGAGAGGTGCAAAGAGAGAGGAGTATTTTCCTCAAGATGGATGACAAGCTGTCTCTGGAACCAGCTCGCCTCCTCCCCTTGGAGGAAATTCCCATCCCCAGGCGAGCCTTCAGAGGGAAGGGAGCTAGCACCTGGCCTGGAGGTTTGTAGGAGAGTCCTGCTCAGTGTCACAGCACGGATTGGAACGGCTCAAATGTGGCTGCAGACAAAGCCCAGGGGTTCCCATCACATCCCAGGGTTCACCATNTCGCGAGAAGCGCTGGCTCCCACCCGCACCCTAAACGCGAAACCCATGGGGTTTATTTCCCACTCCACAGCATCGCCTTCCCGTTGGGTTTTTGCTCCCCCCCCCATGTTGTTTTTTTTTTTTTNGAGAAGGGGAAGCATGGTCCTCACAGATCCAGCTTCACCTCCTCCCGTTGCTGAAGTGTAGCAGGCAGGAAATCCTCTGTCATCGATACCTGTTGCAGGGTATCAGCTTGTCTCATTAATTAGCTCCAGGAAAACCTGTGCTGGTAAACAAATGACTCAAAGCTTTCCTCCGGGCCTGATCCCAGGCTTGTGGAATGCTGGTCTCCACCTTTCTAGGAGAGGTGCAAAGAGAGAGGAGTATTTTCCTCAAGATGGATGACAAGCTGTCTCTGGAACCAGCTCGCCTCCTCCCCTTGGAGGAAATTCCCATCCCCAGGCGAGCCTTCAGAGGGAAGGGAGCTAGCACCTGGCCTGGAGGTTTGTAGGAGAGTCCTGCTCAGTGTCACAGCACGGATTGGAACGGCTCAAATGTGGCTGCAGACAAAGCCCAGGGGTTCCCATCACATCCCAGGGTTCACCATTCACAGGATGCTCCCGAGGTCTTCTCATGGCTCCTTCCCCAAATTCCCTGCGTTCTCTGCTTGCCTGGAGTTTGATGGGATAAAAAATGGCAGGACAGTGATGTTTGTGTTTGGGGGAAACTTGACTAAGAGTTAAATGCTGATGATGCTGATGCTTTATTTGATGTCCATCCATAAATTTGGGTGGGGAGGGGATTTGGGGCTCTGAAGCACAGGAAGAATAGGACTGGTGCACAGTTCCCTCAGCCACAGTGGGGATAGGGGTCTCCTTCTTGGCATCTCGGTTGCCTTGAACCACATCTCTGTCAGGGAAAACAGCATTAGAATGTCCCATCTGTGCTGGAGAGGCAGGGGCTCCTTTTGCCTTGAAATGCACTGCTTTCCTTTAGATTAAATATTAGGAAGAAATTGCTTATTATGAAGGAGTTGAGGCACTGGCTCAGGTTGCCCAGAGAAGCTGTGGCTGCCCCATCCCTGGAAGTGTCCAAGGCCAGGTTGGACAGGGCTGGGAGCACCCTGGGATAGTAGAAGGTGTCCCTGGCCATGGCAGGGGGTTGGAATGAGATGATCTTTAAGGCGTCTTCCAATCCAAACCATTCTGTGATTTTATAATTTATTCACAGCCCCATCAGATGCCAAATCCACAAGAGACCAGCCCTCTGAGTCCCAAACCACCCTGGCAAGGAGCTGTGGCAACCCTCATTTCCCCAAGTCAGGACCACCATAGATGTCACCCAGTCTCCAGCACCCCGGTGTCAGAGGTCCCATGTGCCCTGTACTCTTCCTGAATGCTCCTGCTGTCAAAAAGGCAATTCTTCCACTCCATCCCTGGCCCATTACTGGGGCCATTTTATTCAGACCTAAGGAACCATCAACTGGAAGCCAAACTTCTCTCTTGCAGAGTAATCTAGCAGGGCATCCCACAGGGGAGAGTGTAATTCCCTTTCCCTTCCATGCACTCCGTGTGATATTTGGCTCTCTAATGTGGTTTGCAGCATGCTGAGGCTACAAAACACAACAATAAAAAAAAAAAAAAAAAAAAAAAAAAAAAAAAAAGGAAAAGGAGCAGTAAATGAAGTCCCTTCAGAACATCCATTTGTCGTCACATCTCGAGTTCAGAATTTCCTCGCGGTGCCTCTTGGAGCGAGGGTTTTGTATTAGTCTGATTATGTTGAGATAATCTGTCACGTTGCTCCAGGAAGCTCTGAGGGAAGAGGAAAAAAAAAAAAAAAGGAAAGGAAAGATAATATTTTAAATCAGAGGGCTGCTAGATTGGTGACTCTGTCTGGCAGACACACATCACTGCCCCCTTTATGAAAATTTTAATTGGTTACCTCTGTCAGAGAAAATGAGAGATTTGCTGATTTTAATTTGTTGGAGCGAATCACTCTCTGCCAATGTTATCAAAATTAAACCAGGGACGGTTTCTTACTTTCCTTCTCCTACTCCCTCTGCATTTTCTTCTGAAATGTCCCTCCATAAAAGATTGATTAAGGAGTGACCAGCTGATGACAAACGAGCTGTTGAAGTGGAAAACTCTGCCGTGCTTGGTGTCATGCCTTATCCCTGGGACAGGGAGGATCAGGGAAAGCAAACGGCATCTGGAGGAAGAACGGACAGAGACCTAGTAAGGAAATATAGATATTTTTGGGGACGGGTAAAAATTGGAACAGATGGGTGTCACCTCATGTGGTGCACTGTATGTTGGCTGAAGTGAGTGTATGAAACAAGATCTATAAAATATATAAAATCCTCCTTCCAGTGTTTCAAGTACCACTGTAGTTTTAGGTTGGTGATTTGCTCCAGGTAGAGCTGCTGTTTGCTGACTTGATGTGGCCTGGGTCAGAGGAATCCTGCATGCGTTTGGGGGCACCATTTCATGCATGCCACGTGCATCTACTGGTATTTATTGCTGCCAGCTCTTTCTCTGAACACTGAGTTTTGGTCAGAGGCAGGTTTTGTGATACCTCCTGACGTGATTTCAGCACTCCCACCTGCAGGCTCACCTTGTCAGTGCCTGTTTCCAAGCTGGCTTTGCTAGATGGAGATGTTCCCTCAGTTTTTTTGAGCTCAGCTGGCCTATAACAAAGTCCTTGCTGTTTGCAAAATGGCTCTTTTCTTCCTCCCTTCTGTCTGCTATTAAGAATATCCCATTCCTGGCAGACGTGCCTTATTCCATATTCAATGAGAATTAGCACGGCTCTCTGTCTAAATGTTTTTGGGTTAGGGGTCATCATGATATCCGTGCTAGAACAGATTTGGAGCTGAAACACTTTGTCTCTGTCCCATCTGTGCTCCTGTTCTCCCTGGGGATGATCCCTTAAGCCAACAGCTCCACAAACTGCTCAAATTTGGGTTACCCAGCACCAAACCCTCGTGGCTGATTTTAAAAGCTGCTGTAGTGCAATTCTCCCTGTGGGCCAAGAGCATCTTCTCGGGGCTGATCTCAGCCCCTGCCAAACCTCGTGGCTCAGGGCAGTGGTCAGCTCACACTGAATTAAGACCTTGGTTTTTCTGCACCTTGGTGTTCCCATTTGTGAAATGCCTGGCTCCCTCCTTCCCGGTGGGGCTCTGTGCCAGCTGTGTGTCCAGCTGGATGTGGTCAAACCACATTTCCTCTGGGATCCTGAGGTGAAGGGCACTAGCCGAGCACCAGGGATGATTTATTCTTCTTGTGCCTTGACTATGAGCACATGTCCACCCTTAAACATTCCTCCAGAGCCTTTTTTTCTTGGCCTTTCTCAGTCCTTAATTTCTTGAGGTCCTTCTATAGCGGAAGCAGGCAATTCTCCTGCACCTGCCCTGGATTTCCTCTGGATTAAACACCTCCTTTTCCAGGAGAACCTCGTGGAGGACTGCAGAATGGTCATTTGTATAGCCCAGCCCACTTGGATATTCCAATCAATCAAGCCTGGGGTAGGAGTCAGGCTTTATGCTGGATGTTGTTGAGCGGCAATGTAACAATGGAGATCTCCTCCAAACAAATATCTGCTGGTTCCTGTGAATGGAAGTCGATACACCTTCACAAGGAAATCTGTCCCGGTGGGGTCTTTTGTATCGAAAGCCCTGTTGGTAGATTTATTCATTGTGCAGGGCCGTTCCCTTAACAAGTCAGTTATTCATTGGCCATTGCTCGAGGGCGTGTGGAATTTATGGTCATAGTCCTGTAATCAGATATTTTGTTATAGAGGGCTTTGCCACCATGAAAGGTCTGAATAAATCAGTATGCAGCAGAAATTGATCCTCTCACAGGCTATTTCTGGATTCAGCTCCTGCTCTAAGAGTGTTTTATCCCTTCTGGAGCCATGCTACCAAAGCCTTTGCATGTTTGGGCTGTGGTCAGGCCTACCAAAGCTCAGCTTTAGTGCCTGTGTACAGACAGACACACACTTAACTCTGTTTTCTGGGCCTGATTTTTGTTTTGAGATACTTGAGGTCCATGCTGCTGCCATTTCCCAGCCAGGAAAAAAAAAAATTCTCCATCACCTGACTTAAACATCTGCAGGTTGGAAAGAATTGCTTGAAAAGGCTTTAATCAACTGCCAGGGAAGAAAGGGAAATCTGATTTTGAGTAGCTGCATTGGTGCCTTAAGTACTAAAGAGCTTGGCCTGCTAATCTCCACTTCTCAGATGTTGTTCCACAATCTGATCAGCTCCATTGAGCTGAAACAAGGGTTAATTACTAACAAAATGCTCCACACCTTTTTGAATACAAGGAAAGGGGCAAGGGTGAACACCTTGCTTTTTGGAGCTTAGTGCAATCTCAGCATGTGCAGTTGATGGTGAGGGAATTTGGTTCTTGTATGTGCCCCAGGAATATCTGCTTGTGAAGGTAAAATTACAGCAGACCCTCTGATTTTTATGGCAGAAATCAGGGATGGGAGGAGAAGAAAAATCTCTGTAACCTAGCAGCCTGTACAGCTGCCTCCCAGGTCGTGGGTGATGTTAAATGTTTAAATGTCAATGAACCTCTCCCTGAGCAGGGCTGAGCTGTCTTGGCACTTACACTGGGGATGGAGCTTGGCAGTGCTGTGGTTCCTCAGTGGTCAGACACTGCCTTGCAAGCATTCCCCAAGGCACAGCATCTTTCTAGGGAAACTCTGATGGCTCCAGGGGTGGGTTTTGGTTTAAGGAGAGTCTGTGACAAAAGGCATTCTGTGCCTGGTCTGCTCTGGTGAGTGCAGCCCAAAGGATGGTAAAACTGTGATAAGGGGCATGTGAATTATGCCCACCTGTGGGAAGACAAACCCTGAGGAGGCCAGAGGGTCTCTGAGCTGCCCAGACTCCAGTAGAATCACAGAAAGCCCTGCATTGGAATGAAGCCACAAGGACCATCGAGTCCAGCTCCTGGACCTGCACAGAACACCAAGAATCCCCCATGTTCCTGAGATTGTTGTCCAAACTGGAACTCTGGCAGTCTCCATGCCGTGACCACTTCTCTGAAGAACCTGTTCTGGTTCCTGACCACTCTCTGGATGAAAAACCTTTTCCCTGTTCCAATCTAAAGCTCTCCTGACACAGCCCCAAGCCTTTCCATCAGATCCTATCACTGAATACAGCACTGCCCTTCCAATCACCCATTTTAGCACCTCCAGTCAGCTATGAGGGCAAGTGAAGGAATAACCAGATAGTGAATTTATGTTCACTGCACATTCTGAATGCTTAAAAAAAATGACATGAACAATGTTAAATATTTTCTGTCCTGTGTCACTTGCTGGCTCCTGCCAGCTCGGGGTTTTCAGATATGTTACCAGGGATAGCAATGCTGTCAGGACTTTCAGAGTCTCCAGATGGAGATGATGCTACAACCAGCAGGAGAGATGGTGACAGGCAGAAGAGCAGCAGAGCTGGGAGGGCAGGGGGGAAGCTGGGAGAGATCCCAGCAAAATGCCAGTTGGCTGGGGGATCCAGTTAAGTGGGATGAGTGGAAATACCAGGAGGGCATCCTTTGCTGTGAGAGTTGACATGATTGTGGATGTACCCAAGGCATCTCTCAGGGACTAGAAACTGTGGGAAGTGCCTGCAGGCATGGGAATGCCACTGGAAGTGACATTCTCCAGATGGGGAATCCTCAGTCTGGATATCCCCTACCAAGATCAAAGAAGATGGTGAGGCAGCTTGGAGGAGGTGATTTCCAGAGGCCCCTTCCACCTCCAAGCATCTGTGATTCTTGTATACGAATATGTGAAGATGGGACACGAGTACTGCAGATTTTGATGCCCTCACTGGACACAGATGCCCCCAGGAGCTGCCTCTTGGTGAGCAGGAGGCCTGCAGGGTATAGAAAGGTGTCCTGGGGAAAGAACTGAAGGCTGTTTTCAGGACAAACTCCAGTGTGGGGCTCTGTGGCAGCACCCTTTGTGGTGTCCTCCTCAGAAGGGAGGAAATCTGATTGGGATTGAGGTCTGGGGGCTGAAATCTGAGGTCTTGATGTGTTTTGAGTGGAAGAAAAACCTTTGGTAATGGTGTGAGACAGGCTTGCAACACCTCAAGTAGCAGAGAGTGTCCTTCCCTGTGTTGGGACAAAGGCCTGGTTTGATGTCCTGTTGACTTGATCTCAGTTTTCTAGACGAGGCCCTTCTTGGCAATTCCCTGCATCTCTCTGGAGTCTTACACTGATTTTTTGGCTGGGCTGTGACCAGAGGCAATGCCACAGCATCTTTGGTCAGAAATGTGCACACACCCTGCCCTAAGGTGTGATGCTTACATCCTTTTACTCCCATATCACAAAATATTAATGTTTTTTGTGAATATCTTCTTCTGTTGTCCTGGGAAAAGCCTTGGCTTGTTCTGCAGTTGGGTTTTCCAGGATGTGGAAAGGGGATACTCCTCCACAAGCTGCAACATCTCCTTCCTTGTTCTGTGGTGCTGATGGCTGGTGGGTCCCTCCCTTGCCTGGTTTGGCTGTTGGCTTGTGATTAGGAGCAATGATCTTCCCAAAAGGACCTCTAAGACCACCCTGGAACACCCCTGAGAATATGACCTGACTGCCACCAGCATCAGGTACAATATGGGATAAAGTGCTGGGGATGGGGAAGATGGTTGGTAAAGCCAACTGTGACTCCTAGCAGCTCTTTGTGTCTTTGTTGGATTGGAGCTCATTTTAAAAGGTTGGGAGAACTGAAGCACCTTTCTCTTCCCTGCTTTGAATAGGCCTTAAACCTGTTTGCAGAAAATCTCACCACAATTATTTCCATTTTGCCTGACGAGGGGAATGTGGGACAAAGCACTGATTCTTCTCAGCTCCCTTCCCTCGCCCAGAAGAGTGGTTGGATGTAAATAGGACATGGCTCTTCCCAGTCCTGGAGCTGGGTCAGCAGGAAGGTGACTGTGGATATTCTCAGTTCAGTCGAAGAAAGAACAGAGATAATTTCTCCCAGGCTTGGCCTAAGAAACTCAGAGAAAAATATTAAAACATTGTTATCTTATCCCTTGAACCGGGTGTTGTGCAGGATGTTTACAAGTAGGTGTTCTTCCCTTCTTGGTGAATAGCATGAGAGGAGTCTCCTAAAGACCAATCAGGTCTTAATTTCAGTATGCTTTCTATGAGAGTGTGATTTTCTATTAATAAATACCTTTTATGCCTTCTGGATCATAGAGTCAATATGTCATCTTCGTCTGTCCCCTATGTCACTCGTGTAACAGGAGACAGCGCTGAACACAACGGCCATGAACACCTCGGATGCGCCGCAGCGGGCACGGCCGCCTTTCACGTGGGCTCAAAACCCTCCCTTGCAACCTCCTGTTGTCATAAATGCAATTTATGAGCCGCAAGGTGCCCGGCAGGCCATGCCGAGGTGGTTATTAAAACCCCAGCTCCCCACCTCAAATTACAACCCAAATGCTGTGTTTGTTTCCCACTTCACGCCGTCCCTCGGAGGTTTTGCTTTTGCGCTGAGCCTTTCTGAAGTTGCTGTTGATTACAGAGCAGGCAGTGTAGTCTCCATGTGGAAGGTATTTGGAGCTGGGGGGGGAAGGAAATCAATCCCCCCAGTGCAGGGGTCACAGCTGGGTTGGGGGTTAACAGTGCTGCCCAGCCAACCCTTCCACTCAGGGGCCCCTCCTGCTCTGGAAGTGTTGCTCTGGTGGCTGCAGCTCCTTAGGCAGTGAGAGAAGGAGCATTTCAAAGAGGGTTTTAGCCCTGCACATTGGCTTCCAGTCTGGAAGGTGACTTCAGTGGTGTAATTGTTCTGTCCTGTCACCCTCACCAAGCACTGGCAAATAGAGCTTTTCCTGAACCCTGATTTTCTCAGTTTTTGTGGTGACTTGATTGCTGTTCCCTGGGTCATCAAAGGACTGAATCATTTGAAGTTATTATGCTTTATTTCTTCCCAAATTATTGACCAACACTGTCTTGTGTTTGTACACTTTTCCTGACGAGCCCTTTTGGATTTACACCACTTGATCACTGTGTGTTGCACAACACTGAATATGAGCATGGTCAATGTAGAAGTCCTGAGCACAGAGGCAGCTGCTTGGTCTATGGCTTGAATTAGGTGGAAAGTGAACCTCTGGCAGAGCTGAGGTCAACATCTGGAGGTCTTGGGATTGTGTTTCATCTCCTGGAGAGCTGTTACTATCTCTGTTTGCACCCTTTCCCTCAGGAAAATGTATTTATTTATTTGGACATTAGGACTCCTGCTGCTGAGTCTTTCCAGATGTTCCTTACTTGATCCACAGCAGGTCCTGGATGTCTGCAGTATTTGGATTTTGCCAAAGATTAACCATAAGTAGCTTTAAAATGTGCAACAGCACAAAGCCTGGCATTTTTGCATTGGTGTGATTGGCAGATTTGGGAGGTCAAGGGCATGATCTGCTGATTAATGGTTGTTTCCTTTTATCTCACAGAATCTGTAGTGAACTATTAGCTGTAGTAACTGTTCTTGCCCTTTAAGAATAAAATCTCTGACATTGGTAAATATTCAAGGTGAGAGGATAGCGAGGAGACCTGTGTAAATACAACTCTGTTGTTGGCACCATGGTGGCTGGTAGAGGCTGAGGTTGAGCATGGCTGTGCTCTGTAAAATCAGATTTTTTGAGACATTTTTCCTTTTTAATGCATGAGTGGAGGTGGGTTTCACCTGGGCACCATCAGAGTTTCTTTCCCTTCTGGTTAATCCTTGCAAGTACTTTGCTCTTCCAGCATCTCTCGTGTGTGCAGGGGTATGAATCTCTGCAGATCTTCAATCAATGAAATATCACATCAAATATTAATTAACAATACATGCCAGGGCTTGTTCTTTGACTCGGTGACCTGGTGCAACTTGCTGCCCCAGAACAAAACTCTCTCTGTCTCCCCAGCTGTGACTTAGTCTTGATCCTAAGGTTTATTAGCAATAATCCCTGCCCCATGCCATCCCCTGGGTAGGGCTTGGTATTTCCTGGGTAGCAAATCCATGGTGGGGATGGATTCCACACAGAAACACAGAATATCTTGAATTGAAAGGGACCTACAAGGATCATTGAACTCAGGGTTCCAGAACCCTGAGTCCTGGGTTCCTGTCTCAGGTTCTGTCCTGAGACAAAACCCAGTCTCAGATGGTTCCTGAGACTGGGTTCTGTCCCTGTGCAGCCCAACAGTACAGCTGCAGGCAAAAATGCCATTACTGAGTGAAATAATGCTAATAAATAATGAGGAGAAAAATGAGAAGGAAGCCACTGGCATCAAAGTCCAGCCCAGTGGAGTGTGGCAGCTCAGATGAGTCTCCAACATAACCTTGACCATCTGGGCTGCTTTTCTGAATCCAACCTTGCTGTTTCATAGAGTCACAGAATTGTTAAAATTCAAAACGACCTTTAAGATCATCAAGTCCAAATATCAGCCCAGCACTGCCACCACCACATTCACCATCACCCATGTCAACACATTTCTGAGCACTTCCAGGGATGGTGACCCCACCACCTGCCTGTGCAGTCCACTTCAATATTTTACAACCTTTACCACGAAAACCAAAAACACTAATATCCAAACTAAACCTAATCTAAATCTTTGATTGTTGCTTGCAGGGCAACACAAGTCCAGTGCACACAGGAAGAGAGAGCCAGACTTGGCAGCACTTTTTTTGTCCAAGTTTCAGTGACTTTCAGTGTCTGGGCAGGCTCTTGGCTCCTCCTTTGCACCACTTCTCAGCAGTAATGAGGTAACACACCACTGACTTCCCTGAGCATCTGTTCCATGGGGGAAGTGATTTTCCTCACTGCTGTACTGACTGGAAGTGGAACAGCCTTCAGTCCTGTGTTATGTTCAGGGGGCACCGAGTCTCCCACAGGCTCAGAGAGCTTTTATCCATGACACCAACCTGTAACCCAGCAGTGGCTTTGAAACCACATTTGCTTGTGAGACAAAACCTGATAATTTCTGACCATTCAAAAGCATTTGGGAGCATCCTAAATTGTGTCCTCTGGGCTGGATTACAATGTCAAGTCTTTTGTATTTCAGATTCTCCTGTATGATTATTGGAGCAGGGGGATGGAGTCACTACATGAGCAATCAAGGACTTTCCATCCCCTTTTTCACCACCACTGGGGCATTTAGATGAACCCCCAGGCACTTTCTAATCCTCTCCCCCTCTTATACCATATTTAAGGCTTGGTAAACTAAACAGGGGTAGGACACAGATCTGAAAACTGCCCTGTTTTTGTGCAGACTGTTTAATTTTTAGAAATGTTTTAGAACACCTTCTCGGGCAGCATTCTCTCATCCCAAGACTGGTCCCAGTTCAGAGGAAAACCTGGCCAGGGACTGCTCCCAGCAGGGCCACGAGTCACCTTCTGGCAGGGAGAGGGGTGAAATCCTCAGCTCTTGTTACCCTGTGGTCATTTTGAATCAAGCAGCAGCTCACGGGCTGAGCTGGGCTCAGATGGTGTCTGGGGGCTCTTCTCTGTGCTGTAACATCCCCCTGCCATGATGCACTTTTACAGCTCCATAGATCACTGGGTAAAAACCACATTTAATTCTATGGTAAGGTCACTTTTTTAGTTAAAAGGGACAGAACAGATTTAATTTATAATCCTCTCCAACTTTATGGCTTGCATTTAGAGTTATATCTATTATGTAGTGCCAAACACGTATTATAAAAATTGATTCCCCCTTTTCTCCTCCCTAGATTTGCTGTGTCAGGCAGATTCTGATTGCCCCCCCCC
>VXAX01006426.1:132909-187372 GCA_013399835.1 Leptocoma aspasia
AAAAAAAAGACTCGACCTTCACGGAGGAGGTGGCAAAGTTTTGCCAAAAGCAAGGAGAGAGTGATTCCTCGGACACCGCGCTGCTGTTGGCATCAGGGCTTTGTCCTGCCCCGGGTTCCCGATGCAGTCGAGGTTCCAATGCCTCCCCGTGGGCACAGGCTGCCTCTTCCAGGCAGGAATTCTCATGAGGAGCCTGGTTGTTTTCCTTGCTCCTCAGCCTGCATTCCCCCCTCCCTCCTTCACCGGGATGGGGATGAATGGGAAGAGAGAGGCTCTGAGTGGACTCTGTTCTCCAACCCCAGTCGCTGCTGAATTTCAAATAACTCCCCAAACAAAACCCACACAAGCAGCCCCTTGTGTTCCTCTATCTCCTCTCTCTTTGGCCTTTAGTCACCAGGCTTGGCAGCACTGCTGCTCTTCTGTGGCTCGTCACATGCCAGGCGGGGAGGATGGGCGGCTTTGTCGTCCTTCTCTTTGCCCAGGGGTCTGAAACAACAGAGCCCTTTGCCTTGTTTGCTTTGCTGGGGCACGAGGGAGCAGGAGCAGGAAGGAGGAGGTTGCTGTAAGCCCCTGGCAGGGTTTTTGGTCAGCAGCAAGGTGAAGGTTTGTGTGTTCAGAGGAGTGACTGTCACTGCCCGTCCTTGTCCCTTGTGCTGGTGGGGACTGCTCTCCTCCTTGTGGGAAGGTGCTGGGTGCTTAGGAAGAGGAAAAGGTGCTGTCCCATGCCTAAGGACATGGCATTGCTCCTGTCCCAGAAGGATTTGCCAGCTGGCAGGGCTGTGCCAGCTGCAGAGATCATGGCTCAGCTGTTGTCTTCAAAGGGGACAGAGGGACAAATCCAGCTGGGAGCTGTGGTTTGTCCACGGTGCTGATATTCTGAGATACGTGGGGTGGATGCCGTTCTCCTGGCAGGGGTGGGAGTGTGGTGGAGTGGGAAGGAGAAAAACACAGCTCCTCTGATCACCTCTGCTCCCCAAAGCTGCTGGGGCTTGGCAATCATGGAGAGAGGGCCAGGTCAATCCATGTGATCTGAGCAGGAGGTTTTTTAGGATTCTCAAGATGCTGAAACTCATTTTACTCATTATCCATGTTGGTCTTGAACTCCTTTGCCCTGCAGGGAGAGAATCTCTCCAGACTTGGTGTGGTGGGGCCAGACTTATTGCAGACTAGGACAGCTCCTTCTGAACTCTTAATTTTCAGCAAGCCAAGCCTGATAGACTGGGACAGTGCAGCATTTTCTGCCAAAAAAAAAAAAAAGAAAGAAGAAGAAGGGGGATTTAGCACTATTTCTTTATCTCTTGTGTTTTAGACCAGAAAAGGCCTCTGTGCAAAGCTCACTCAAGATGCACTGTGAGTATTTGGCAGCATATTGTGGTGTTGTTCGCTCTGCTGTGCTCAGGCACAGGTCTCCTTTCAGCCCAGCTTTCCCTGGATGAGAGGGGCAGCTCATCCTGCCAGCCCTCTTGGAGTGGGCTGACTTTAAACAGCAGGACATGACCCCTTGCTTGTGATAGGGGATATTAACTCCTGACCTAAACAGGGAAAAAGAGCCTGAGGTTTATGAAAAGCCTGTTCCACTGGTCCGAGGAAAAGCCAGATGGCTTCTGCCTGTGGTCTACGGACCAGAAAGGGAAGATCATTAATAGCCATGGATTGTCCATGAGGAGGGGGTGAAGGGATGGCTGATGCCTTTGCAAACTCACGGGGTGGGTCAGGAGACTCTGTCTTGTGGATAAATACAAGTTTTCCTTCTGCACAGCTCATCACTTCTGCTTTTTTTTTTTTTTTTAATGGGAAAAAAGACATCCAAGCATCATGGTGGTGTTGCTCACCACTGCTGAAGGTGGGGGAAAAGCTGGGGGAAAAGACACAAGCCAGGTATAACTGGGGGGGTTGTGCTCAACTTTGGGTTAAGCACAGGAATTCTCAGATGAGAGTCAATGGCCTCATTCTGCCTGAGGACAAACTGCATGAACATGAAGGTCTTTCTGTCATTATATATATATTCTTAAAAAAAAAGAAAAACAATCAGGATGTTTTATGAGGAATTACCTAGACTTAGTGCCATCCCAGTGTTTCTCTCAAGCTGAAGGAATAATCCTGAAAAATTCTTGAGAAAAGTGCTTAATGGTAGTTGATTTTTGCATCTGTTGCTCTGCATCCAGCACTGATTTCCTGTGCTGAGCCACTGCCTCTGTGTGATGCTTCACTGCTTTTGCAAGGATTTGGCTTTTTCCAGTTCTACTCAATACTCTGATTTTGACAGGGAGCTCCTATTAATAAATCTTCTTATATATCCCTAAATATGGCCTCTATAGCTAACTATATATATATGGAATAGGGAACACCTCCAACTGGGAGTGGTGTAGAAGGAGTCTTTTACTGCTAGGCAACCACTTGGAATCCAAGGCTGCAAATTGTTACTCAGGCTGTGACAGCTCCTTAACCCCTGAGCTCTTCTGCTGCTGAAACTAGGAAACAAGAGGCATTTTGAAATGAAAGTGAATTTGTTTCAGAGAGAAAATTCAAATCCTTTCAATGTGTTTGTTTCCTAAATTGTTTGAGAAAAAGGAGATGATAAGGGTAGTTGTAAAAAATAATAATACACACAATTTAATAGTATTAACAATACACTTAAATGGTTGCTAATGTTAATAAAAACAAAACCCCAGTTAGTTTAATCTCTCTCCTTCCTTCCTTCCTTCCTTCCTTCCTTCCTTCCTTCCTTCCTTCCTTCCTCCCTTCCTTCCTCCCTTCCTCCCTTCCTCCCCCTTTCCTTTCCTTTCCTTTCCTTTCCTTTCCTTTCCTTTCCTTTCCTTTCCTTTCCTTTCCTTTCCTTTCCTTTCTCCCTTCTTTTCCCTAAATCAATTACTAAAAGATTTTTTAATTTTTATTACCATTTTTTCATTCAGAACACGTTATCTCAGAACTAATTTTTAGCCAGTGATTTTTGCCAAACTCTCTTTGCCTGTCATATATTAATGATCCCTTCACTTGAATTCTATACCAAATTATATTTGATAAAATATAAATTGTGAATCACGATCATTTCACTCCTAAAGTGGTTCAAGCAAGTCCACACATAACAAGTACAGGAAGTTTTCCAAGATTTTTTAAAAATGAGATATGTTAGTTATATAATAACACTTCCAGATACAGATTTTGGGATTTTTGAAGTCTTATTTCAGTCTGAGGTGTGCACATATTTCTCCGCCTATTTACATGTACATACATTTAATTCTGTTCCTTTTGTGAGTAGCTGGTCAGAACAAAGAGTGCTGAAAATTTGACAAAAAATAAGGCATTTTTTCACAATGTCCCAGGGCCTGGAGAAGCTCTCTATGAAGAAGGAAAACAAGAGTCAGTAAATTATTCTTACAGCTTTGAATCTGTTGCCTGCTCCTCCTTCTCCCTCCAACCCGGGTCCACCAAATTTATGAAATCTGGAGATTCTCCATCTGTAGAAGGAGTTTGCTAAGAAAAAAATATCAGATGGTGGTAAGAGGAGAATGTCTTGGATAATAAGGAACTGGAAGATTTACAAAACATGTTAAAGGTTGCATGAGACTCAAATTATGAAAATGGGATATTTAAATAAAAACACGGGTTGTTTTTTTAAATATTAAAATAAAGGATTCAGCAGAGCTGCTGAATTGCAACAGCATTTGCCATGGAGATTACTGCAATTTTGATCTTTTCCTTACCTGGAAAGAGAGATTCTCTTCCTATAGTGGCTTTTCTATTACCTAAATCACAAAGATTAAAAACCTGCTGTTTTCAGCCTAAACAGCCTTAATGCCATCCCAATCAGCCTGAATGTGTGAGGATTAAAAGCTCTGCTAAAAGGTTACTTACGTTGCTAATTACTATTTGTCATTAATGGCCAATCACAGTGTGAAGAATGACTTTGTATCTTTTCCTCCCATGACCTGTGTGAGTGAGTCCCACTGGCTCTTTACTCCTGTGAAAGATTTTCCTTCTATCCATCTTAAGTAACTGCTCTGCTAATTTTTTCTGGAGTATCAGCCAGGAAGGTTGAAGCCCTGTGTGTTTCTTTTCTTCTTAGTTGTGCATTTGTGACACATCCATTTTCATCACAGAATTTGTCTGCTGAGTTAAAAATAAATAACATTAAAAATAAATAAATGTTTTAAAACTTCGATAGATTTCAGTCTCGTCCACTTTGGTGGTAAGGAAGCATCTCTTCCCTGCTCCTCTTAATAGAGTTTTCCACCCTCCATATAAACAAAATCACAATATTTACACATAAAACATCTGTGGTCAGAGAAAAAAAAAGTCCAAATGGAGATTAATTACCTCATCTTTCATCAGAGGATAACGTGCTCCTGATCCAAGACTTCCAACTCCCACACTGGCAAAAGGTGTTTTGTAGCATCAAAGCTGAGCCAGGGAACTCAAAAACCAAATTTTCATCCACTAAGTCTTTCCAAGGCAAAACTTTCCATGAACCCAAGCTGTCTGGAAGGGTAACTCAAGGTCAACTCTAATTTAATCTCTTTGTCTCTCTTTTTGAAGAGTATTGGTGTCTGGCTGAAAGCCTGATGAGAAAACGTGGCTGGGGAATTTATAATAACTTATTATTGTCCATTTGCACTTCTGGTTTCACCTACAGGTGGCCAAAAAGACCTAAAAGTCACAGCTGCAGTCCCACTATCCCTGCGTTGCTGTTAATGTTGGTTTAAGTGTCCAGCTTATTCTGGAGGAGAAGTATAGACCAAGTTTTGCCCACCTGGTATGTGAAAGTGGACTAACAAACCTCTCCAGGGAGTCTGTAACTCCATGGAGAATCACAGGATCAATTCAGGTTGGGAAAAAAACCTCTGAGATCATCGAGTCCAAGCCACGACCCAAAGCCACCACATCAACCAGACCATGGCACTGGGTGCCACATCCAGGCTTTCCTTGGACACCTCCAGGGATGGTGACTCCTCCCTGGGCAGCCCCTTCCAAAGGACAGTGACGAAAATCTGATTGTCTCCTGCCCAGGTTTGGCTGGATGTGGCTCCCCCTACGCTCAAGAGGCACCCCAGTAAAGCACTGGCAAACCTTTGGTCACAGGTCCTCCCCAAAACTCTCCTAAGCCCTTGAAAACCTTCCAGCCAAAATAAATAAAGCCCCCAAGGACTTTCCCAATACAAAAACCGTGATGTTTGTGTCACTGAGTTTGTCTAACCAGCAGGCACTCCTCAATCCACCTTTTTTCTCTTGGACATGCCACACCTCCTCATTCTCTCTGCAGAGGGGGGCCCGTTTTATGCTGATTTATGTCTTGATCTCTGAAAGCAGCTCCAATTCTCTTGTGCCACGGCATTTCCCGTGCTTTTGAAGGATGCTGAGAATCCTTCAAAAGCTTAAAAACAGCATTTTTGGTATTGAATACTTGCAACAAAGAGATGTCCTGGGTGAAGAATGGAAAAAGATGCCAGACTGGATGGAGATCAATAGGTGACACAAACAAGAGGTTTGAGAGTTCCCTTTTTGCCACAACCCTCTCAAGGTTTGAGCCCCTCCTGTAAATTCCTGACAGGGATTGAGGGGAGGAGATTTTTAGGTGCCAGTGGTGCCAAGGGGAACAGACCTTGTTGAAGGTTGGCAGAACGCTGACATTTGATCAGCTGCAGTAATGGAAAATTACAGATCTTGACCTGCTCGGGCACATCAGAGGACGTGACCATCCCAGGGGAGCTGTGACTGCACCTGCCTCCAAAGGGCAGGAGGAGGACAAACATCACAGAGGGCTGGAATTCCTAATGCTGCCAGGACAGACAGTGTCCTGTGGTCCTTGGCTGGGGGTCACTGGGATGCTCTGCACTCAAGTCAGGAGAGTTTGTCCCTTCTGAGGTAAATCCCCTTCTGTGATGACTTTTTGTTGTGGCCCTCCCTGCCCAACATGTGAATGATAAATGCTATTCAAGTCTTTTTTTTTTTTTTTTTTAATCCTCCTCAGTTGTTTTATCATAAATTGGGTGTTGACCTGGCTTAGGTTACACTTCATGCTCAGTTTGGGGAACCCAAACTGTCCCTCCTTTTTCTGATACCAGTGGTAGGGCTGCTCCAATGCTTTCTGTGGAGAGAAAGACTTCCTTGTTGTGTTTAGGAGTGTCTCATTCCTGAGAAACCACCACGAAAAACCTCTCACTGTAGCATCTCCATCCATTTTCATCACTGATAATGTTTATTTTTGCCTCTGCAATCACACCAGGTATCCCCAGGTTGGTATAGTTTTAGATTTATGCAATTACTGCGTGTTGCCATCGATTTAAATTACCCTCTGGCCTGTTCCTTCTCGCTCTTGCTCTGATCTGGGCTTTTCCCTGTGATTCCCTTCATCAGTGGCCTTTCCTGACTGTGAAAACAATCCCAGGAAGACAGAAACCAGCTGCTCTCTTCCCCCTAAGCCTCCTCCTCATGGCTGAGCTGAAGGAACAACCAGTGGATTGCCTTCAGTTTGAAGAGGCTGAAACAGAACATCAGTGGGATTTAGAAGGGTTTAGGGGTATTAGGATAATTGGTGGTGCTAATTTCCTTTTCTGCAGAGGGAAATATACTTTTGATGGAAGGAGAAGTACCTGGGTGATGCTCAGGAAGAGTAAAATTAATCAGAAGTCAGAGCAGGATCCCAGTGCAGCAAGATCTGTAGCTTTGGTGAAAAAAATTATCCTAGAAAATGCCATGGATAAAGTTTGGTGGAAAGTGCCAACCCAAGGTGGAGAAGGAGAAGGGAAAGAGGAGCAAGGACTGGAAGCTCCATTTGTGACTTGAACTGGGAAGGGAAAGAGGAGTTAACATTGCCTTTTCTTGTTACTTGAGGAGAGAACAACAAATCTCTGCCCTGTGGTGTCTGTGAGGAAGCTGTGATATCTGATGAGATTATCTGATACCCCACGTGCACCTTGATCTCAGCCAAAGCCTGAGAACAGGATACAAAAGCACCTGCCCATCTCTGTAGTGGAGCACCAGAGACACCAAAACATGAACAAAGTTCCCACAGGAGCCCTTAAAAAACAAGTTTCCTTAGAAGAAAACCCCTACAAGCTACTAAACCCCGAGGCACCACATTAAAGCAGCAGGAGGAAGGTTCCTGTGGTGCATGGAGCAGATTCTTAGTGGATCCTCCATAGCTGCATAACGTCAGCTATAGGTAAGGCCATCAATTTTAACCTTTGAATGTATTTTCCCTTTTAGTACTAGGGAAAGTAGAAAATTCCTTGGCAAGTCCTTGTCACTTGGTCCCAAAAACGCCCCTATGAGCTCCTCACATTTCCTGCCTGGAGAGCTCAGCAAGGAGCTGGTTAAATCCTGCAGAGGAATGAAAAATTGTCTCAAAGAAGAGCCAGAAATGCTGAAACTTTGTGAGCATAACTTCCCTGCTCCCATCTTCAGGCAAGTGAGAAGGGAAAGTGCATGATTAACTTATGAAGTGCTCGCTGAGGCAACATCATTAGTTCCAACAGGCCCTTATGAAAATGGGAACTGCCAGAACATGAATTTTTAACGTCTGGGCTGCATTAAGATCTTGAACGTGACGGAGACTAAACTTGGAGCCTGAACTCAGAGAGCACTGCTGCTATTTGTGGCAGAAGCCAAGAGATGGGTTTAGAGGGAAAGGAGTGGAGGATTTTTTTCCAGGGGCTCTCGTAGCTGGGGAAGTTCCAGCCAGTCCAGATTAGATTAGTTTCTAGGTGCCTGCCTGGGGTCCCCACCAAGAAAATGCTGTTTCTGCCTTTAAAGTCTTCCCTTCCATCCATCACTGCACTCACCTTCACTCCTGGTGGTTTGTCCTCACCCACTCTCTTGTGATTCTTTCTTCTCCCAGGCCACCTCTTCCCAAGATTTCTGCTCCCTTCTCTGCATTACTTTGCTCACCACTCCTTCCCTGCCATGCCACCCCCAGGAGGAAAACTCCTCTGATCTGAAAGCAGGAGCTGGCTCTGGAGGGAAACAGCACCGAGCAACCCGAGGGATGTGGGAGATGGCCAGCTAGAGGCTGCCATGGCAACAGCTGGATCTCCTTCATCCCTCTCACCCTGCTTCCCTGCTGATTACATTAAAACAACAGAAAAAATAACAGTTGCTGGGAATCAAAGAACCCTCTTCCTCCACAAAATCACCTGGCCTGTTTCCACATTTCCCAGTGCAAATCCCTGGCATCCTTGCTGCTGGTACAACAATCTCGTGGCTCTTGCTTGTACATGGTAAGGAAAAAAGGGTTTGGTTTGCTTGCCCTTGATGGGAAGAACTTTCTCTGCACTTCTCCTGTGACCTTTGAGCTCAGTGACAGAGCAGTGGTCAAAAAATATCTTTGGAGGTGACTATGACTTTTCGGGGCCTCTTGCTGTTGTTCCATGAGAAGAGTCCCCTGGGAGGATTTGGGGCTTGGACCCAGAGGAGGTTTTGGTGACAAAAACAGCTGTCTCCTGTGACCGCTCAGAGGAGAAGCAAGCCCAGCTCTTTGTCACAGGTCATTGCATCAATTCTCAGCACCCCACCTGTGCCCACAGACGTGCAAGTCTACCTGGCACCACCCAGCACAGGTGAAATGTTGTCTGACTGTGAGACACACACACAGGAGAAATCTGATTGTTGTGCATCTTTCAGGAGGCTCAGCCTTAATTTCTCCTGTTTTGGGGTTTTTTGTAGAAGAGGTGACTGATGTGCTTTTTCCTCCTTCCTTCCTTTTGGCTCTTTGCATTGGGAAACACCAAAATTACATGGAACATGGGGTGGAGAAGAACTTCCCCTGAATGAACAGGAAATTCACTGTAGTTGTAAATTGATATTTAATGTTGCATCACAGAAGAGTGGCTGTCTGGGGATGTTTGTGCTTCCATATCACAAACCCTTTTGTTCCCAGCATTCCCTGCCTGGCACTCTTCTTTCAGCGTTGGAAAGTGCTTCCAAGGGCTGTTCACTACCAAATCCACCGAGCTGGAGGCACCTTGAGGACTCCAGTCCCAAGCTGGACCCCTGCAAAGACCCAGGTGGGCTGGCACCCTGCCTCTGAAAGTGGCCACAACTGGTCCCTTTGTGGACAGACAGCACATCCCACCCCAGTCTCCAAAAGTTCTGTGCCGAACTTAAGCCCTGAAGGATGGATATCCCTTCTCTGAGCCCATCAGCAGTGAGAGCAAACAAATTTTTTCATTCCTTCCTATGTCTCCAAGCACACTCCACACTTAACATATCCCCAGGGACTTTCCTTCAGGCTGGAGGCCTTGAGTTGTCAGAGTAGGTCAGGTTTGGGAAGACTTGAAGCTTGATTTCTGAATGAAGCAGCATCTGAGGGATAACTGAGCAGCTGTAGCAGCAGAATGGCTCTGTCCTAGTCAATGAACCTCCAGCAATGCCTATCACCTGGGAATAGAACCACGGACAGCCAGGCTTGTGATGCACTCAAAAAAGCGTCCTCCTTGTACCAAGACGCCCTGGTTCTCCTTGAGTCCCAGCCTGAACAAGTTTCCAAGTGAATTCTGCAGAGCTGTTTGCTGCTTTAATTGCTAATAGAGCTGATCCTTTCTTGGGGAGAGAGAGGTTTGGCACTCGCTGGTGCTCATTCAGGGAAGCAAGGAGTGGTAGGCACACACAGAGGAGGATGCAGTGAATATGGGGCAAGGAAGCTGAATTCCAGCTCTATCTTGAGGGTATCAGACTGCTGAGCTCTGATATCCTCACTTAGCTTCACGCTGTTTGTTTTTCTCCCCCCTCCCTCCCTTCTCCTCAACAATTAACTTTGCAATTAGACTTAATTATATTCAGTAGCTATTGAATGTGTCCTCTGCCCCAGTTGCTGCCGGTGGGGAGAGGCAGCAGCGGGGGTGAAAGCTGCACAGTCAGCTCAGCAGTGATTCACACATCCTCTGCACGGCTCAGAACAGGCAGCTCTCCTAAAGACACGGTCCTGTGACTTCCTCACCCTCCTTCTCCCACAGAATTTCACCTTTCTGTCTCATCTAAAGTGTCAGGCCACTGCTTCTAAATGTCAGGGAAACCTGGAAGGATCCCTTGAGGGGTGTTTCTTTTTTGCCACTGTAGGGGGCAAGTCTCAGGACAGTCATGCAACCAGGAAGGTGCTTTTGAAATGCATCATAAACCCAAGGCAGGGTCTTTGTTGGTGGAACACGGTGTCCGTCCTCTCTCGGTCTCTAGGGCACACAGAGATCACCCTGGAGCTGGCAGGCCTCAAAGCCAAGTTTTGTAAAAGCTCTTCCAGTGCCAAATATCTTGTGGTGTTATTTGACCTTAAAGTGTCCAGAAACCCAACACCCAGTAATGCCCTTGGGGTATCAGAGATGGAACTGGGGGTGATGGGGAGGGGAGCATGAACCAGCCAAAAAGAGCCCAAATAGCCAAAGTTATCCTGGGCTGTTCCTACAGTGTGGGCAGCAGGTGAGGGGGGAATCCCTCCCCTCTGCTCTGCTCAGGTGAGACCCCACCTGCAGAGCTGCCTCCAGCCCTGGGGCCCAGCACAGGAAGGACATGGAGCTGCTGGAGAGAGTCCAGAGGAGGCACCAGGATGATCAGAGGAATGGAGCAGTTCTTCTATGAGGAAAGGCTGAGAGAATTGGGATTGTTCAGCCTGGAGAAGAGAAGGATTTGGGGTGACCTAATTGTGGCTTTCCAGTACCTGAATGGAGCCAACAGGAAAGAGGGAGAGAGGCCACTGACAGGGGCTTTTAGCCACAGGACAAGGGGGAATGGCTTCAAAAGAGGTTTAGACTGGATATTAGCAAGAAATTCTTGACTGTGAGGGTGGTGAGGCCCTGGCACAGCTGCCCAGAGAAGCTGTGGCTGCCCCATCCCTGGAAGTGTCCAGGCTGGACAGGGCTTGGAGCAACCTGGGACACTGGAAGGTGTCCCTGCCCATGGCAGGAGGAGGTTGGAACAAGATGATTTCGCGGGAACTTTCCAGCCCAAACCATTCTTTGATTCTTTGATTCTGTGATCAGTGTTACCAGTGCCCTTCCTCTGCTCTGGGTAAATGATTATTATTAAAGTGTTTTCCCAGTGAGCTTTTTTACAACATAAAGCTTCATGCCATGTATCAGTAGCTGAGATAACAGCTCCTTCATCAGTCTCTTAACAAGTTACCTATTAATTAATTCATTCATATGACTGTCAGATCACTCTCGTTACCTTTTGGGAGATATGTAGCAGTTTTTCTTCAGGAAGGATATGGTGAGAAATAGTGTTTCCAACCTGATGATGCAAAGTGGGGATTGCTTTATATCTTGGAAAGAAACATTTCAGTTCAGAACAGCTCTGTGTGGAAGCTGCTGCAAAGGGCCAGTGGTTTGTAAAATCTGGCTACAGAAAACCTCTGAGACAGACGTTCTAGGTCTTGGTGAAAATTGGATTTTGTTGACAGGAAGTTTTTATTGCTGGAGGACTACCTGGTGAAATAAATGTCAATAACTCTTGGTCTTAGATCCCCACAAATCCCCAAAATTTGGGTATTGGACTAAGTGACATTTAATCTAGGTTCCTACAGAATCCTAGAAGTTTGGGTTGGAGGGGACCTTGAAGCTCATCCTGGTCCAGCCCCTCTGCCACGGGCAGGGACACCTTCCACCATCCCAGGTTGCTCCAAGCCCTATCCAACCTGGCCTTGAACACTGCCAGGGCTGAAATAAATTTAAGATAATGATTGCCATTGAATAGGAGGAAAGAGCTTTGCTATGAACATCAATCTGCTTCAGATCAGGTTTGCAATCTGCTTTGCTTTCCTTACAACCACTTGATTTTACAGGAAAGTGAAGTAATTTCTCTGATTTTCTGCTTCAGAGCCTTCATTCCTGGAGGACTGATCCTTTTATAGCCAAAAGACAAGTAGAACTCTGTGCAGTAAGGCAGAGACCTCCTCTTCTCCCAAGAAATGTTCTCCTAAGGAAATTTTCTCCTAGGGACAAGGATGGGAGGTGGAGCAGCAGGAAACTGAAGCAGCAGCCCTTAAGTGCCTGTTCTGTGAACAGAGAACTTCATTATCTCAGGCTGCCAATGTAAATTAATTTTTAATGCGTAATACCTCCCTCATCCCTTTTTCTAGCTGGAACTTAACTAAACAATGCATCTCTCAAGATAAAAAGGGAGAAATCCTGGCCGTTGGGTCAATTTGCTGGGAGTAGAGACATCAGTCAGATGCAGAACGTTGACCAAGCACTTCCTCGGGTGCCTCACTCGGGGGACCTTGGGGGAAAGCTGAATCCCTCCATCTGCTCTCCAAGAAATCGTGCTGAGAAAGCTGAGGAGCCTGGCTCTTCCCAAAGAAACAGCCCCTCCTTGCTTCCAGTTAGGCAGCCCATATCCTGCTTTGTCAGGAAGACACGGAATTGATGAAGAACACTGAAATTCACAGCCTGTTGCTCCCTCCTCATCCCCTACTGAGAATGAAAACTTGATTCTTGATGAAAACTTTCTTTTTTTTTTTTTTTTTCTTTTTCTAAACCTTTTTTATTTATTTTTTTATTCATTCCCGTGTTTAGAAGTTAAAACGTGCCTGGCAAAAAAAAAAAAAAAAAGAGAGAGAAATACCCAAAACGCAACCACCGCACGCTACCAGAGGAAGAGAAAGGCTGCAATTGCCATAAATAACACTGTGGGTCATGAATAATTCAGACCAGAATATGGCTGTTATTGTAAGGAGTTATCACAGCTAATTATAGCCCATTGCCATCTCTCCCTCCAAAGCTCTGGCATTGGTCACTGCAGGACATGCCAAATACTTCACTAAAACAAAATATTGTGCTCGATGCTTCCCTGTTGATCAGCAGGTCTTTCACTAAGAGAGTCTCTTGTTCTTCAGTGGCTTTTGTCCTTGGATCATGGTTGGAAAGAAATTAAGAAGACCTTTCACTTAACCAAATCATTAATCTCTATCAGTCAGTTGGTCCCTGCAGACCCTTCCCAATGTTGTTCCAACTCCCTGGGCACAGGAAGAGCTCAGGCTTCCACCATTCTGAGAAAACAGGGACTAAATTTTTAACATTTTTCTTTGTTTTTTTTTTTTAATTCTGATTTTTTTTATTATTCTGATTATTTTTTTTAAAGAACAACCTGTCTCTATTCTCTTTAGAAAAGACTTGCGTCCTGCAATGGGATGAGGATTTATGCACATTGTAAAATAATATCTGTAAGGACATGTGGCTTCCCAGTTGGGTTTCCTTTGAGAATTCCCAGTGATCTGCAAAATTTCTGGGTTTGTACAAGACTTTACTGGTTTTAGGCTATTGGCAAGCGGCAGATGTTGACTAGACATGAGCTTGGAACTGGAGATGTTTAAGGACTGAGCTCCAGAAAATCAGAATATGCCACAGAGCCGCCTGTAAAAGTGATTTTAATGAGAATATTAATCGTGAAATGCAACAAAGGAAGTACAATAATGTAACAGAAATAGTTCAGGAGAGAAATGCAAAGGCAGTATCATTTCTATAAAATTGACAGACACGGAGGAAAATTACTGATATCTTTAGAAGTCTGAAGAGACTAAGGAAGGATAACAGATGGCCAGCCTGGTAGGAGCAAATCTTTCCCAAGCTTCAGATATTAAGTTGCAAGGAAATGAGGGTCTTATTTTACCTGCAAGTGGGAACTTCAGCATGAGGAGGAGTCCAGTGCCAGCAAAACACTGCTCCAGGGAAGAAATAGCCCATTGTCCAGCCTCTGACACAAGATTTACAGTCTGTTGTATCACTGGAAATTGTTGTTGTCCTTGGTCAGACTAAATCTAACTTCCAGCCTATTCTGAAATATGAATCAATCTGATATTGCTGTGTGGTAGAGGTGGGAGGTTTTTTTCTTTCCACACTCACCCATATCTTTAATTCCTATTCCCCTGGCATCTCTTTTTTGGCCTAACTTTGGCTAAAGGCCTGAATCTGTAAGGCATAAAATTTACATTCCTAAAATCTGCTGACAAGCCTTTAAAAAAAATCTGTCGTAATTATTGTTATTACTAATTCCATGCAACAATCCTGTGAATGCATTTCCTAAGAGATCTTAAGGTAAAGTTAAGAGTTTCCAATGCCTGCACAGCCCATGTTATGAATTTTGTCCATCATTTTGACTCTTGGATCACCCTGTGAGGTCTAACAAGGCACAGAGAGTTTGGGGGTCTGTTCCAAACTCCCCAGAGCTAAAGAAAAGCCCTTGGTGTACCTACACTGCTCCTCAGAGGTGGCACTGAACCATGAATATGGTGTGCTCCACTTTTTCACCTTCTTCCACCCTTTTGGGCATTCATTTGAGGGCTGGAAGGAGACCTCCAGGTGATTTCCTGATGTTTCTGTCGCACGTGGGGCACAGAGGAACCTGGAATTGTCTCAATTGGTTGAGTTTCCAAGGTGACAGGCAGGGAAGGGCATTCCTGAAGGCAAGCAGGAGCCATCCTTATCTGCAGGGACAGGAGCAGCCTCTTTCCTTCCCTGACAACTCATCGAGCTCCTGCTTGCATTAGTTGGGAGGTGGGGGGTATATGAGATAAACGAATCCCATTAGATTCCTTCCAGATTTTAAGTCCAATTATTTCACACCAAGAACTCTGTTTATTTCATAGTTACATCCCTGGTTTTGGAGTGAAAAGGAAATAACCTCCAGAATGTTTTACAGAAAAGATAATCAGAGCTGTGCCTGGCTTTTTTTTCTTTTTAAGGGTAGAGAGAAATCTCTGTATTGCAGGGAGAAGGAGAAAACTGTGCATGCATTTTGCATGAACAGGTTATTTGAGAGCACGACAGCTATAATGAGAGAGGGAGATCATCTTGCTTGTGGCTGTACAGAGTGGAGGTCAGACAGCTCTGAATTAGCAGAGTCATTAATATTCTACTACAACATAAAGATGGAAGGGACCTTCTAGGTCATCAAGCCAACCATGTCATATAATCCCATTTGAGAAGAGTGGGTGACATTGGAGGCTAAGTAGTGGAGAAAATGCTTGTGGAGACAAAAAGTGCCAGTCACTGACTGAAGTGAGTGGTTAACATGGAACAGGGATGAGGGATTTGTTAAGGGACTTTGGAATTGCAAACCTGAGTGAGATATCTTGGATATTGCCAGGACTTTTACAGTAACTTCTGTATTCCTTGCTGGTTTTGGGGAGGAGAAGCCGGGCTCTGCATTAAGTATCTCCTGTTATCAAACTTCACAACACAAAGCGATCCTGTGTGGATCAGTGCAAGGTTCCAGGAACAGAGAAAAGAGAGATCCAAGCTACCGGCTCCTGGAGGCCTCAGTTCTTCCTGGAGCTGCTCAGCACTGCAGAGATCTCCCTCTTTGGGGTTGTCCTTGAGCCGTGAAGGACACGTAACTGTGACTGTCCCTCAAGCATGGATGCAGGAGGCAGAGCCATGGAGCAGGGAATGGAGGTGGTAGCTTTTATTCCTGGGAATCTCACTTGATTCACCTCCCAGCTTTGCCTGAGTAGAATTTCAATTCCTCTCTCCCTTTGTTCTCATCCATGGAACGTGCTAAGGTAATTGCATTTTCGTGTCTCACAGGAACGTTGTGAGGTTTCTCTAATATTTATCAAGTGTTTGAAGAAGATCTTATGAAGGTGGAGTGCATGTACCAGGAGCTCCTAACAGTCTTGACGAAATCCTTCCTTGGAGCAACGTAGACAAATTCAGATTGGAACCACAGCAAACATCTTTAACAGCAAAAATTAATTAACTGGTACAGCAGCTTCCCAAGGGAAGTGGTAGATTTTCCATCCCTCAAAATGTGTAAAGTCTGAGCAGCCTGTGGTTTTGAAAGACAGGTCCTAGCTCAGCTTCAAGTTATTTAGCTCCATGCAGGAACCACTGGAGGATGCAGACAATAGATGTGATGGTCCTGTGGACTTACAAAAGTTTTATCACTGTATTTATTTGCCTTCACTCTTTTCCCCCTTATTCCACCTGCTGTTATACCAACAGTGCACAGTCCTGTTTCTATTTATACACAGACCTCAGACAGGAAATAGGGAAGTGGTTTGGCAAATCAGGCTCCTTCACATGTTCATGAAGTTGGAAAGAGCACATCAAAACTGGTTTGATTCCACCTTCCACTTCTGCCTCCCTGTGATAGCTGTGTGGGATTTTGTACAGGTTTCCATCCCGAGGTCACCACTTTGTGACCAGTGGGCTAGACCTAGAAAATACAGGTTTGGCCATGGATAGCACCCAAGGATCAACAGTTCCAGGTGTTTGGGCATGTTTGGCTGTGATGTCCTTGTGCAGGAAGTCAATGGACCTGGTGACAACAGTGTCTTGGTCCCATAAATCACACTCGCCACCACTGCATACACAGTGGTGTAAGTAAGACATTGCCAAAATCCACATGGGATTATCTCTTCATCTCTGTTAAAGATCTTAGACTGCATTGTGGTGCCCCAAAACCAAACAATATTGATGTATAATAAAAAAACTTTTTTTTTCCCTAAAAAATCAAAATGGTCCTCAAAGATCAAACGTGATTTGCTGCTTATGTCAAATTTGCAAAGAGAAGTTGCACCTGCAAAACTCTGCTTTCAAGAGAGGCATCCAAGTAACCAGCTGGTGGTCAGTGCCTTCCAATGGGATGGATGAAGTTAAGTTTTAGGGGAGGAAAGAAGGCATTGTGGAAACAACAGATAAGTTATCCCTATAAATATTTTAAAGATGGTTATAAATGAACTATGATGAAACAGAGTTCAGAGGTGACCTTTGTGCCAGAAGGTGAGGAAAGAAAAGCAGTTTATCAAAAAAATCACATCTGAAAAATTAATTTGACAGTGCTGATGGAGTGACTGCTCTTGTAAATACAATTTTGTCAATTTTCAAAGAACCGTTTGGTTTCCAGACACACAATTCAACCCTGCGCCAACTGGCAGCTTTGGTGTTTAAAAATGGATTGTGTCGAGACAAGGTAATACCCAGAGGCAAATGTGCTGTTATGAAAGAGCTGTACAGGTTTATATTGGAGTCAAAAAAGGGTTTTGTGACTCTCAGGAGGCAGGAAAAGGGCAATCTCAGATCTCATCAACACTCTGAGAGCCTGCAGAAGTCAACTTCTGTCTTATGGCTGCATGGGCTGACTTTCAAAATGCATGAGCTTGGAGGATGGGATCTCACGTCCTTATTTCCAGCATGTTCAGGCTGGATGGAGCTTGGAGCAACCTGCTCTAGTGGAAGGTGTCCCTGCTCATGGCAGGGGGTTTGGAACTGGATGAGCTTTAAGGTCTTTTCCAACCCAAACCATTCTGTGACTCTGTGATCTATATTATGGGGGTGCTCAAACGATTTTGCTGAATTTAACCTGGGATCATTTCTGGCTGAAGAGATTTCCTAACCAAACATATACCAAATAAAGGTGTTTTAAAGATGGTTTGTGCTCCTTGCTGCTGGGCAGCACAGAGAACAGAGGACCCCCGAGGTCTCACTCCACAAAACCATTTCAAAGCCAGGAGGGAACAGGATGATCTACCATCTGTGTGGAGAAAAGCAGGGAGCTGCACTCAGCAGTTTCTGCAAGTCCCAGACTTGCAGAACTCAGACTAGGCAGGAGAGTTAGATCCAGTCCAATTTAACATTTTCCAGTGACAGAGAAGCATCTGCCCCTTCTGCCATCCGTTATCACAGTTTAGAGCACACACCACACACAAAGACATTTAATTCCCATTCTGAATTCCTCTGTGTGCTCCATATCGTGAGCTAATGCCAGGCTTTGTCCATGGAATGCTGATGGGAACGGTGGGTGAAGGGCTTGGTTGGTCAAGGTGCCAGCCAGGTTGATAGAGGGGCTGGATATCACTTGGTTCCTGGAAGCATCTGTTCAAATCTCACCTATTTTTGGGATCTTCCAGCATGGATACTGGGATTATCCATGTTCTCTCTTTTTTTTTGTTGTCTATAAGCTTTTCTATTAGAGCCAAAGCCATCTTCATCCTTGTCTCCTTGGCCTCCTTCCAGCCATCTCCCAGATCTTCCCTGCACCAAAGATTTTTTGTCTTAAACAGAAAAAAAAAAAAAAAAAAAAAAAAAAAAAAAAAAAAAAAAAGGGTTTTATTCATTTTTGGTGCTATTTTTTACCTCCATGAATGTGAGGGAAGAAAAAGGGGAGATACTTCTTTCTCCACCTGTGTGACAGACAGAACATGGGTGTTGGTCAGCCTGTTCCATGGCTCGGGAGGCTGTGAAGAAAGACTTCAGAAAGCGTTCTGGTTGTGATCTAGAGTCATTTACAATCCCACGATCTTTATCAGATTTTTGTGACAGGCTTTGCCCCCAGTTCCATCTCTTTAAATTTCCCATCCACTCACTTGTTTCCAGGTTTGTATATTTTGATAAACTCAAGGGTCTGGTGACCATTCTTTGTGACTCACGTGGACTGGCTGCCCTCAGCCTGCTTCCTGCAACTCCTTCCTCTGGATTTTTTGCTCCCAAAATGGGGAAGATCATAATTTTCCATGTATGGCTCTTCCTGAGATGAGTCCTCACTGCCCAGGACGTATCCTTCCACGTGGAATCGTTGTGGCAAAGGACACCTGATCTCCATCCATTCCAGCAAGGAGAAGTTGTGCAGGCTGCAGACGTGATGCTGGGAGATGGGAACCTTGTAAATTAAAATGTCAGTGACTCAAATCCCCTTAAGGTGAGAGAGAGCTGCATTTTTTATTACCATTGCTGTTAACGATACAGTCGGCTGGTACCTTGTGGAGGCATAATGCATTTCACTTACCTTGACAAGGTCTGCCCACTCTGCCTGTTTCCTCTGTGCCTTGTATATGACTTCAAGAGAATCATGAAGTAATTCTGGAAATGGAGAGAAAAGGGGAAAAAAAAAAAAACACCACAGTGGTTTGTTGGTTTTTTTTTTTTTTTCCTTTCCATCTTCTTAGACTAAAGCCATTCGTCAGGACAGGAGGATCTATCCTCAAGCTGTGCCAGGGGAGCTTTAGTTGGACATCAGGAAGAAATTCTTCCTGGAAGGGGTGGTCAGGCATTGGAAGGAGCTGCCCTGGGAGGTGATGGGGTCACCAACCCTGGAAATGTTCCAAGGGACAAGTGGATGTGGCACTCAGTGCTGTGGGCTGGTTGACAAGGTGGGGATCAGTCAAATGCTGGACTCACTGATCTCAGAGGTCTTTTCCTAAGTAATGATTCTGTGATTATTCTCCAAATCTTGAACACAATATTTTAAATTCATGTCAAGCTCATAGGAAGGAGAGGAGCAGCCTAGAGGGAAATGGACCTGGAGCCAAGCAGAGAGAGAGGTAAAGCTGGGAAAATAGAAGGTAACTGCTCCAGGATGGGTTCCAAAAGGGTGAGAAGTGTCTTGTGACTTGAATGTTCTGCTTAAAAACCTTAATTGGCTCCTGCACAATTGGAAGTATCAACTCCCCTGCCCTATTTCACCCTGTTAACTGTGATGGATGTTGTAAACCTGCCCTTCTCTTTATAGAGGATGGAGAAAAAGACTGTAAAAGGAAGGACTTTTTAAAGTGTAATGGAAGGGCTTAAGAGCTGTGGCTAAAACTCTACCCTGTTCCATCAGGTACCTAACACACAGGGCCACACCCACGACTCATTTAGAGCAACAAGCTCGCTAAAATCCTTCAGCTGATGAGACTTGGACCCTGGTTTGCCTCTGCTGTGCCAAAGACAAACAATGAACAAAGTGATCAAGGCTTTTTTAGGGCAGAACACGCTCAGACTTTCCCATTCCAGCTTGGTGGCACAACCAGGAGGTGACACTTCTTTCACAGCTGCTTAAGCACCTGCAGGATCTCGCTGCAGCAGCGAAGCAGAACTTCCAGAGCTGCAGTGACTGCAAACTCAGCTCCAAGGTAATGGGCCTTTTCTGGGCTTGAGGTACAAAATATTTCTGTCCTGCTTCCATCCAGGACAGCGTGGATGAGTCAGGCTCCAGCGACTCTGACTCCACCTGGGAGCAGTTCCCACAAAGGCCAGCCAAGTCATTAACAGTCTATGGCTAATTGCCTGTTGTAAGAATGGCATGAAGCACCTTTGCTTTCAGATGAGCTCAGCTTGAGTCGTGCTGCTGGTTTTGGTGGATTTAACCAGGATTTATCTGCTGTCCTGCTGCTGTCATTCGTGGCAATTCTGCTCACAGGATGAACCAGGAAATGCTCTGCTTAAAAACCACCTGGTTTAAAAACCACTCCTCACCTGGTGAGGAAGGTGTGGCATGGGATCCATGAGAAGTCCCCTGGCAGCCTTTGCAGGTGATTCAGAGCATCTTCTGGGGGATGGCACTGCCTTGGGCTGTGCTAAATCCTGACTCAGCAGGCTGTAGCAGTACATTTAATTATTGTGAGAGGGGAGGTACCAACCCCCAGCTGCCAAGACGAGCCTGAGGAGCAGAGAGATTTGGGAAACAACAGGTCGAGCAGGAGAAGGACCCCAAGATTGTGTCAGGGAGCAAGAGGGAGTTTCCAGGACTGAAAACAATTTCAGAATTACCTAAGAAAATTTCTGCACTGGCACAGCACAGAGCTGTAAGGAAACCTGGGCAAGTGCTTTCTGTATCATGTCACACTTTGGAAGCATCTTAGACACGTGAGCATGGCCTACCTAAGCAGAAATAGACTGATTAAATATTCCTGGACTTCAACCATTCCCTGCTAGGACTGTGTGCATGGAGACATCAGGTGTTCAAGGCCAGGTTGGATGGGGCTTGGAGGAACTCAGTCTGGTGGAAGGTGTCCCTGCCCATGGGACCCACACTGGGTGATCTTGAAGGTCCATTCCAACCCAAACCATTCTATGGCACCTTATGCTGAATTTTAGTGGGGTTATTATCAGCTCTGGTAATTAGGGGGAAAAGCATGCAGCTGATTTTAGGGTGTTTGCCAGTGGAAAGCTCTGCAAAGTTGTGACTTCATAGCCCAAAGGGAGAGAAAGAGGTAATCTTGTCAAAATCCTAAAAATCTCTGGTCTTGTATAAATACTTGCTCATGTTTTTTAAAAACCTCCAGCAGATATCGAATTATTCTGGTTTCTTAATCTCTATTATTAACCTCTTCCATGTTAGACATGCCCAGTGCATGGGAGATTAATAATTTCTGTTGAGTGGCCCACATTGTGGAAACTGCTGCATTGTGAATAAATAGTAACAAACACAGTGAATATTTCATTGGCAGGAAAAACAGATTCTGGGAGGGAGGAGAGTTAATGTGCACTGGTTTTTACCCTCACACAAGAGTGTTTCTGACAGCAGGACTGTCACACACTGCCCAAGAAGGAGCAGGAGCAGCAATCTGTGAATGCTCTGGCTGATATCAATAACCAGCATGGCATCCAAATGGCTCTTCCTGCCTTTGTGACATTGAAAAAATATAATTATGTTCACCAAGGAAAAAATAGATGAATTACTGAAAATAACTAATAAATATATTGAAGTCCTCAGCAGGGAAAAAACAAATTTTATTGGATCATTATCTGAGATGGGATACTGACTAAGGACTCACATTTCAATGTGAACAGGCAAAACACTGAAAAAAGAACACTTAAACAGTCTTCCCTGACCTGGAATGAGTAGAGGAACTAAGTTGTTGCTACAAATCTTGTCCTTTCAGTGTTCTCTGATTGATAAGCATGACACGGTCTGACATCTATAACATCAACACGAGTCTCTTCACTAAAAGTTTGTCCAAAAATGTCTTGAGATATTCTGAGAGGAGAGAGAGGCAGCCTGCAGTGGATGCCACGCTGCTGGGCTAACACTGTCTGTGACAGAGTGACAGAGCCTGTTTTCCTGCCCCTGAATCACAGCTTGCTTTGGGAGAGATGCACATGGCCTGCAGCAGCAGAGGAACCTCTGTAGAAAGCCACTGCTGTTTTTGGACTGCTGCCTCATCTTCCTGCTGGACAGTTCCTCTCCTGGCCTTTTAAATCGCTGTCTGTCTCCTCTGTACCTGTCCCTCGTGGGTTGGTTTTTGATGGATGGCACTGACACGTCCACGGATGTGGCCTTCCCGCCGAGCTGATGGGTGACAGTTTTTAGGGTTTGGGTTCCACCCAGAGTACTTTGCTCAGGAGGCTGTCAGATTGGTGTTAACTGTCAGATAATGATAGAGCTTTCTGTGTAATGAGCCTGACAGCGTTTCCCCGGTTGTCAGCGCCAAGATGACTCCAGGACACACAAAGCAATCGAATCCCCTGTCTGTACGAGGTACATAAACACCCTCAGCTGTTCCCCCCTGCACCACAAGAACTGAATTAGACCTTTGGACTCCCTGAATTGAAAAGAGAAGCGAAGAAGAGTGAGGTCCAAGATCAACCATCTGGAAAGAGGAGCAAGAGGCCAGAGCATCACACAATAGCTCTGACTTGTACAAATTACTGCTTTATACCTGATACTTTCCTTTCCTGCCCAAGACGTCCTTAAGGGGTGAAATGCCTTATGTGTCTATTGCAGGGCTTTGTTGGAGAAGAATCCTGCTCCATCCCCAGCCTCCTGAATGACTCAATAATTACTTTAACTGATTCAAGGCTCCCCCTCAACCTCCAACCGCCCCCCTCGCCACCATTCAACTTTAACACAAGACCACACTGTTTCTCGGTTTCCAATGCACCCAAAGCTATTCAGGCCACTTGTTCCTCTCTGAATGGAGCTGACAGAGCTGCTTTTGTGCAGAGGCAATTTTGGATTTAATTGGAGACCTACTGGGGGCAGGGCCGGGGAGTGGGGGAGGGAATGGGGTCACTGGGTCAGTGTTTTGGAAAGATCAACTCAAAGGAGAGTCCAAGGAGGAAAAAAAAATGAATGTGGATTAGATGTTTGGAAAGAGGTTTTGCGTGGGCTGTGTATGTAAGGGCAGGGTTCCCCATCTTCCAGAAATGACCATGGTACCTATTTGAGATCAGAAAGCAAACAGGGTCAGGCCTGGGGCAGATGGCCTTAAAAGGCATTTTGAATCTAGAATGACAGATCCCAGGGTCCTTTCTGCAAGGATCACAGGATAATTCAGGCTGTGGTGAAGGAGTCTTGATGTCGGAAAGGTCACTTGCTGCAGTCAGTCCCCTTAGGTCAGGCATTCATCATCCACATTAAAGGAGCTTCGCTAAATTCCCTTCTCCAGTTCTGCTCCCTCCCTGGAGATAAGTTCAGCTTCAGCTCTGTCTTTACCACTTATGGGGCACTTATGGGTTCGTGCCAGAGCTGTGAATGCACCACAATAAGAAAAGACCTTTTTTCTAGTGAGGCACATGTAAGTCACACCATGCTTTGAACCAACACAGTCCTGCTGTGTAAGGGGACCACAGGTCATAATCCACACGAAAAACGGAGCTCAGTGAGCCAGCACAAAAGCACTGTGTCTCTCCTACTTCACTGCTCAGCTTCTTTTTTGGATGTCCCCACTTTCTCACCTGACCAAAAAAATATAAATTAAACTGGAAAGAATTGTATTGATTGTGCTGCAGAAAAGCCAATATAATCCTGGCAGAGCTAGACCACGACCCAACAGAGACTCAGTAAAGCTACATATGCAAAAAGAAACCCTTTCTTTTGATCTCAAAAAACAGCTGGATATAACAATATAAAATAGGTGAGACTGCTCTGATTGGTTTAAAAAGGTCTGACCATCCCCTGTCCACAGCACACTGAGGTCACCTCCCCTCAGTTGTTACCAATTCTAGTCCCTACTTCTCCACCAGTGATGGCTCTCAATTTGCTGACCTAACTTCATGTTTAAAATGCCTGGGAGCACCCAGGAGAAGTGGGACCATCTCCTCTTCAGCTGCTCCAGGTCGGTGACAAGCATGGAGCTGACAGTGGCCTTGTACAGCTCGGAGACAGACACCTGCTGGGAGCGTGTGCTGGGGGGGTGATGCATAATTTAGGAGTAAAACAGCAATTGTGCTATTATCCTGATGGTGCTCTTCAAGCCCTGACATCTCCTGCTCCCAGGAGGAGCAGGCTGGCACTGCTGACAGGGGGGTGGCCAAGAGGAGCTCCTGATTTTTGTGGGTGTGTGTCAGGGTGACCTCAATGGAGTGAACAGAGAGTGGAAAGCTATTTAGTCGAGCTTCCTACGCCCCTGGGAATTACGTTTCCAGACAGCATCACAACTTTCCTCTGCTTCTTTCCCTTACAAGCCTCTGGCTGCACGTCCCTCTGAGATGCCTCTGCTGCTGTTTCACATCATCCCTGCAGACCTCAGATCCAGGTTTCCTCTAGGGAAGCAGGGAGAGGTGTATAAAGGTGTCACAGACCTGTTGAGTTACATTTTCATCAGCAGCTCACCAGCCTGGCTCTGGCAGCATTAGTCAGACTGAAGTAACACAGAGCAGCCTTTGCTCTATTCCCACCACCTACTTGAAAACAAACAAGACTGACATTTATAAGGCTTTAGAAAGCCTGGGTTTAGCATTAGATCTGCTCCCAGATTCCTACTGTTCTCCTCTCCTAGACAGCTACTTCCTCTCAAACTGCTTGTTTCTAGGATGGCAGCAGATAGGGATTGGTGACCTTCCCATGCAGGAGGTTGTTTGGAAGAGGTAAAAAAACATCTTCTCTGCCCAGAGATTGCCCAGAGAAGCTGTGGATGCTCCATTCCTGGAAGTCTTCAAGGCCAGGCTGGGTGGAACTCTGAGCAACATCGTGTAGTGGAAGGTGTCCCTGCCCATGGCAGGGGGGTTGAATGAGATGATCTTTGAAGTCCCTTTCCAGCCCAAATCACTGACTCTGGGATTCTGCCCCCTCTCAGCTTGAGGTAAAACATGAGGCTCCCTCTCAGTACATTTCTGTCCCCAGGGAGTTTAAGGTTACTGCCCAAGCCCAGGATGCTGCAGTATTTTAAGCACCACTCCGTGATGTTGGTTGCAAGAAAATAGGAGTGACCTGTGTCAGGCCAGACTCTGTCAGAACCTTTACTGGATATCCCTTTGGAGCACTATTCTGTAATTGGACATACAATGATAGAATCCTGGAATTGTTTGGGTTGGAAGGGACCTTCAGGATCATCCTGTTCCACCCCTCTGCCATGTGCAGGGACAGTCTCCACCAGACCAGGTTGCTCAGAGCTCCATCCAGCCTGGCCTTGAACACCTCCAGGGATGAGGAGAGCGTTGTGGAACCTCTCTGGGCAACCTGCACACAAACATGGCAGGAGGAAGGACTTTTCTGGACCAGGGATGGATGTCTGGAAATTCCTGCTAATCTAGGAATTAGCTGATAGCTGTGAGACCTTGTGCTACTTGAGGCTGATGGTGCTGATAATTAATAGCCAGGTACAGCCACATCACAGGTAATTAATGAAGAATTCAAAGTGCCTGGTCAAGGTGGGCAGAGGAGAACAAGGAAACCTGCTCACCCCCATCCCCAGACCCAGACAACAGAGCAATCCCAGGGAAAATGATCCTGGCCTCTCTGCAAGGCAAACCACGACACAGATCAGCACCTCAGAGGAGGGTCAGCACCCAGCATGACTCACTCTGGAAAATGTCCTGCCATGCCGTGGCTCCTGCTGACCTCAGCCTTGGCACCACGAGGGGATGGTGCTGCTTCCCATCAGCCTGTGGGTCACACAGCACTGGACCCAGTTCCTGGGAGGGGAGGGGACACTCAGAGAGCAGCTGCTGCCAGCTGTGCTTCACAAAAATCTGTGTTTGGCCAATGCTGCCCATACTTGCAAAGATCCTACTCCCAGTGGCTTTGGATGAGGAGCAAGGGAAGAAGGGCAGGATAGCATTCCTTTTCCAAAACCTTCTCACCCAGGACTCTTATAAACAAATCAGACTTTGCTAAGTATCTTCAGGAGAATGAGAAGCAGTGATGCTGATCCAAACCATATATTACAGGATCAATTATATATTGAACCTCCTAAAATGGCTTTGTTTAAAGAGAAGCCATTCTGTTGTTAATAAATCCAATGAGCACCTGGATTTTCAAGGCTAGGATGTTTCACCAGTGTATCTATCTCTACCAAGACTACAGACTGTCACAGAAAGTACAATTAATGTCCCTTTAGCCCTGTGAAGGTGTTTGCTGCTCTATTTATACCTCCTAAATATGAGTCTGGGTACACCAAAGCACGACCCCATCATCTCAACTAATATTCTCTCACTCAGATGCTGAGCTCTAATGTCCAGGCATAAGTATGAACAATCACCACAGCTACAATTGCTGTTTCCCAGCACTGCTCCATCAGTATTTAATCTGCTGCTTTATAGAGCACTGTAGGAGATCCCCAGAAAGGAAAACAGCTGCAGCCAAGTTCTGCTCCAAAAAGTATTTTCAATTGAGAGGCCTATTAATCCAGGCAATAGGCATTAAATGACGTAACAGTGGAGCTGGAGGGCTGATATGCCCTTCTACCCAGGGCAGGAAAGATTTCTTTTTATGCCTGGGAGAGCTGCTGTAAAAGAGAGCCCTACAGGAGTCTGAGAAATTTGTTCCAGGGTTTTTATTTTCCCTTTTTGAAGCAGCAGCTGTTGCCTTTATCTTTTCCCCTAAACCAATATAATGTATTTATATGCATATATAAATGTATTTTTATAAATATATATATTTGCATATAATACATATTCATTCATGCATTTATATACGTAGCTATATTTATATATGCATTTATATGTACATATATTTATATTACAATGTATTTAATTTCTTTGGTTGTTGCAGTAATTGGCTAAGTAACTGTAGATGCATGGTGAGATTCTTGGGGCTGTCCTGTTCAGGGCCATAAGTTGGACTTGGATGATTCTTGTGGGTCCCTTTCAACTCAGGATGTTCTGCAATTCTGTGATTCCATGAGATGCCAGTGAAAGGAATATTTCCAGTGCAAAAGGAGCCTGGAGATGTATTCCCTATTTCCCCTGTATTCCCAGCCATTTCCATTCAGACTCTTTCATTCTTTGAGCTTGCAAAGAGACACCTCCAAAGAAGGGTTGGTTTAATCAGCAGAAAACTACAACTGACTTTTAGGAGCCCTGTGGGACCCTGAAAAACTTGTTCTATGTTTCTGTCTGAAGTCCAAGTCTGCAACATGGACAAAACATCTCTGAGTCCTTTCATGAAGAGGTGGTGGACACTCATTTTTGACTTGCAAGGGCTCCTTCAGAGCTGAGGTTGCCAGGTAGGAGATCTTCACTCTTCTCCCAAAGAACAGCAGCCAGTGATGCTTAAACACCAGAGAAAGGCAGGTCCTGCTTGATCCTGAGTCCATCTGGCAGGACTTCCCCTGTTATGAGGACAGTTCAGTGCAAGGTTAGTGTGGGTACTGCCAGAGCTGTGAAAATCATTCTAATTCTAGAATTATTCTAGAATGTAGATCAGGATTATTACAATTCTACTATATCTTAATGATTCTAGAATCTAATTCTAGAAGCTAATTCTTCTCTGATCAATTCTCTGTCATTTTCTGAGCTGCATCATCATAAATCCCTGTATGCTGGGTTTTTCTTTTTGTACTTCTTACTTCCCAGCAAGAGAAACCTGAGATGAGATGTTTGGTATCCCCCAGAATGATTACATTTAGAACCCCACTGGCTATGTGATGTCCTATTTTTTTTCTGCTTTTTTTTTCTTCTTCTTCTGCCATGTTTGAAGAGGCTGAGTAGGTGAGCTGGGAGGATATCAGTGCTTAGGGGTAATGTCAGGAAGCTGCTCCTACCTTGGTGTGTTGGCAGGGGGTTCATGGTGATAACACAACCTGTTCACCCAACCATGGTATCACAGAATGGCTTGGATTGGCCCAGGTGTCCTTTAAAGGTCACGAAAAGGGACATCTGCAGGTAGACCAGGTTGTTCAGAGCCCCATCCAACCTCGTCTTGAATGTCTCCAGGGATGTGGAATTCCACCAGGAATCTCTGAGCAACCTGGCCCAGCGTTTCACCATCCTCATGGTAAAAAATTCCTTCCTTATATTTGGCCTGAATATTCCCTCTTTCAGTTTAAATTCTTTATTCCTTATCTTATCACTACAGGCCCTACTTAAAGGTCTCTCCCCATCTTTCTTACAAACCCTTTTTAGGTACTGGAAGGCTGCAGTAGGGTCTCCTTGGAGCCTTCTCCTCTCACCAGAGTGGTGCTGAGGAGGATAATCCCAGAAACTCAGGATATAGTGGACATTCTGGGCTGTGAGCACACGGTGCTGGATCACGTCCCACTTTTCATCCACCAGGATCCCTCTGTTCTTCCCAATCCCTTCACCCCCCAGCTTGTATTTAAACCAGGTGTTGCTCCAACCCACTGCAGGACTTTGTGCAAGACACATAATTTTAGGCCTCGGTTTTTGGAAAGCTTGTGTTTGTGACCCCATTTCCTTCCAGGATCCCAATCACTGCTCTGATCCCATTAAGTCCATCTTAGCACATCCACGTGATTGGTTTTTGGAAATAGAAGCAGCAGATGAGAAATAGCTCTCTTTTTGACTCATTGCTCCTGCTGCAATCTATATCACAGGAGGCTTAAAAAGTTATTTTTAACTCTGTATAATGGACACTTCACAAAAGAGATGGATTCAGTACTTTAATAAAATAAGATAAATAGACAGCATCAAATAGCAGAAAGCTGAAGTAATAAACTATTTCACTGGGTTGTCGGGTCTGAAACTTGGTTTTTCTCTGCTCAGAATGGAAGTACAATCTTGTCTCCTCTCCTTCATCTCCACTCCCTTCCCTTTCCTTTTAGACGTATTGATTCTTCTGCCTTCAGAAAGAAACCGCTACTTCCCGAATTTGTTTTTATTTGTTTGCCTTTCGTGACTCCATCACCTGACAATTTCCTTTCATCATCTGCCAGCTTCTTTTATAAACCTGTCCTTTAATGGCTGCTCAGAATCCTGATCAGCTTTTGTCTAAACCACTGCCTGGCTCCCAGTCCCTCCAAAACCCACAGGCTTGAACAACAACACAGCATGACAAGAATATTATTTGTAAAGGTGTTTCTGGTTCTGTGTTATGAATGAACCTAATTCAAATAGTCAAGTTCATTCCCCACCCTCTTGAAAGAATTAAAATTGCAAATTTTCAGGAGAAACACTGTCCCTGATCACATCTCCCCACACACTGTGAGTCTGGCCAATAAAGAACAGGGATTTTTTTTTTCTGCTACCAGGCACCTATCCATGGGTGCCCTTTTTTCAACTTTTAGCTGTATTTGAAGACTTTCTCTGTAATCTCCCTATGTCAACTCCTCCACTTCCTCACTACTTTGATTCTTGGAGTTTTTGGTCACAGCAGAGCAAACTCTGATGAATATTTCTGTCTGACATGCTGGCCAGTCTTCTGCATTGCTCAGACACCAGTGAGCATAGACTGCTTGTTTTCCAGTAAAATGCCAGTTGGAATTGCAGCACCAATTCTTTCTGGAGTTCTTGTACATCCCAAATGTCCCAAAATCACACAATTTGACAATGACAGAGTAGTCATTGCTGGGGCCCATCTGGAGAGTCCATCACATGTGGTGACTCTTCACTGATTCCATTTTCTAGATTACTACTGCCTGCTTGGGGAGCATTAAAACTTGTTTTTATGGAAGTATCCACCTTGAAAACAGATAAAACTAGAAATAGGGTGCCTACTGTCTATATCCATTGGTTTCAGATCCTGTACTTGGAAATAAACCATGTTTGAGGGACTTAAGTGAATATCTGCTGGAGAAGTTTGGTCCATCCTGGCTCAATTTACTGAGACAACTAAAAAGGGCCTGGAACTCCTCTTCCAATTTTACACACAATCACAGAATCACAAGGTTGGAAGAGACCTTCAAGATTATCGAGTCCAACCAAAATTTTGTGGAGAGGCTGGGTTCAGGAATCTTCTCCAAGTAGGTTGGTGGGATCACTGTGAGTGGAGGAATTGAAACCATGGCTGCACACACACACTTTATGTGTTGACTCATCATGTGCCAACAAACACTGCTCCATGCCTCTGATGTTCTCACTCCAGAATATTTTGGTGGTGTGGGACTCACGTGTTTCGTGCAATGCCATGAAAGCCATGGATTTATGGGAATCCCTTGGAGGTGTCCAAGGACAGGTTGGATGGGGCTTGGAGCAACCTGGTCTAGTGTGAGGTGTCCCTGGCCTTGCAGGGGGTTGGAATAAAATGATTTTTAAGTTCCCTTCCAACCCAAACCACTCAGTGATTCTGTGAACTTTTCCCAGGCCAGTCCTGCAGCAGTTCAGTGCCAATTAGGTGCCTGGCACATTTTCCAGCTCTTTCCTCCCATGGTCAGTATTGTCCCTTCCAAGGCCATGCACAGATTGCTGCAGGTCACAGCTCCTGTGCTGGGTGAAATCTTTGTGGTTGTAACCTTTGGCCCACGAGGTGAGGCAGGAAAAGTGCATTTCGAGAGCCTCGCTGCTTCCCTGGAATTTCTTGGATCATGTTTGCTTCCCAGCTTGTCTCCCAGGGCACAGCTTTCAGCTGCCAGTCATGTAAAAGAGTCCAAACTTCTGTGCTTTGGACCAAAGCTGACCACGCAAATTTTATATTTTCCTTGGCTCAGGCTGTGAGTCATCTTTCTGAGCTTTGTCCTTCCTATTGCTTGGAGTAAAGTGGGTACTTCTGACTGGTCAGTTAGACAAAATCAAGATGAAATTTTGACTACTGCTGCATCTTTTCTTAGCAGGAGATGCATCTGTGCCATTGCAGATTCACAGTTTGTCTCTTACATTTTTTGCTGTTTTGAAAGGATCCTCTGATTTTACAAGTGGAGTTAAATTTCCATCTTGATACTTGGGGGGTGAGGCTGAGAAGGAACCCAAGAAATCACCCAATGAAGTCCCATCACAAGGAAAGATAAGCAAAAATATAAATAAATCATAACACATTTTGGGGCGGTGATTGGATGTGGTCTAATGACTGAACAAAAAACCTGAGAATCTGCACCTGGTAATTTTCCTTCTATCTCTGCTACTAAGAAGTACAGCCATAAACAAGTCCCCTTGCTCCCTGTTTGTTCCTTAACGTGAGATAGGGATAATATTACTGTCTCATGGATAGGTTGTGATAGAAGAAGCCTCCCTGTATGAAATTACTCTTAATTAAACCAGGTAGATGTGACCAGAAAACACGGGGTCAATTTTTTTAAACAAATTATAGATGTTCACAGGGACAACTTCACAAGAAATCTGTAAACAGCATGTCCTATGTAGAATTTCATGTTGCCTTCTCCATTACACAACCTGGTTCATCTTTACTTAAAAATACCCCACACCAACGATCCCCCAAATTTCTAGCTAAGGAAGCTGAGGTAAGGTTAAAAAAAAAAAAAAGGAGAAAAAAGAGATCTGAAATTATAACTCATTCACATATTCTGCTGGTGCTTAGTGCCATGACAAGCTTTGTACCTTTTGATTTAGTTTGTATTAGTTCTGAAAGACACACTATGAGAGCCAGGAGGTTCAGGAACAATGTAATGTCTAAGGCCATCACATTTCAGGTGGTTAAGAAAGAGAAGGGCCCAGCCATCCTTAAAATCCAGGACTCTGTGAATGGCTGATCCTTGTGAGTCATTTAAGAGTAATGTGTCCTGCAGGAATAGCTCAGACAGATAGGGATACACCAGCAAACCAGAGAAGCACCTTATGGATGATAAAGTACAATAATTCAAGGCTCATTACGAAGGGAACCTGTATGGAAATAATCTCAGTTAAAAGCAGAATAAAAGAACAAAGGAATCAGCAAGTACCCAGAAGGGTCATGTAGGGCACTCTTCCTTGGTATGATTAAATAGACGAATAAGTGAATAAGTAATAATCTAATCATAAAAGGGGCCAGACAAACTCAGCACTAAACTATGAGACTAGGCAAGTTTTTCATTTGTGACCAAATGACCTCATATTTTTTCTATCTGCTTCTATTAAGCAGAGTCGTTTCTTCCATCAGCACGGTGGTGAAAAATTTCTCCAAATGTTTCAGGGGAGAGAAGAGTAAATGGTTCCTTCTGGGGAGGAAGAGCAAGAAATTAATGCCTTGACATGTTCTTTCCTAAAATCAGCAAGAATCTTGCTGTTAATTTCAGGGGCTTGTTGGGGTAGGACTGAATCCTGGGCAGAACAGGGCTGATCTCCTTTGATGGAAAGGATAAATCTCTTTTTTGGGGGAGTCACAGGGAAGAGTATCCAAAACTGAGACTGGGGAGTACCTCAGCCATAGGTACAAGAGGATGAGCCAAGTCTCAGTGAACAGGGCCAAACAGGGCCAACATTGGCTCATCTGGAGCCCATGTCAACAACATAAACCTCAAACTTTTGCTATGTCCATGGTCTCATCTGTAAAGTTGCTTTGCTCCCCTCTTGTATGGACTGTAGTGGGTCTGGTCTTGGCATTGGGAACCTCTGGGTTTATGTGACAGAGCAGAAGGGCACTGAAATGTTGTTATGGAGAGGGCAGATAACAAAACATTGGGACTTTCTGAGAGAGCTGGGACAATTCTGGGATGGCTGGTACAGCCTCGAGGAGATGACTGAGAGGGGTTTTATCAATGTCTGGCAGTGTCTGCAGGGAGGGCTCAGAGCAGGGACCAGGCTCTGCTCCGTGGTGCTCAGTAATGGCACAAGAGGAATGGGCAGGAACTGATGCCAGGAAGTCCCACCTGAATATGAGGAAGAACTTCTTTACAGTGCAGGTGACAACTCACTGGAACAGACTGTCCCGAGAAGGTGTGGAGTCTCCCTCTCTAGAGATATTCCAGAGCCATCTGGACACAACCCTGTGCCCTGTGCTCTGGGATGGCCCTGCTTGAGCAGGGTGGTGGCACCAGATGACCCCACTGTGGCCCCTTCCAGCCTGACCCCTTCTGTGAATTGTGATTTTACAGACCCCTCAGCACTCACATCTGCGTGAGCCTGGTGTGATCCTGATGGTAACAGCTGGTCCCTGCTGCAGATCCTTTCATGGGAGACTCCAAATCATTTCTTAAGGTGTTCTAAGGAAGACTGGGTACCCCACAGTGCATTTTCAGTAGAGCAGCCAAGGCACAGAACCAAGTGACTTAACCCGAGAGCACCCAGGAAGTCACAAACCTGGGAATCGAGCCAACACAGTTCCCAATCCATTACCTTGTTTTGAAGAGAAATATCAGTCCCATTCACATTTCTTTCGCCTCCCTGTTTCTTCTAATAGAAGTAGGACCAATTTTTGACCCACTGGGTTTGAATTGGTCCAAACTAGAAAAGCTGATGGCCCTCCATCCCAAATTTAGTGGCCTAGCATGGATGGCTGCATTTCTTCAGGCCTCCTCCAAAAGCTGGGGTGTTAGAAAGGTGCCTGTGGAAGTGAGGAGCTCTGCTGTGATTTTTTAAACTTTCTTGAAGCTCAGAAGACCGATGGCAGTCCTAAAACTGTTCTCTAGTCCTCAAAGCATTTGAAATGTTCTGTTCTTGGGCAACAGCAAAAAGTTTGTCCCAGGGTACAAATTTTGTTCTATCAAAACAGATGCTGCAAGGACTGTGAATTGAAGAATTTGGTACCATGATGCTCAGAAGGAGGAAAGCACTGCACAGAGGCTGCTCAGCCACTCATTTATTTATAGAATAATTGATGGTTATTAACTAGTTAATTAATAAAGATTAGATGAAGTGGAGGGGGAGAGGAACTTGAAATGAAAAAAAAAAGTTTGGCAGCTGTAGTAGGTGCTGTATTATAAAGAACTTGTAAATGTGTGGAAAAAGAAGAGTGAATTAGATCAAATTGATCACCAGGGAACAAAGGCGCAAGACAAGTAGGGACAGACTTAGCAGGACAGCTCAGTGTTTAAAAAGGGAAACAAGACAATACCCTCTAACAGCTCCAGCTGGGGAAAAAGATCAGGGCCTCACCTTGCAGGTTGCAAATGGAATGTGAATTGGGTTTCCCATCCCGGGGGCTAATTCTGGGCAAGCAGATGCTCAGCTGAGTTCAGAGATTAAGTCAGCATGAGCCAATCGACAGAGTGTGGAGGAGAGACTTTAAAAACTATTCAGAATAACTGGACTTTTCTCTCCTAGAGTTCTCTCTGCCACAGGATCACAAAGCATTACATAAACCACAGTTGGCTAAGTTTTTTGATCAGGTTTTCCTTTCTTATTTGAAGGAGTGGATAAGGGTTATTAGCTCTGTTCCACCAATGGGGAAACCAAGGCATAGAGAAGTCAATATCCCTCTACCCACAAATCCCATTGAAAGCATCCCCTGGCTGCTGAGAGCCATGCAACAGATTCTGGGAGGCCTGCCAAGAGAGCCAAGTGCCAGGATCAGTGACTCACATTATCGTGGGGGGATGAGAGATGATTTACACCAGTGCAGCTCAAGCAGTCAGAGCTGGGCTGGGCTGCTGCCATCCGTGCAGACTGCACCTCTGCACTGCTCCCACTGCTCCCCCCAAAGCCATAGCCTGGTGGCAGAACCAGGTGTGAAATCAAAGCCAGACCTTGAAACCACCACCATCATCTGCTCCTAGAAGTGATTCAGCTCTTTGGTGGGATAAATCCCTTGGAGGAGGCTGCTGCCATTCTCTCTTGACTGCTTGAAGTCTCCTGTGCTTGTACCACTCTTCTTCCTCTGTGCCTCCAGCACTGTCAGTATTAAAACCAGTAGTAAATCTTGTGTAAGTGCTGATTGTTGGATTTAAAGCTCTTCATACTTTTACCACAGAAGACTTAGAAGAATGCAGATGTCTTATCCTGGGGCAGTATCCAGCTCTGAGGTCCCCAGCCCTTGGCTCCAAGAATTCCCAAATCTCCTGAGTGATATTTTGACTCGCTTTTGAGCAGAGTCTGTCACTGCCCACTGCTGCCATATGATGTCCTCAAAAGAAGCTATCTGGTGATGAAATTGGGTGAATAATGAAAGGAAGAGTCTCCTCCGATGCCTCTGAATCAGCAGTTCTAGATCCTAAATAGGAGAGGTGTGTTCACCCCAAATAATGTCTCTATGTCTCTTATTGGTACTGCTGGAAACACAGTATTAAGATTTTATGGTAGAGTATCTTTTTAATCAGCTTTTAATCACCTGGTGAGTTCAAAGTTTAGATTAAGATACAACTAATGCTGAAGAAAAAAAAAATAGAACTTATTTTTTTCTGTCTATAGAAAAATACAATAGAGACATGAGTCCACTTTGCCTGCTGTAGGGGTACAGGAGGAATTGTGGCAAAGAAAGGAAATAGGATGTTTTTCTGGATTTACAGGACAAAAGAACCCAGCCATTGGCTTTGATTGCAGTGCTGGATAACCAAATTAGATGTGGCAGAGCTTTTCCTAGATTTTTTTTTTTGTCCCCCTTGTCCTATTACTGCATGCCCTTGTCAAAAGTCCCTCTCCACATGGGCCTGGCCTGGAGGTGGAGTAGGTCTGTGTGTTATCCATGACTCAATGTTCTCCCAACCCAAGGTTGTTTAAGGGCCTGGGAAGTTTGTTGTGAACTCTCCAGTTCCTAAAATAACATCCCTACATTATAGATGCCTCTTTTGGACAACCTTTACTGTGCTTCCCTGACTGTCACAGCAAAGGAGCTCATTCTGGTCACTCAGTATCATAACTTAGAAAATGGTTTTCTACTTCCATGTGCTTTTCTCCTGCATTGTAAATTTTTAGCAAGGGATTTAAACAAAGAAAAAACAGTCACTTGAACAAGCTGTTGAACAGCTGAGTCTAAGGCAAATCACATTACACATTGGGTTCATTAATTTTCTAGGTAAAATGTTTCTTGGAGGGTTTGTTTCCTGGCATATGCATTTTTTCAGCACAAGCTCCAGGTGTTGATTGGTTATTGATTTCCAGGGAGCCAGCAATTTCCTGAAATAGCCCCTGGCTTGTCCAAGACCCTCTACAGAGGGAAGAAAAGACCAATAAAGGGGATTCTTTGGTGGAGGGGTGATGATACGGATCATAATTGGTCTTCATTACCAGTTCATCGACTGGTTTGTTAGATCATTAATCGCCCTTGGCTCTGATCTGGGCCATTAACTAACAAACTTGTCATTAGCTTTTGGAAAATGACCAGTGCTTTTTTTAGGATTATTGCACTGAGCAATCCCTGCTGTTCAGTCCCAGAGGGTGTGAGACAGGACCCTCCAGAGCACTGTTTGCCTGCTTCATTGGTGTGAGAACATCAAGCCAGGCTGTTTCTTTTTCAGGGATCAAAAGCTATCTGGGATGCTGGAGCACGGTGGCTTTTTAGTTCCTTCAGTGGAACAAAAGACATTTTAGGTTGGAAAACACCTTTAGAATCAGGGAGACCATTAACCCAGCACTGCCATGGCCAGCACCAAACAATGTCCCTAAACTCCACATCTACACAAGTCTTTTCAATCCCTCCAGGGATGGTGACTCAACCACTTGCCCTGGCAGCCCCTTCCAGTGCTTGACAACCCTTTCTGTGAAGAAATCTGTCCTAATAGCCAATCTAAACCTTCCCTGGAGCAACATGAGGCCATTTCTTCTCAGTCTGTCACTTGTTGCTGGGAGAAGGGACTGACCCCCACTTGACTTCACCCTCCTGTCAGGTGGAGAGCAAGAAGGTTCTCCTTGAGCCTCCTTTTCTCCAAACTAAACAATCCTAGCTCCCTCAGACACTCCTGATAAAACCTGTGCTCCAGACACCTCTCCAGCTTCACTCCCTTGAATTGCTAAAGAGAGGCATCATCTGACTGTCAGAAAGGAAACTTTCTCTCTCTGGTCCCTTGTTAAAAAATAATGAGTCACTTTGAAATGACATTTCTTGGTTGATAGGATTGAGCTTTTCCAGTTTATACCAGCAGAAGATCTTTGCTTGGAAGCTTATTTTCATGCCTGTAAAAGGTGTGGGAACTGAAAACTACGGAGATTAAAATACACAGTGAAAGCAAAAAGAAACTGGACTCCATCCATCCTTCCCTAGCAGCGTCTCTCAGGCCCAATCTCAGGTGGCAGAGGAGAAATCTTGCAGTTTCACTGAAAAATGTCATCAGTAGGGTTGTTAGTATTTGTTTGCTTTGCATTTCCATAGGTGCAAGCACCAACCTGGTTAAAAATTCAGGAAGGACCACAAAATTCAACAGGGAGACATGAAAAGGAGACATTTTTTTGTTCATGATTGATCCAAACAGAAACTTACTCTTTTTCCCTCATTGGTCCAAACAGGAATCAAGCCAGTCCTCTAGAAATGAAATTCACCATTCTTCATTCCAAGTTGCCCCAAGCCAGCTTCCCATCATGGCATTTCTCCAGGACACGGGGAAGTTGAGCTGTTCCATCTCAGCTTTCCCAAGAAAGCCGATCTTGCTGTAAATAGGTTCTCCTGGAAGGAAAACCTGAATCTTTCCAGCACTGCAAAAGCAACTGCCTTTATTTTTGGTAAATCTGGGTCCTTGGGAAGAAACCAGTCAACAAATTGAGTAAAATTCATGCAAGCTCCACTGTTAGAAGTGTCAGCACTGTTTCATTTTACAAACATAAACAATGGAAAATTCTGTTCCAAGCTCAAGATCTGGGAATTCAATTCCTCTGCCACACTGGACCCAATACCTGCTCCCCCTTCTGTCCCCACCCCAGGAATTCAATCTGGCGAGGGAGACATGGAAAGGAAGAAGAGATCATTTTTTAGGGTTTGTGTCTACAGGACCAGTTGGAAATGCTCCATGTTGTTATGAACTCCAGAACAATAACAGCAACATCAGCTGGGGAGGGAAGGAGGACTTAGGTCTGCACACAGCAGACGCTGCAACACAATTCCTCTCTGCAGAGTGTCATCTGTGCTAATGCCTCCCAAAAAAGCTTCATATCCAATTACAGGCTGCAAAGAGAAATGCAAGGAAACTCCCTGGAAGGGAGCTGCTTGGGGCTGCAGTCTTTCAGAGTTCATCAGCCAGGCAGTGAGGCGAGGCTGTGGTTCAGCCCACTGAGGGAGGGAGAGAAGTAGGGCTCATGTTTGGGCAGGGGACTTCTTTGGTTTTTTTCTTCAGCCAAAATTCAGCTCATTGCTCATAGCTGCTCTCCCCCTCCCTCATTCCCGGCCTTGTTTGAATATTTTTGTTCCATAGCAGTAAAATATGTGGTTCTTTAGATCACTAAAGATATGCTGGATGTTTCAAAAGGGGAAGGACAGGGTGAGTGATGAGTAAACACAATGGATGCTGTAGCCAGTTTCAGTACTCTTGAGGTCTTACAGGAAGTTCTTAATCGATTTTTTGCCCCAGTTTTGAGAAGAAAGTTGGATCCCTGTAGATTAGTAGGAAATTGCCTCATAGATTCCTCCTGACCACTTTTAATGTTGCCAGAGACTCAGGGATGTCTCAGTAACAGAAACTCTGCTCATGAGAAGACAGCTTAGGACACTTGGAAGGCTGTGGCCCTCAGGAGGAGATGAGGTGGCTTCTTTCAGGATCAGCCTTGCAATGGTTTCTGAAACAAACCACCCAAACTCTTGGAAAAAGCTCTCTTCATGTCAAGGGACTCCTCAAGACCTCCAGGAAGCCTCCAGGAATGGCACTGAGTCCTCAGCATTAACCATGTGCTAAGGGGACAGGAGTCACAGTGTTATTTCTCAGTGGACTCATTCTCCATTCATTCCTGCAGTCCTTCTTCAACTGGATTCAAGTGAATGGCTTTTCCCTCCCAAAGAGGAACATTTGCCCCAGTTTTCCCCCAGATTTTGTTGGTGGTCCTCCCAAATCTCCTCTCTCCCACCAGCCAGTCTTTGATTTCCTCTTCTGGAGATTCTTTTCAGTGTTTACCATGACCTGGCAGCATAAATGAGTCCCAGGGACCCACTGGGATCATCCTTTATGGATCTTTCTCTACAAAAACACAGTGGTTTGGGGGTTGACATGCAGGATTCCCCCTTCTTTACCTACCATGTTCCTAAAATTTGGATTTCTTTTCATCTCTGGAGATGGGCCAGTAAGTCCCAATTTTAACCTAGGGTTTTAAATGTGTCATTCCTTGTTACTCAGAGCATCCTCAGCCAATGCCATCCTGTGAATCTGTTTAACTGCATTTATCTGTATCCATACACGGGTTTGCGCAGTCACAAATCTCTGGAGTATTAAAGGATCCAGACTTTTCCCAGCTGATAATTTATTGAAGCAGCATCTTAGCATAACGCCATGGCTTGTACAGTTATTGGTTCTGGCAGGGTTTGCTCTGTAACAGCCTGATCTGCTTTCTATTGAACACAAATGGAATTGACTGTAGGACAGTGGTGGATTTTTTAAGAGCACAGCCCCACACTCCGAGTATCCCAGAGCACTCAATAAAGTAATGAGTTAGGCTGTGCAAGGAAGCAGAAGTGCCAGCTCAGCTAGGCTCAGGCTTTACACATTTGGGAGTTTGGTTTTATTTTCATTTCTTTTTATTTTTTTCACTTGTCAGTGCTAGGTTTCCCTCTGCGTATTTCTGTGATGAAGGGCCACGGGAGCACAGCCCCGCTGGACAAAGGATTCCCACCAGAGATGGGGAGGATGATGATGCCACCTCTGCTGTTTTCCCTGCAGGGTGTGCATCAGTTTTCCTCCCTCCCCACTTTTCCTAGTGCTGCAATGCAGTGTCAGTGTTGGTTGCAAGCCCAAGCCCTAGCACAGAGCCTGACTCTGCCACAGTCTCCTGGCTCTGGGGAGCAGCATGAGAACACTTGGCCCCTCTCGGAGCTGCTGCAGTCTGCCTGCCTGCTTCAGGAGAGAAGGAAAGGCTGGAGCTGCAAGGAGGGGTAAAGGTGCTCTGTCTGTCCATGGTTTTATTGCTGGGCAAGGTGAGAAGGAGCAAAAGTCAAAGCCAGGCTCCAGTCAGTGTCTCCTGTGGGGGTCTTGGCAAAGAAACCCATCACAAAACAACCCACAGAACAAACAAACAAACAAAAAAAACCCCTCCAGTTCTTTTCCTAGTGGTCGAGAGGAACCCTGTTTTCTCAAAGGATCTGGGTGAATCTGGTGTCTGTGGGGCATGGCCTCACCACCCTGAACTTCTGCTTGGAGCCTTGGCCTGCAATCAGCTCATTTTAAAAAAAGAAACCCACGCAAGAGGCCGGGCTTGAATACCTCTGCAGTGGCAGGCACTGGGCCACAGCTCTGAGCTCATCTCCTGTGCCACTGTGCTCTCTTCAGGCTTCCCTGGAATGCTGTGAAAATCCACAAAGCATTCCCAGCCCTGGAGGCACAGCTGGGATGAGCAGTCCCTGATCTGCACACGGTCTGTGGTTTACTGCACCGTTTGGCATTTGGCAGACAAGGGATCTCACCAGAGATCCTTCCCGAGCTTGGGGAGCACGCCAGAGCCTTTGTCAAACGCTGATCCAGGTTCACTGGCTCAGATCCTCTCTTGGGATCATCCCTCGCTTCCAACACCTCCCTTCTCCAGGACAGGTGGGAAGGTTGAAGGCTGGGTGTGACTTTGAACACAAAATCTGTAACAGCCACGCTGGGTGAGACCAATGATCAATGGAGCTTGTAAAAATAGTGCAGAATCATGGAATTATTCAGGTTGGAAAAGACCTCCAAGATCATAGATTCTGGCCATTAACCCAACACTGCCAGGTCACCATTAAACCATGTCCCAAAGCACCACATTTACACATTTTTTAAACCCTTCCAGGGATGGTGATTTCACCTCTTTCCTGGGCAGATGCCAATGGGAAGACTAAAGCAGAAAGGAGTGAGCATAAAGTAATCCCATCTGTGATGCTCACTGCTTACATCCAGCAGTTCCTGATTGAAGGATGATTATTTTTCTCTGATTTGGAGCTGTGTCAGAAAAAAACCTGTTCCATAACCACGGATTGATTGTGCCTCTGTGAATCTGTTTAATCCCTCCTGGGACCCTCCAGAATGTTTGGTCTCTGGGGTTTGCTGTGGGAATGAGTCAGTGTTAACTGTTGAGCTATTCAGGATGCCTCCAGCTCATCTCCCACCTTCCTCTCCTGTTGTTTTTGGGGCTTTTTTGGGGAAGGGCTTTAATAACAGGGCATGAAAACTTCATAGACAACCTGATTTCAGCCAGGGCTTGGTCATGTCCACATGTAAATGATGAAAAAGAGGAAGAACCTCATGACAAACTGTACAAAGTGTTTTGCTTGGCCTACACAGGAGATGAACTGGGAACACAAATTCTTTTTTTTTCTTGTAAACATTAAGACAAAAAAGGAAAAACCAGAGGTAAAGGAGTTCTGTTGTACTGCTTGTTGCCATGGCTACTGTATCATCCAGAGGATCCGGGAGGCACACAGGATTTCGTTCCTTCTCCAACTTTTTCATTCAGTTTGATTTTTTTTTTTTTTAATGAATAGGAAATAAGAAGGGGAATGCGGGAAGGGAGGACACTAATTGTTCTTGCCAATGCTTTGAGCACAAAAATGTTCCGAGGTTGATGATGAGATAATTGTCTCTTGTCACTTGTGAGGTCTCCCAGACCTTTCTGGTTTCTGAGGCAAGTCACAAAATTCTCTTTAGAGTTTCTCTGGAACAACATCTTCCATCATCAATTACTTTGGAGGGAGCCAGGGGTGTTCATGGCATTGCATATTGAGAAAAGTGGAATCAGCATCCATAACCTTCTTTCTCATATTTCCTGGACAGTCTTGAATCAAGGGATATTTGGGGGAGAGAATGTAGAATTAGATGGAGCAATCTTCCTTTTCCACTCTAAACGCTTTGGCTTTTTCAAAAAGACTCCCTAAAAGCTGACAGAGGGTTCTAAACTGAGGGTAAGAACCCATCTTCTGGTATCTCATCTTTCCATGCAATATTTTTTTCAGATTTTTTGAGTGCCAGTGATTTGGAGATACCAGAGCCATGAAGGGTTCAGGAGGGCTACTCAGCAATGTTGCTCTTTATTGTTAATTTTCCTACACTAATCCAGGTTTATGTTGAAATAATTGATCAATGATGAAACCTCTTCTCTTGGGATGCTGTACAATATCACACAATAATACAATATTTTAAAATTATGAGAACAATGTCTCACTAACCTGATTGTTATTGGCCAAGCCAAATAACAGAAAAAGTGTAATTACAGTAGAATTATATTGCAATTAAAATGTAATTATAGTGTGGTTTGGTTTTTTCCTCAATAAATAATTATTTCTGTTGATATAATAAGAACATTAACTGCATGAGTGAGTGGTTTGTGTTGGCTCTCAGGTGTCCCTGTGCTACCTGAATTGAATGTACAGCACTGCGGTGACATTTACAGTGTTTATTCTCAGCCACACCATGAACCACTCAGTCACTTCTGCCCCAAGACACGAGGGGGTGTGTGCATGTGTGTGCACATATGTAAAGCACTGATACATGCAATACCTCCTATAATTACCAATTATATTATTGCATTATGGCAAAATTAAATTGCAATATTAATATATATCATAATGGAGTATAATTACGTTACATTTGTATTTGTGGTATTAAAGCGTGTCAGAGAACACACTTATCATAATTACACTGCAATTGCTCTTTAACAGGAGTGGAATTACAGTCACCATATTATAAAATATGACAGTGTTACCTTTATATATTATTTGTATTAAAGTAAAACTCGGAGGGCCGTGTAGTCAGTATCTGCTGAAGAAGATAAGGATTTTCCATCAATATCAGGAAACAGATCCAGAGTGAGCTCTAGAAAAGGACCCTGGCTCAACAACATTTTTGGCACTTAGTGCTGAAGTGGGGTCTGGATCCCTATTTTGAGGTCCAGGTTCTGTCTCCCCAGGAATTGTCTTCACTGAGCAGTGCCGCTAGGGAATTTGTCCATGGATGAATTTGCCCATGGGGATTTATGCCCTTCCCAAAGACATGGGGACAGCAGTGATCCGAAAATGTGCCCCTGGAAGCTCCTCTGTCAGTGCTACCACAGCAGCTTTGTCCAAAATCACTCCCTGCTGCAGATTCCCATTCCTTCCCACAGACAGACCAAGGAATCTTGAGGGGACAGCTCAGATTTACATCTCTGTCTTTTAGGCATCCAAGGATGGATTAAATAATTCTGAGTATTTAATGGAAGGTGTTCCTGTCCTTGGCAGGGGCTTGGAGCAAGATGATCTTTAACGTCCTTTCCAATCCAAACCATCCTATGAGTTTATCATCTTCCAGGTGGTCCTGCCTACATCTTAAACATCAAAAAAAGTGGTTAAAGTGGGAGTGAAAAAATCCCCATTTTCTCAAGCCTTGGGCAACTTGTGTACTTTTCCTTGAAAAAGCTTCAGATAAAACGCACAGTACCTCTGTCCATTGTGCTTGAACCCACAAGTTACATTGGCACAATCTATTTTATCTTCTTTTTCTGGGATCTTTCTGGGTCATTCCTTAGCCTGGAGAGTGTGGTTTGCAGGCAAGGTGAGGATGCTGAGCAGAGAGGTGAGGATGTACACACATATTTACTTCCACACTTCTGCTGCAGTTTGGTGATCCTTGGCAGGGAGAAGTTCATGATTTTCTGCAGATTCACCTCCCAGAGTCAAATGTAGGACTCTCCTAATGAATATCCATTGCCATCATTGTTTATTTGCTGAACTAAAATCTCAGTTTCCTGAGGAATGTGTGCACCCTTAGAGCTTGGTCTGCCAAGGGTGGAAACAAACAACCTGAACCAACATTTACTTTCTGCAGTATTTATGATTCACCAAAACAATTGCTCTTGGCAATCTTGCAAGGCAGGAACTTTATCTCAGTAAAAATTAGTTGGACAAAAACACTGTGATGTAGGCTCGGGCAAGAATGTGTCTGAGTGTGTGGGCTTCTTCCAGGATATTCAAGGAGCTCTGAGCAGAGGAGGATGAATCAGGATGAATGAGCCAGAGAAAAATCAAGAAGATGCACAAAAGAGGTCTTTACAGCTGCATGAAAACAATATGTAGGCATTCAGCTCAGGAATAAAGAGATGGATTCCTGGCCCCGCTGACGTCACCGAGGCTTCTTGGAGTCAGTGAATAACTCTGGATCTATATCAAAGAGGGATGGTCCTTATTTCCAGAGAAAATGGCTACAAACTGTACAAGTTCCCACACCACTTGAGTTCCATGTCCAACCTCACTAATTCTCAGAGGCATCCTGAGGCCTCAGGATATTAACTCTGGAGTTTCTGAGTTCCTTCCCTCTATTCTCATCCTGTACCTATAGTTTTGCCAGTGACAGATCTTTAAAATTCAAGTCTTTTTTTTTTTCCCTCTTTGTCTAGCCTGGTTTTTAACCAGCTTTTGGGGATTTTTGGATTCATACTGAGAATCATCATCATTTGAGCCACTTGCAAAGTGCATAAAATGCCACAAATCAGGCATCAGGGAGTCAGCAGTTCCCATGGGCACAGTGCAATGGAGAAGTAAAGGAGCCTTATGCCAGAGGCAGACTGAGTTGGTGAGATCTCTATCCTGTCCCAAATATTCTGAGGAATTCATAGGTGTGGGGTATGTTCAGGGTGATGTGCTCAACTCAACTCAGCTCAAACTGAGACTACAAAATAGAGGGATTGGGACAGGTGGGAGAGTTGATGTCTGCAGTTATATTTAGAGCCCAGCTGATCTTCACCTTCTAAAAGTCCCATTTTCCATTCATCCGTCTCCCCACGCTGATGCTAAATGCCTTCAAGTCCCATTTGTTTTCCTGGGATCTTATTTAATTCAGCTCCTTCATGAGCCTGTGAAGTGAGGCAGCATTTCTGCCTGGTTGGTTTTTAATTGGAATTAGTTTCCAATCGATCAGATCTCCTAAATCATAATCTCAAGAGGTGCTGATGCTGTTTAATGTCAGTTTGTGTGTCTTTACTCTTACTGGGAACTCATGAAGGAGGATAAAACTTACCTTGCAGAGGAGCTGGCTGCTCATTCCAGTTTCCACTAGACAGAGACTGGATTTGTAACATTTTGGTGGGAATGAAACCATAGGATGGACTCCCCATGCCTGGAAGTGTTCAAGGACAGGTTGGATGGGACTCTGAGCAATCTGGTCTAGTGGAAAGTGTCCCTGCCCACGGCAGGGAGTGGAATGAGATGATCTTGAAGGTCCCTTCCAAACCAAACCATTCTGTGATCAAATGAAAATGGAGGAATTAAAACCATGGATCCCTCAATGACACAGTGACCTTCACATCGTGCTGCTCACTCTTGGTCCATGGGACAAATTGTTGCTGAGCTTTTTTACAAGGTCAGCCCTCCAAGTTCATTGGTCTTTCTCTCAAGCAGGATGTGCTGGCAAAGCTTCTGCTAGAGCTGGATCCAGTCAAAGTTTGCAAGCCCAAGGACACTCCAAATAAATTACACAGGGGTCACATAACTGCGTTTTCTCGCTGGAACTTTGCTCTGCTGTAAAATTTGCTGCTGACTTGTACCTTCATTACCTGGGTTACACAATCTGCTCCCGGATCCAGGAACGGCAGGGACTGTGGAACAGCAGTGCAGCAGTAGGAGCTGTTTGCCACAGCCCGTGCCCAGGATCGCTGCGCTTTCCCTGCGGCAGGTGGAACGCAGGAAACAAATAAGAATTTCACTCAGTGCTCTTGAGAGTGAGTGGGCAGACAGGACCATTTTCACCAGGGTCCTTCTGACTGGCGTGGACCTGAAACAGCACCATTCCTGCCCGAAATAGCGCGCCACAAGGCAGAGACATTTTGTTTTTGCTAAAAGCAAACAGAGTTGCTAAGAAACGAATATTGCAGAGATGGAAATCCACAAAAGGTTTGACAGTTGCCGAATGGTGCGCGGCTTGGCAAACGTGGCCGAGCAGCCAGCCAGGAGGAGACAGACAATTCCATGGTGCTTCCAGCAGGAAACCCATTATTTGTTCTTCTCATCTTGTCTCCACCAGGCACATTGCTGATGGGGACTGAAAAAAACAGGAGTATAAGAGGGACAGGGCCCTGTGAACACAGAATCATGGAATGGTTTGGGTTGGAAGGGACCTTCAAAACCATCCAGTCCTGACCCCCTGCCATGGGCAGGGACACCTTCCACTAGACCAGGGTGCTCCAAGCACCATCCAACCTGGCTTTGGACACTTCCAGGGCTGGGGCAGCCACAGCTTCTCTGGGCAACCTGTGCCAGGGCCTCATCACCTTCACAGGCAAGAATTTCTTCCAATTCTCCAATCTAAATCTGTCCTTTTTCAGTTTAAAACCACAGCCCCTTGTCCTGTCCCTACCTGCTCATGTAAAAAGTCCTTCTCCTTCCTTTTTATAAGCTCCCTTAAGGCACTGGGAGGCTGCACTGAGGTGTCTCCAGAGTCTTCTCTTCTCTGACTGGTCTGAACACCCCCAGCTCTCTCAGCCTGTCTTTGAGGAGAGGTACTGCAGCCCTCTGACCATCTTTGTGACCCTTCATGAAGTCACCTGTGTGTCTCCAGCAGTGATAGCTCTTCTTTACACTCTGGTCCTGGGGTACCATCATGATGAGGATCAATGACCACGATGGTGCCACCTTTCCCAGAGTGTGGGGACATCTCCTTATGTTTAAGCCACTGGAGCCTTTGGAGACAGTGATTCCTTGCAGCTACAGAGGACTCGGGTTTTTACCTACACCATGTCCCACATTAGGCAGTCAAATTTCAGCCACCTCAACTCCCTGTGCTGGAGAAGACATCTTACATAATTTCCTTCTCAGATGATAAATGACAACTCCTCTGTACCCTAAAGGTGACATTCATCACGTTCGTGACTCTGTGCATGGGGCTTCTCCCTGAACGATGCTTTGAGAGCAGTTTGGGTGAAAAAAAAAAATCCCAGAAATATGAGACATTTGAGGGATTGCTGTCCCCTGCTGGGGCACAGTGTGTGGTTTAAATCTCGAGAAACCAGATGTCAACACTACCTGCAAGATCTGAAGGGCCATCCCTGCCCTCCAGTGCATTGCTGTTATTGTCAGGTGTGCTCTTCAGGAAGGTGGGGCTGGGGGGAAAAGACACGAAACATTAAAATAGAAGATAGAAAAGCAAACTGAGGCTGAGCCAATCCAGCTAATAAAGGATGCCAGGAGTTGGTGTTAATTTGTGTCTGATTTAAAGTGCTTGGTGGGTGGAGAGAGAACAGCCCACAAGAGGCAGCTGGGCTCCTTCTCCATCCCCCAGCCCTGCTGTTGGAGCGGCGTGGTGGGGGAAAGAGGAGCACACAATCAGGCGATTCATCCCCACGCTGTCGCACTTTGCAAAGGCAAAGGAGAAGGAGGGAAGGAGGGAGAGGGAAAAAGCCCTGATCCAGTTCTCATGAAAAGCACTGGCAGCAAACTTTATGCTCCTGCTCGCCTAACCAGGATCTACCCGCTCTACCCACGTTTACCGGCTTTTTGTCAGTTACCAAAGGGCAAAAAAAATTGGATTAATGCTTTTCCTCACCTTGCTCTTTGGGTCAGGAATGCTGAGGGTTGAGGGGAGTGCTCTGATGTGCTGCTGGCACTGGCAGGGGTCATGGTCTACTCAAAAAGTTGATGATTTATGTGCAGAAAAGAGTAAGACAGGGAAAAGCCCCCCCATTTTATCCAATGCAAAAGTCTACCTGATCCCACAAAGGTGGTACTTGGATTGTCTCCCCAGAAGGAGATCAGAGAGCTGAGGCTGCCCAGAGAGGCTGTGGACTCCCCATTCCTGTAGGGATTCCAGAGCAGCTGAACAGGGATCTGATTAACCTGGTCTAGTGGAAGGTTGGACCAATGGCAGGGGGTGGGAACTGGCTGGTCTTTAAGGCCCCTTCCAACCCAAACCATTCCATGATTCTGTGATTCCCTGATCTCCCCCACCCCTCAGCTCCTGCAGTGACACCTGAGGGAACACCCCCTTTTGCAGTTCATGTCTATGCACTCCCTCTGAGGCTCCATCTCTCCTCATAAATATCTGAGGGATTACAGGCAGGCACAAGAGTGGTCCCGTGATCATCCAGACCAATTAATTATTTCCCTGCTCCCTGGTGAAGCTTTGGCCCAAGGCAGTGCCAGGACACATGGTGGCAGATGGCTGAGCCAAGGGACTCTCTCCTGCAGCTCTGTGGGATGATGCCAGCCCCTCTCAGAGGGAAGGAGGGCTGGGGTGTGTCCACAAGCTGTGCCATGCCTGGTCCCAGAGCCAAAACACAGCCCCTGCTCCGTATCCTTCAGCAGCAGAGACGTAGCCTGTGGAGACAGACAGCAAAAGGGCAAATTAGCATTGATTTGGCATGTGGATTCCTGTTCTTCAGGAACTAAAGCAGGGCCATCTGCTCATTGTGTCTGGCACGAGGTGGGGGCTCGCATTCCCAACCACGCTGTGCTGGATTCCAGCCTGGCACTCCATGTGGAGATGCCCCTGCCCCTCCAGGGGTTGTCCTGGGAGACTGGAGACTTCCACTGCGCCCCACTGTGCTGGGTCAGTCTATGCTCTGGGCAAAAAAGGCACCAATCCTCACCTCCCGGCACCTTCCTCATCATTCCTACATTTCTTGGCTCACAGAGGCAGGCTCCTGTGCTGCACAGGTGGGTTTGTCATTGCAGGGCTGCTCAGGAACACCTGGGGCTGAGGTTTCCCTAAACACTGCTGGGCTGGAAGCAGGAGGAAGGGCCTCAGAATCTTTCTCTGGAGGAAATGGGGAAAGAAGAATTGCCAGCACATGGCTTTGTAGCTGAATTCCCCTCCAAGGTCTTGGGTCTTGTGTAGTAACCTAAATTTAAGCCCTCTTGCCTGCAGACCTCCAGCTGCCCTCCAGCTCTTCAGTCCTGCCTTGCTGTCCTCTGAACCAGAAGTAAATACTCATACAAATAAAGGAGCGTGTAAAAATCCCAGATTCTGCTGTCATCGCCGTGATGAAGCATCACCCAAGCCCTCCTCAGAATAAATATAAACTGTTCTCCTTCAGCCCTTCATCTTCATCAAGGCTGCACACAGACAGCTCACTAACCCCAGCCCCGAACCAGCACATCCTCAGTGCTGCACAAATCACTCCATAATGTCCTCCATCATCTCCTGCGATTGAACAAAGCCAAAGAAAGTGAGAAGAGAGGAAGAACTTTGCCTCCCGATAACCCCCCTGCCTGCCCCTCACCAGTAATCTTCTCTCCCACGTCACATTGCTCAAGGGTTCCTGGAGAGAGGACTGGAAAGGGGAACAGAGTGCATCTGTCTCATTTATGCAAATCCTGAACTGCTTGTCATGAGACTGATGGATGAGATGTGAGGAATAATCCAGCTTGTTAATGCCTGTGCTGTGATGGCATCCCTCTGCCAGCCTCCCTGCACTCCAGCATCCTAGGATTTGTTACAGGGGAGCCTGGAAGGCAGTTTCTGCCCCGAGGAACCTGTGAGGAAAAGGGGAGACTCCAGGGAGCACAGCAGGCAGGATCCTTTGCTGTCCAGCTCAGGCACAGCCCTGCATGGGGATGAGCACGGCACTCCAGAAGGATTTAGGTCATGGCAGATCACCAGCCACCCCAAAGGCTGCTTTCCCACCAAGTCAAGAGGGAGGATGGATCAGGCCAACCCATTTTGGGAGGGGGTTTTAGCAACATGGATGTGACTTGTGACACTCTTTTTAGTTTCAAGCTCTGTAGACGGTTTGGCAGTGCGAACATAATTTTTGTGGCTTAATAGAATATCCCTGCACCTTTCTACAGTAAATGAAAGAATTTAGGGAAGGAGTAAGGGACATAGAGTCGTAGAATCATGGAATCATAGGGTGGACTGGTTTTGGAAGGGATATTTAAAGATCATCTACTCCACTCCCCTGCTTCCATGGGCAGCAGCATAGTGGGGCTTGGTTTGAAAGGGACCCTGAAGGTCATCGGGCTGCAAAACCTCTGCCATGGGCAGGGACACCTTCCACAAGACCAGGCTGTTCAAAGTCCCACCCAACCTGGCCATAAACATTTCCAGGGATGGGGCAACCACAGCTTCTCTGAGCAACCTCTGCCAGGGCCTCACCACCCTCATTATAAAAATTCCTTCCTCATATCCAACCTGTACCTGCCCTCCTTCAGTTTAAAGCCACTGTCTCTTGTTCTGTTTCCACAGGCCTTGGTAAGAAGCATCTGTCTCTCTTTCTTACAAGCCTTCTGTATATTTTGAAAGGCTGCAATGAGTCCTGCCTGGAGCTTTCTCTTCTACAGGCTGAACAACCCCAGCCCTCCCAGCACAGCAGAGGGGCTCCAGTCCTCAGATCATTTTCTGGATGCTCTCCTCTGCATCCACTCCACCAGGTCCATGTCTCTCTTGTGCTGAGTGATCCAGCACTGAAGTCTCACCAGAGGGGCAGAATCACCTTCCTCACCCTGCTGGCCACTCTTCTTTTGAAGCATCCCAGGATCTGGTTGGTTTTCTGGGCTGCAATCTCACACTGCCAGTTTGTGTCCAACCTCTCATCCACCAGTGTCCTCAAATCCTCCTCCTCAGGGCTACTCTTCATCCATCATTCCCCAGCCTGTATTGAAACTGAGGAGTGCCCCAACCCAGGGCCACCCAAATCCATCTGGATGACCCATGAAATGCTGAAGGAAAAGCTCAGAAAGGGCCACCCTGAGACTGGCAGTTGCACCCAGACCATCCTGCTCAAGAGCAATGGATTGGCCTCTCCCCCACAGATTCCCTAATCCATTTTGTCACCCTTTTATGCCTTTAGCCTCCACAGCATCCTGTGGCAATGAGGTCCCCGACTGAATTATGGACTGTGTGAAAAACTACTTCCTTTAGTTTGTGCTCAGGCTTTGGGGTCAGTGAGGATGGCTCCCTGCGTCACGAGCCTTAATTCACTGCTGCTCCCCCTGTCCCTCGAGGACCTCGGGGAGAAGGTGCTGCAGGAACTCACATATTTATTGTTCTCCTGCTTTGTAAGTGCAGGGTGCAGACTTCTGCTGCCTCAAGGTCATGGCTGGATCCAAAACCATGGAAACTTGGGGCTTCAAAAGGAATTTGCTTTGTCTCTGTTTCTTTCCAACTTCAGGGGCTGTACTCAACTTGGTAGAAAGGTTCCACACCCTGCTCAAACTCAGATATTTCTGCCATCTCCATGACTCTGGGAAGTTCCCATTTGCCTACTTTAGTGTGGTATCAGAGACTCCAAAACCCCTCATTTCAGCCCCCATGGAAGCAAATGGAATCTCTCCCATAGCTAAAGTGGTCCTGGAATTCAAGTTTCTTTGTGGTCCTCACTCTGTGGACAGTGAAAGTAAGACCAGGGATGGTCACAGTTCTGGTTTTACTAAAAGGACCTGTGCTCTAAGTGTCTCTTGTAGGCACATCCTGTATCTCCATCTTCCTATTGCTGGAAAATTGCAAATCTGAGCAATAGGATCTTACATACGGTACTTCTGTCTGCAATTTAATGACGTCCTCACTGGGCATTGGAAACTGAATGCCTAAAATTGCAAGCTGAATTCCTGTTGTCAGAAGGGGAAATGTTCCCAATCCAGTTTTAACTTTGCTGAGGCAGCAGCATTCAAAAACAGCATGGTGCACCTTCAGGGTTGATGTAAAATTGGACTCTGATGCAGTCTTTCCATCTTTTCCCAGCTGCCACCTAGGAAATTTATCCCCACCACTGGGGGAGAATAAACATTTTTTGTCTGGTGGGGGGAAACTGAGGCAAGGTCATTCAAAGCCATGGAAGCAAGCAGAAGAGCACACATTAAATTTTCCATACACTGAGGATGGTCAGAAGCCTCTGGTGATCTCCTGCTGCTGATCATCCCCAGCCAGGCATGAGCTGGAGAGCAGCAAAGTGCAAATCTCCTGTCCTGATGCTGGCAGAAGCACTAGGACTTGAGCTTGTGCAGCTCCTAGCCCCAAGCTGGTTGCAAAATCAGCTGTTTGGGTCTTTGTCTCCTTTGGTTTCCCTTGGGCAGCCCAGCTCCAAGGTGCCATGGGGCAGGAAAAGTTTGGGTTGGAAGGGACCATAAAAATCATCCAGTTCCAACCTCCTGCCATGGGCAGGGACACTTTCCACTGTCCCAGGTTGCTCCAAGCCCCATCCAACCTGGCCTTGGACACTTCCAGGGATGGGGCAGCCACAGCTTCTCTGGGCAACCTGTGCCAGGGCCTCAGCACCCTCACAGGGAAGAATTTCTTCCTAAATTTTGGCCTGAAACACTGCCACATCACTGCCTACACATCTCAGGACACTTCCTGGTGAGGTTTTTTTTTCCCCAGCTAATAATCCCCACCCCAGACCATGCCAGGGCACAGCTTAGGAGAGAGCATTAAACCTTGTGGAAGGCTGTTCTGCTTTGGGAATAGGCAGTTTAGCCACAGGAACAGGAGCTGTGTCAAGGCTCTTGTCCTCAGGGGCCAGAAAAGGAGCCTGAAGGTGTGATTTATGTGGCATGCAGAAGTGAGCAGTGTGACCCCACGAATCCCAAAGCCCAGTTTTAGCTTTGCCAAACATCCCTCTGCACATGTCCCCGTGCAAGCCTGAGCCTCACGCACACACAGCCCCTCCCTAAATACCCCCTTATCCCCAGGGGGTTCCCACTTAGCTCCCCAGCTAATGCCAGTGCTTTTAACCCCCAGCTGAATTCCCAATCAATCCCATCCCGGTTCCCAGCTCAAATGAGCAATGATGGAAGTGTTTCTGTTCACTCATTAGGGTGACCTTGCCCTCAGAGGCCCTCTTGTGTAACCCTCACACTCAGGAGCAGGGTGGTACCGTAGGGAAAAAGACCCCAAAGGGTTGGCTGTGAGCACTGGAGGCAGGAATAAGGGAATGGGGAAAATGGGATTTTTTCTAGGATTTGCTGGTGAAAAATCCATGGTATTTCTGGGTGCCACTGATGGGGATGGGTGGGAGTTAGGCCAGGCAGGGAGTGTGGGTGATGGTGGCATGGAGGAAAAGCTGATCCTACCAGGATGAGAGGGATTGTGTATTTCCCTGGGGGTGAGGAGGTGCCTGGGAATCACAGCAGGCTTGCTGTAATCCCACTCTTAACTGGGATTTCAGTCTGCTTTACCTTAAACTGAGGTAAACTGAGGCAGGGTGAGATGTAACATTATGACCTCCACCAACAACCTTCTGCCAAGAACCGCCACGTGCTCCTTGACTTTGCTGTCCAAGGACATCAAAGCCACTCCTATAAAATCCTTGAGAAACTCCAAGTCCTGCCAGGACTTCCAACAGGCAACGCCAAAAAAAAAAATTTGCACCCATGTAGAGGAAAGTTGAGGACAAAAATAGATGTGGATTGGGATGAGGTGATGCTTGAAAGCCACCAAGAACACAGAAAACACCTGGCTGAGGCTGTGTTGGAGCCCTCTCTCCTCAGGCAGCCACATCTGGGAGCAGATGGAGCACATCTGGCCCTCCTGCTTGGCCAGGATTTCCCCTGCAGAATTTTGACTGGATCCTAGATTTTGAGGTCCAGTCTTTGTGCTCGGCTGTCCCCTGATCCCACCCACTGAAAAAAAAAAAATCATCCAGAGCAAGGAACTGAGCCTGACCTTCCAAACCCTGAGAGCTTCAGTCATGAGCCCATCTATAGTTACCATGACTTGGAAGAGATACCTTTAAATTAATCTCCTTTTGGGATGAAATCCTGGTTGGTTGGAAATGAACCATCATCTCCAGCACTCTGCTGGAATTCTTCAGATCATGGAGCCCCAGAGGAAAGCAGAGGATGCTTCTCACATCCATATTTTCAGAGATGCTTCACTGACAGTGTGCACAAATCCTGGAGCCAGGATTCAAATCTGGCCTCTGGCTCCCCCTGATTGTGTCTCCCCATCTGGCCAGTGCTGAAGGAGATCACAGATGGGAAGGTTCAACCAAAGCTCAGGGGCTCTGGAGTTTCCTCATTGTGGTTGAAAGCCCCTTGGGGAACCCCAGGATGATCCATTTCTAGATATTTCCCATTTCCAAGCCCTCCCGTTCCCCAAATCCCCTCCTCCAGCCTTTGGAAGTTGAAATAGGATCGGGATCCTGACCCACAAGCCAATTTCCATCAGAATCAAACATTTCCCACCCTGTTCATGCTGTTCTGCAGGCTGTTCCATACCTGCTGGGGCCTATCCCTAAGGCAGGTGCCTTTCCTGCTTGGAGCTGGGAGAAATTTGGGATGAAGGATGCTGGTGTGTGTATATATATATAGAATTTATTAACACAGCAGGCAGGTGAGATTTTGGCTTTCTCTGCACTCAGGAGGCTCAGAGAGAGGCAGGGAGTAGCACATCAGTCTCTGCAGTGATGGAGCAAATATTCCAGGATGTGAGGGGCCATGCAGAAATCTGTGGTTTGAAAATCATGGAGTTATTTGGGTTGGAAGAGACCTTGAATATCATCTAATTCCACCCCCTCTGCCATGGGCACCTTTCCCTTGCTCAAAGCCCTCAGACCTGGCTTTGAACACTTCCAGGAATGGAAAAGAGACCATAAAAAACAATACAAAGGAAAAACCCTGATTTTCAGCACAGATTTTATGGAAGAGGCTCTGCTCCAGAACCTGTCCAAGCTCCCTGGGTGCCTTCCAGGGTTAACTCCTGTCCCTGCAGCCCAGCAGAGCCACTGCAGCCCAAAAACACCCAGGTCTGAGCCCTTCTTGACTCCTCTCTGTGCTGTCAGCTCACAGATGCCACCATGTTTTTCCAGGCTTTTCCACTCTACTTTGCTCCCTCACAAAAAAAAAAAAAAAAAAAAAAAAAAAA